>CM039726.1:25973986-26094330 GCA_022539455.1 Dendrobium nobile | reverse complement strand
CCCGGCCACCTCGGCCTGCCACCACCTCGGCCTGCCACCACCCATTGCCTGTTGTCGCCTTCGGATGAGTCCACAAGTTGGCCACAATTACTGTTGATAACCACTATCATATCGTCACCTGCCACTACCACCAGTCGCTGGCCACGACCACTCGTTGCACATGTCAGCCACCACCACAACCACCAACGACCACCATCGTTGATGGCTAGCGCCACTATAGTCCACCGCCATTGCCCATCACTGTCACCACCTTCTGTCGCGGACCGTCAACGTTTTTAAATTTTATAATATATTTTTTATTTTATTTCGTTCCTAAACATATGACTAATAAGTTGAACTTTTATTTAAGGGTCAAAATGGGAATATAATTCTCAATAGTTATAATAAAATAATCTAAGCATTATCAATATGCTATTTAAAATATAATTCTCACTGATTATTTCAAAACATAGGGCATTTGAAATATTTTTTTTTAGTTTGATAAAAATGCAAACTAAAATTTTTGTGAATTGCTTTTTCACTCTATCATTCATTTTCTATATATTCTAAATTCACTTATTTTTTCTCGAATTTCCATTTTACCACAACTTGACTTCACTAATGCTGCCACTCTCCATCTCCTATGCTGTCATCACCCACCAACTATTGGCCTCCACTATTTATCAGGCTTTACATTGTATTCATTTTAATTTAAGCCATATAAAAAAATCAACAATATTTATTTTTCTATATTTTAATTAATTTTAAATATACTATATTTTATTTTATTGTCTCTATAATATGTTTTTTAGTAAGAGGGTCTTTGGATGAAAGTAAAATGAGTGCAAATTATTGCAAAATAAGGATTTTAAAAATATTGGTGTTTGGTTCGATGAAAATGAATACAAAATAAAGTAAAATAAATGTTGTGTAAATAATTTTAGTTCATTATTTAGGTTAATTAAACTCCTCGCCCAATTGAACTATAATCGTTTACACCGTAAGGAAGCTTTACGTCAATATTAACTATTGGAGAGTATTTGACTTATTTGATCAGTCTCTTCGATAATCGCATTTTAACTAAATTTACGTTTGACAGAGATTTTCTATTGTTCCAAAATTCCTATCTTTTTTTTTAATTTGAATTGTTGCATCAACATGCATACTTGATCTAAGGAATTTTGGATGATGAAGCATTCAAAATCGAAAATATTATAGACCTTGAAAATTTATGGCATAAAATCAAAGTCTTGCAAATATCAAAAGACTAAACCACTCCTATAAGACAATATTGACTTCCTCCTAAGTTTTTGAATTGAGTAAATGATTTTCAATCATAATTACATTAATCTTTGAAGTTAGCACATTAATTGAGGCAAATATTATAAATAGTTATTACACTAAACTTGATACGACATAAAAAATAAACATGAGCAAGAGTGAATCTCAAGTCATATTTGAATTGAAAACTTTCAAAATTAAATTCAGGACTATCTAAACTCTAATTTCAACGAACTCAGGGTCAAATTGAACATTTCAAAGAGATGAACTCAAAAACACCAAAATCAATCTATTCTGAGCCCAAATTAGCCCAAATCAAGGTCTCAAACCATATATGGAAGCTTTACGATATTAATTGAATGACTAGGTGATCGCTAAATATAGCATGCATATAGTGGAATCATCTTCAAACCATGTTTAAGCCATATTTAAATCATAATTGAGGTTTATTGAAAATAATTTGATCATAATTCAAAAATGGTTCAATCATAATTTGAAGATGATTTGTCTTTGCTGAAATATAATTGATTACATTTTAAAGATGATTTGATAGTGATTCAAAATGGCATCAAGATTCAAAGATGATTTGATCATGACTTCAATAAGTTTGTATTAGGTACTATGACATCTAATAACATTATGGGTTTAGGATTTATAGAATGAACATTGAATTAAAAACCATACGAACATATATATAACATCACTAACATTTAACATTTGATAATTGGAGATTTATTATTCATATTTAATTAATCATATATTATTTTCACATATTGTTATGCTTGTGCCTTAGATGCATGTTTATATATTTTTAAATACTTTTGAAAATAGTACTAAAAAAAATTTACATTGCAAGTAGAACATGTTGGCAAGTTGTGATGGCTTGCATAGGGAGAGATAAAAGTTTGACAAGATGAGCTTTTATAGGTTTTTTTTAAAACTAAATATCATTTAAGTTTTAATTAAGCGATTAACCAATGAAAAAAAAAATTTTAAAGCTCGTCAAAACTTTTCTATTTTAAACTTACCCTTGCTACTTTACTAACCCGACAACTCCCCATTTTCCCTGCCCTATTCGCGAAAAAAGACGATCAGCTGCTTGCAAAATCCGATGATCCTCAACTTCTAGGTAATTTTTTTGATTTTTTTTTTTTGTATTTTGGTTGTTGAAATTATTTTCCTTTTATATCATACTTGGTTTGTGTGGATTTTATTTTTTAAGATTAAGCTTGATTAAGTTGTTTTATGTAAGGTTAAGGTATGTTAAAATGTGGGATTTTGGTATAGCGAAATAGGAAGGAATAAATGGTGTGGTATATTTTATTTGTAATATAGGAGATAAGAATATATTATGATTGTTTCATTTTTTTGAGGTAAAGTTTTGATATTTTTTATGAAAGAGGTATTTTTGAGTATATAGTATTAGTGAAAGAGTTTTTTTTTATAATATTTTTTGAGGAAAAAAGAGGTGAACTTTGAGAGCTAAGACATATAGTATTAGCGAATCTCAGAATAATTTGGTGAATGAACTATTATTTTGAATAATATATATAATAATAATAATAATAATAATAATAATAATATTTTTTTTTTAAAATAAGGTGTTATATAAGCTTATTTAGATAAATGATTTGATCGTTTTATTTCTTCGAGCTAAGAATGTTTGTTTAATTGTATGTATTAGTGATATGTAGTTGCGCAATAATGTATGGATGTGTTTTGTATGGTAGACAATTATCTTTGGATGATAAATATTCACCAACAAATGTGGTTGGTGGGGGGGGGGGGGGGGGGGGGGGGGGGGGTGGGAGGGGCAGGGGTAGCAGGGGCGAACCCAATGGGTTCCAGGGGGGCAATTGCCCCCCCCCCCCCTCAAGTTTTTTTTTTTTAATTTTTTCATATGATTTTTTAGGTATTTTACCCATTTTTATTTATTCATTTTTTTAGTCTTTATTACAAGGGTTTTCATGCAATTGCCCCCCCCTAAAAATTTTAAAATACTATGGTCTTTAGGTAATTGACAAGGGTCGAAGCAACGGGCAGGGACACTGCCCCCTTGGACCCCCGACATATATGTCTTATAGTTTTGCCCCCCCTGAAAATTAGGGCTGGTTCCGCCCCTGGGTAGTGGCCCTTGCAAGTGGGTGTTAAGACAAACTTAGGTCAAGTGAAGATTAGGGTCCTTAAAGCCCTTAAATATGATACGTCGAAGTACACAGTGAACTTGGTTTGTTGTCTTCCCTTAGGGAATGAGTTCATAGCTTCACATGTGGAGGATGATGAAATATGTCAGATGGTGTTATCGCATGCAATTGGATATATACTTCTACTTTATATATGTTGAAGATATTAGTGCACAAATTTTAGTTAATGAGCAATTAACATCTCGAGTGCATGAGACATTTACATTCGACGTGGTGACAGAAGGCGTTTTGATGAATCCAAGTTTCATTTTGTAATATGCTATTCATGTATCTTTTATGCACAATTTATATAACATTGATTTAAGATATTGAACTATAACTTGCAATCATACAACACATTAGGACTTGAATGGATCTTATGATTTTACATGTCATCTAATGTGATAGGATATTACAAGCTACATGAAATGTCACTTCACATTAAATGAGACATTATAAGGATTTTATACTTTGATTTTCATAGGCCATCTGAGGAATCCAATGTCCTCACAAACTACACGTTAATAACTTGTTACAGAGGAATCCAATGTACTCTCATATTAATATTAATTATAGTAATTATAGTTTATAACCTAGCTTTACTAAGTATAATTAATGTACATGAAATTAGAGCTATATTAAGATTTTGTGATATATATATTGGCAAATATTTTATGAGAGGGATGTGGGTCCCCTTCGATGCTCCTAGTATCAATCACATTTATAAGCTTAGGGATATGGAGTTAGATGAATATTTTTCTTTTACAAATGAACCCATTGATCTTAGAATATTCATAGTATCTAGTATATATATGTGTGTGTGTACCAAACGCATCTTTCTATCATAAAACACAAGAAATCAATTCATATGGTACTCAATCATAATCCTTCTCATTATCAATAAAATCATTCAAATATTCTTTTTTGTTATAATTTTTCTAACAATTATCTTAACATGAAACCTAAATAAAATTTAGTTATAAATATTTTTTATTATTTAAACATATTGAGAATCCAAATGTGCAAGAAAAGATTAAAAATAAAAAGCTTTGTTATAAAAGTTGGTTTAGTTTTAAAAATTCTGATAATTGGAAAATATATAAAGTGGCTCGTAAGGATGCTAAGAAAGCAATATGCGATGCAAAGACATTAGCTTTTAGTGATTTATATAATAGATTAGATACTAAAGAGGGAGAAAGATATATGTATAAGTTAACCAAACAAAGAGATAGGAGTAGTAAGGATTTAGTTCAAGTGAAGTGTATTAAAGATGAAGATCAAAAAATACTTTTCTTTGAAGATGATATTCAACAAAGATGGATGAGATATTTTGCTAAACTTTTTAATGAAGATTGTGAAAATAAGATTGACTATAATGACCTTAGCACCCTAAATGAAAATAAAGATTTCTGTTTTTATCGGCGTATTAGTAAAACTGAAGTTAGAGAGGCTTTAAAGAAAATGAAGGGTGGAAAAGCTGTTGGACCTGATGATATTCCAATAGAGGTATGGAAATGCTTAGGAGATGAAGGAATTTCATGGCTTACTAAACTTTTTAATACTATTTTTAAGACTAAAAAGATGTCAGATGAGTGGAGAATGAGCGTGTTAATTCCTATTTTTAAGAATAAAGGTGATGCACAAGATTGTGCGAATTATAGAGGTATTAAGTTAATGTGTCATACTTTAAAACTTTGGGAGCGAGTTATGGAGCATAGATTGCGGCGTAATACTAATGTTTCTCAAAATCAATTTGGATTCATGCCGGGTAGGTCGACTATGGAAGCCATACATTTACTAAGAGGTTTAATGGAGAAATATAGAGAAAATAAGGAGGATCTACATATGATATTTATTGATTTAGAAAAAGCATATGATAAAGTTCCAAGAGAAGTGCTTTGGAGAGTTCTTGAAAAGAAAGGAGTCAATAATGCTTATATTCAAATCATTAAAGATATGTATGCAGGAGCTATTACTTGTGTTCAAACACAAGGTGGATTGACCAAGTATTTCCCTATTTCGGTTGGGTTACATCAAGGATCAGCCTTAAGCCCATATCTTTTTGCTTTAGTCATGGATGTTCTCACTAGACATTTGCAAGAGGATGTACCTTGGTGTATGCTTTTTGCTGATGATATTCTTCTTGTTGATAAGACTAGAGAGGGAGTTGAAGGTAAACTTGAAGTATGGAGGTCAACCTTAGAGTCTAAAGGTTTTCGCTTAAGTAGATCTAAAACGGAATATATGGAGTGTAATTTTAGTAGTAATAGACCTAGTGAGGGGATTGTGACTTTGGATGATCAAGTCATTAATAAGAGTACACGTTTTAGATATATTGGATCTATTGCTCAGAGTGATGGTGAAATAGATGGGGATATTATCAGCAGAATTCAAGTTGGATGGTTGAAGTGGAGGAATGCTTCGGGCTTGTTATGTGATAGAAATGTACCCCTCAAACTTAAGGGAAAATTCTATAAGATGGTAGTGAGGCCTGCAATGCTTTATGGTGCCGAATGTTGGCCATTAAAAGAGAAGCATAATACTAAGTTAAGTGTGGCGGAGATGAGGATGCTCAGGTGGATGAGTGGCTTTACCCTTAGAGATAGGATACGAAATGAGCATATACGTGAAAAGGTTGGAGTAGCTCCAGTAGAAGATAAGATTAGAGAGAGTCGACTTAGATGGTTTGGTCATATAAAACGGCGGCCTTCCGATGACCCGGTTAGGAGAGTAGAGGTATTAGATTTGACTTATGTTAAGAAAGATAGGGGTAGACCTAAAAAGACTTGGCTAGAAAATATTAGGAATGACCTTTCTTTATTAGATTTAAGCGAGAATTTGACTTTTAATAGGACACAATGGAGAAAAAGGATTCATGTAGCCGACCCCCACGTAGTGGGATAAAGGCTTGATGTTGTTGTATTTAAACATATTGAGAATGATTATAACAAATTGGCATAGATCCATAAACCTTAAAAAATTAAAACAATAACAACTAAGCATTTATATTTTCATATTCATACATTCATATACATAGACTACCATAAAGCTTAAGAAGTTCATCGATAACATGCTCAAATCACATTCTATACTGACTCCCAAATTATGTTACTAGCATAACATATGAAAGTTTTAAGGATAAGAAAGTGCTTCAACGCTTTTGTGGTACGATAATAGTGCGAGTTTGAAGTTGAGTTTGTGTAGGACAACAATTAAATTTCTGTTTAAACTAATGCTGGACACATTGCCAGTCCACTTCATCAAGAAAGTCCTTTTTCTGTCAACAATGCATAAAACTCAGATTCTCGCATGTCTTAATCATGAATGCGTCAACCTTAGTATTCAATTCATGATAAAGAATGCAGTGACTAATATCAGTCATTGGGTTATCCACGATCTCCTTTAACGATCTGTTTTCACGTCGTTTAATTTCAACAAATTTAGCCTTCAACATATTAATCAACGCTAGATGTGTTAAATGTTGTAAAACTTTCATTTGTATATATTTTCAGCCATCCTCATTCAAACATGCTCTATTCCTATAAGATGTATACTTCATAAGATCTATATGTGTCTCCCATAATATGCAGTCCTCATTGTCTGACTAGCAATGCACATAATATCATTAGATATGATTTGTTATAGCATTCTCCTCTAACACATTATTAGTTGGAAATGTTAAACATCTATGAAATCACTGCTACCATTTATAGTCAAGTGCTTCAAAAAAAAATCAATATAATACTTTTTGGTTCGATATATTTTCATATGAATATAGGATACTAGTTATTGTGATCCTTACAATGAAATAATTGTCAATTTATAGAACTCCATTTGGGTAGATGTGCAATCATTAATTGGTCATAAATAAAAAAAAATGCTTGATTTGACATGACTAAATGAGTTGATAACACAATAATTAATTGATTAGAATTTTATCTAGGTGTATAATTGTACTGTATGTTTCTACCCTTATATGAGATTGGGAGAACCAAGATCATAATATATTATTACAAAATAATATGAAATCATACACTGAGCTGTTATTATAAAGTGATTTGACAATACATAATAATCTGTCAATATAAAATGATTTGATAATACAACTTCGTAGATTTGATTTGACAACACAACTCATAAAGAATATATTGAATAATATTAAATATTACTCATTAAATATATATATTTTTAATTAGCAAGGGTTAGTCATCCGTTTAACGAGCGACTTATTGGTAATCACCTTTTTTTTATTATTTGTCTACAATGGCTACCTGACTCGGCTTAGCCTAATCATCATTATTCACTCGTTAACAAAGGCGACTTTGGTGAGTATATTTTTTTTCGTTGGTTAATCACTATTGTGGATGAGAATATACATGGCAGTAAAGTAATATATATAGCGTCTTAGCAATGTACGTATATTTGGCACACCAATAGATAATTGAGAGTAAAACACCAAAAACTTTGTTACATGAAAAACCTATAAAAGAAAAAACCACGGGGACCAACCCAAATGAGAAAATTTCACTAAATTTGAATGAATTTTAAAGTTTGATTTTTCCCTTTACTTGGAGATGCTGGAATTACAACATATTAAATAACTGGATAGAAATCTAGCGATGATTAATGAACGGTGGAAGTATGAACTGTGATTGATAAAAGCTTCAACGACAATCAAGAAGAAACTTTGGTGATGGCCGTGAAGAAAAAAATCGGCGACGGTCGGGAAGAACTCTGGTGATGGTCGGGAAGAAACTTCGATGACGGTCGAGACGAACTACAATGATGGTCTGGAGGAACTCCGTTAACGATCAAGAAGAAACTCCGGTAGCAGTTAGGAAGAACTTTGGTGAGGGGTTGGTCGGAAGGAACTCCGACAATGGTTGGGAAGAACTCTGGCGGTTTTTTGGAAGAACTTCGACGGTGGTTAGGAAGAACTTTGGTGTTGGTCGGTGGCAAGAGAGCTGCCAAATTCCTCATTTATCTTTCTTCTTCTCCCCCTTGTCATGAGAAGAGTGGACGCTATTTATAGTTTTTTGAGAATGACATGACTTATAAATATATGAAGGATTAAGGTCAAAATGAGAGTGGTTTGAATGGACGGCTGATATTGATCCCCTTGATTATGAATTGTTTAATAGTCATTTGAATGCCTTAATGATATTGGAATTCAATTATCTTAGGCTCATTGGATTCATCTCGTCTAGCTGCTCGATTTGACTATAAGCATGTCATCCTTATAGTTCAGTTGGTATTCCAAATTACACTTTGAACAATTCAAATATGTTTTGGACCCTTGATTTGGGCTTGGATCTGGTTGATTTTGGTGTTGACGGGTTCATCTTTTTGAGACGTTTAGTTTGACTATATGTTTGCTGAAATCGCTGATTTAATTTTAGAGGCTTTCAACTCAATTTTGCTTCAAGATTCGTACAAGATCAAGATAAATTTTTTATGATATATCAATCACTTAATTAAAACTTAAATGATACTTAGTTAAAAAAAAAACAGCTTTTATTCAAAGGTGAAAATGTGTATACAAGTACTCTCAATAATTATACATTGGAATAATCTAAGTGTTATCAAGATGCTATTTAATATATATTTCTCAATAATTATTTCAAAATATAAGGAATTTGGAAAATTTGATTTGTAGTTTGATAAAAAAAATGCAAACTAAAATTTTGGTGAATTATTTGTTCATTTTTTATGTATTCTAAATTCACTTATTTTTTATCGAATTTCTATTTCACCGCAAGTTGACTTCACTGATGCTTCCACTCTCCATCTCCTATGATGTCATCGCCCACGAGCTATTGGCCTCCATTATTATTGGGCTTTACACTACATTCATTTTAATTTAAGCCATATTAACAAAATAATTAGCAATAATAATTTTACTCTATCTTAACTAAATTTAAATATGCTATATTTTATTTTATTGCCTCTCTCTATATATTTTCAGTATGGGGCGTAAAATGAGTGCAAATTATTTCAAATATGGGGGTTTTAAAAATATTAGTGTGTGGTTCGATGAAAAAAGAATGTAAAATAAAGTGAAGTAAATATAGTGTAAATAATTTTAGTTCATTTTTTAGGTAAATTAAACTCGACCAATTTTGAACTATAATAATTTACACTGCAAGGAAGCTTGTTTGATTGTTAACACCTCCTGTAAGCCACCTCGGCGAGCCACCACCCACTACCCGCTGTCGCCTCCGGATGACGTCACCAGCTGGACACCATTGATGGGGATCACCACCACTGTTGCCACCAGCCACTAACACCAGTCGCTTGCTAAGACCACTTGCCGCACATGTTAGTCACCACCGCAGCCACCCAACGATTGCCCCAATTGCCCACTGTCGTTATCCGTCGTTGCCACTAGTCCTTACAACATGTTGCTAACCATAAATATTTTAGATTTTACATTACATTCGTTTAACTTCAATAAAAAAAAATCACTTACATTTACTTTAACTCATCTATATAGGTTCAAAATATTTTTTAATTACATTATTTTTTTAGCCAGTGAAACAAGAGAAAATTTTCAAATGGAGCATAGTTGCTAAAAGTTTTAGAATTAGGAGTATAAAAAAAGGAGCATTCACGTGAATAGTAATTTCGTTTTTGAACAAAACGCAAAGCAATATGGCGTTTTGCATGGAAAATGCGATGGGGCTCTACATTTTCAATAGAAAACGTAATACTAATTTGCATTTTCCATGCAAAATGCAATTTAGATGTGATTTTTCTATAGAAAGAAAGAATATTAATTTAAATAATGACATAAAAATTATTATTTTAGTTAAAAAATATCATTATACATATATTCAATTTTATTTAAATTATTCATAATTATTAACTTTTATTTATAATTAAAAGTTAAAATAAATTTTTTTAATTTTTTAATATTGAATATAATATATATGAATTTAAATAATTTATAACTATTAGCTATTACCTTTTATTTATAATAAATATTTTTAGGAATTATATTATTTAGATATCATATAACTTTTTTAGATATCATATAAATAACTAAAGTCATTTTTGAAGTAGGTATTGACTTGTTGTTTATATAATAACTAAAGTCTAAATAATTTAAATGAAGATAATATATTTTTTAAAAAATTACTTTTAGTTATACTATTAATAGAAAGTTAAAAATATAAATAATTACTTTTAGTTATTTATACGATATTAAAAAAATATTTATAATATATATTTTAAAAAATTAATAGAATAATCTAATATAATATTAAATTAAATTATTTTTATAATAAATTATTTTTAAATATGATTGACGTAGGTAGTTTGATTATAATAGTTATAAATAATTTATTTTTTAAAACAATTTAAGTTTATTAAAATTAAATATTATTAAAAAGAAAAAAACATAATTAATGAAAAAAAATATTATAACTAAATGTTAATAGTATTATAACTAAAAGTTAATAGTTATAAATAATTTAAATTTATAAAAATTAAAATTTATTTAATATCTAAATAATATAATTCCTAAAAATATTTATTATAAAAAATTATTTTAACTTTTAATTATAAATAAAAGTTAATAATTATAAATAATTTAAATAAAATTGAATATATGTATAATGATATTTTTTAACTAAAGTAATAATTTTTTTATTTCATTATTTAAATTAATGTTCTTTCTTTCTACAAAAAACGCACACCTAAATTACATTTTACATGGAAAATGCAATGTTGGATTGCGTTTTCTATTGAAAATGCAGAGCCCCATTGCGTTTTCCATGAAAAATGCCATACTGCTTTGCATTTTGTTCAAAAATGAAATTACTATTCATGTGAATGCTCATTTTTAATTTTTTTTATGCTCCTAATTTTAAAATTTTTAGGAACTATGTTCCATTTGAAAATTTGTCCATAAAACAACTTCAAAATCAAATAGCTAATAAGTTATTTGATTAATCTTTAAAGGGAGTGAGCGCGGATTTGTAAGAAATTTTAGCCTTGCCTTATATTTATTTTTGTGGCGGTCGCAACAAGCGAAATGCAGGACGTACTGGTACGGAACAAAGGTAGGACCGACGCTGTCTAAGTATAAATATAGACTTTGGCCCAGAATTAGGGCTTGATTGCCGGCTCGAAATCGTGGGAAGGAATCGGCATGTCGACGGAGAGGAAGCGGAAGGTCAGCCTCTTCGACGTAGTAGACGAGGCAGCGGTCTCGACGAAGCTGGCTCGGGTAAACGGATCGTTCACTGCAGGCGCTGCCGCGCCGCTTTTGCCTGTGACGATCAACCGATGGACAGGGCGGACATATTCGCAAAGGTACTTCGAGATCCTGGACAAGAGGAAGACACTTCCCGTATGGCAGCAGAAAGATGAGTTCCTTCAAGTTCTCCGTGACAATCAGACCCTTATTCTTGTCGGTGAAACTGGGAGTGGCAAGACCACCCAGGTATGTTATTGCTGAAGTTAAATTTTGTGTTATTTTTACACTGTTTATGGATGATTGGCATGGTTTTCTTTCTATCTAGTTTTTCTGTTATTGAGGTGTTGCTGAATATTTTTGCTTTGTATTAAGTTCTGAGGATGGAATACCACTTTTATTACTATTTTAACTTGGGTGGAACGGTGTGAAGGCTGGCTGAGCTTTGTTGTATGGTACTGAGTGCGGGAAACAGAGGGAACATAAATAAGTGTAAGAAAAGTTGCATGTATCTAGTATGTATTTGTTGTTAGAAGTCCGTTGTCATGGAAGAAGGAAGAGGCAATGGAGCGAGTTTGAGACGTTCAATGTATATAACCTGTGAGAGTGCCAATTTTTGAAGCTGCGGTAATGGAGGATATGCTAAAATTGTTGACAATTTTAGTGGAGAACTGAAGAAGCACTAATAATGATGGGAGTCGAAGTGCTGTCCAATCTTTATAAAAGAAAGTTGTGGGGTGATGCTGATATGGCAAAATGTTATGATAAATGACTGATGGATCCAAAAATCAAGGATGAAGTAATCAAGCACAATTAAATGATCCAAGAGTCTTAGATATATGACTGGTGGATTGTTGGGCAAATTAGTTGATGATTCATCCTCAGTTTCTTCTCTCTACTAGAAACCCCTCTCCAATAGTTTAAACATGAATGAAGAGGTCGGGTGCACAATATAAGATTGCAAGAGGAAATCAATGCTTTCATTCAAAATAACATAGCTTCTTATACTAAGACAAGACCCCCTATGAGGAGGAGGAAGGAAGGGGATCAAAATCCATATACTTGCAACTAAACATAAAGAAATACGATGAAGGGTTTTACTAAATTTTATATTTTCCATAAGTTTCATTTTATGCTCCCTTTCTCTCCTAAGTATTACTTAAATCTTACATGAAATTATCTTAAATTGGCTCATCATAATCTTGGTTTTAATTCTAGTAGTCTTTGTGGGCGCTAGCAAAAATACTTTCACATTTCTTGTCCTAATTATTAAAAAAACCATCTTGAAGACCCACTTAAGTCCTCTTGGTAACTTCCTCTCATAACAAGGGTATGCAATCCTAAAAGAAAAGAGCATTTTAATGTTCCTTTCATTTTCTTTTATGATCAATGTTTTAAAAAATCTTCTTGAAGGCCCACTTGACTCTTTGACACTTCCTATCATGATAAGGACATGTTATCCTTTCAGAAAAGAGCATTGTAATGAACCTTTTATCTTATTTGCATCTTTTATTGAAGCTAAGCATAGGTTTCTTTTACAAATTTTTGTTTTCTATTCCTAACTACATTATTTTGCTCATAGAACCGAGTAGTAAAAAATTTAAAAAATCAAATTGCACTGTCTTTGTAATAGGTGGAGCATTAACCTTTACAATTTGACAATTCCTTGAAAATTTTTGCAATTTTCTGATGTCTTCAATGAACCCAAATGCAATGGAGATGTGTGGATTTGTTGACACTCCATCCATTTGCTCATCTTCTTAATAATGACAAGAAGTCATCTTGTGGGATTTGATCCATCTCATTTTGATGTATTTTATATTTATGCAATGTTGTACCCTTATTAAGCGATAATTTCTTCTTGTCAATGAAAATATCCTTTCAGGGACGCTTCTTGCCTTATCCTTTTTTTGATGTCAAAAGAGGGGAAAATATGTTGTCAACAAATTTAACTTTTCATTCTTTGGATACATGCATTAATATAGAAAAAATTTGATGTATGAGCTAAGACTTCGGTGTACTATCATCTCACATTCTTTTTTCTGTTTATTTTTTGAACTTTGTGTGACCATGCATATTATTAATAGAATTCACGATGGATGGTCGAAGTGGTGGAATGCATCGGATCTGTTGGTGGTAGAAAAGTACCTCTCAAACTTAAGGAAAAAAATTATAAGATTGTAGTGAGACTTGCAATGCTTTTTGACATAGAATGTTTGCCATTAAAAGAGAAGCATAAAATTAAGTTAAATGTTGCAGAGATGAGGATGCTCCAGTGGATGAGTGCCTTTACCCTTAGAGACATAATGAAAAATGAGTGTATAATTGAAAAGATTGGAGTAATTCTAGTGACAGATATGATTAGAGAGGGTCACTTGAGATGGTTTGGTCACTATAATGTTGAACTTATGATGATCCTGTTAGGAGAGTAGATGTATTAGATTTTGTCTATGATAAGAAATATAGAGATAGAGCTAAAAAGACTTGGTTCTAAATTATATTTAAATAAGAATTTGACTCTTAATAGGCACAATGGAGAAAAAAGATTCATATATCCAAACTCACTGAGTGGGATAAAGGCTTGTTGTTGTTGTTGTCGTTATCATGCATTTTAGTTTCAATTATCTTATTTTAGATTATGATTTTATGGTGTGTTTATTGATCTATTTTTTCATATAACATCCAATTGCAAAAAAATTTTTTAAGCTTATTTTTTTCATTCCCATATTACGGTGTTTTGTCATCATTAAAAGAAGGGGTTGTTAACAGCTCATGTTGTTTTGTTGATTTCACTATAATTAATGGATGTACCGTATATCTTCAATTTATTTATATAGTTTCTCTTGTGATGTAGTCATGGTGAATATTCATGCAATTGAAGATTAATCAAACACCTAAGTTTGACATGCTGATCATGTGTGTTTATTTCTTATATTTCTTTTTCTTTAGACATTAGTGTAAGCACAAGCAAAATGCAAAGCCTATATTGCTAGGGATGCTCAAAATTCAAGCTTCAATCATTTAATCGCTTAAAGATATTTGAAATAGGTTTAGACTACTCCTTGTACTTAAAATTAATCTGATTGAGTGGCTCTAGTTCAAGGCTACTAAACGATTTGGACTGATCAATTTGTTATGCTTTGGAATTGTCCGATCCATACAAATTGCCATAACTTGATCTATAGGAGGTGTAATTAATGAGGGTGAAGTTGCTGAGGTTCGAGTCAGTTACAGGGACATGGATAATGAGCGTGGATTTTAGAAAATTGACAAAGAATGCAAAGAGGGTAACATGTTTGATTGGTTATGATATATGTTGAGTGGTGAGCAATGGCCGGAAAGGAAGTCGACCAATTGACTTGGCAAGGCTGCCATCTACAATGAAGGGGATTGGGTGGGGTGGGGTGGGGTGGGGGGGGGAAAATGAAATTAATTGCCAGCCTCATTTTGCAGAATTGATTGACTGAAACTGTTGTATTTAGGTGACATCGACTGCCATTTACAATCTCGCCTTTTGTTAATGTTTTTTACTTAATCTCAATGGTCCATTGGTCCCTATAGCCTTTTTTTGGTACCAAAGCTCACCTAACCTCAGTTTCCATTAGTTGATAGCCATCCAAAAGATGTTTTCCTCTCATTTATAGAGGCAATTAATTGGATGAGAGTTGCATGCTTATTCTGATAACAATAAATTAAATTTGGCTTCAATAACTACTTGGCCTTCGTTTTTGGCTCCATTTAAATCCTTCATAATCTATAAATACCTCCATAACTTGGCAACTTAGTTCTTTGAAATCTCTCAAGTCATTTATGAAATGTTTTGATAAGTTTGTCAAGTCATCTTCTTTTTGTAGGCTTTCTTGCTTCACTTGAGCTTTTATTTACTTAAGCTCTTTCGAGTTGTATTATGCAAGCATTTCCTTAGATATACTCATTTTCATTTCTTAGATTTTAACATCCATGTAGATTTAGCTTTGGTAAATAATTGTGCATTAGTACTCTTATTGTAACATTCTTTTACTCATTTTTGCATTGTATATCAGTGCTCCAGCTTGCTGTTTTTGTAAGCTTGATTTTGTTGTGAGTTATCCTATGATCAAGAAAAAATTGTAGAGGATTGGCCTTGGGTTTGAGAAAAAGATGAAGTGTGAGGGTTGACATTGAGCAAGAAAAAGGCTGGTTTTGCCTTTCTAGGTCAAGGGTCGATAGCTTTGTAAAATCTTTTGGCTTCATAGTTGTTGAAGGTGATTAATTTGGGCGGATGGTGTGGAGAATATGAACCACAATAAATATGCGCTCTTTTGTGCGGGTTGATTTCTTTATCTTACTTGTTACTCTCACTCACGTGTTATCATTTTATTCATCATCAATTTTTGTGTCATTTCACTTCTTTTTGTACACTTGGTTACATGTGATCTCCTACATCATCAAGTTGTGCTTAATTTTAGACATATGCCACAATTTTCATAATGTCGAGAAGAGCTGAAAGCTTTGAGTGTTTTTGTACATTAATTTATGTTTAGTAATTTAATTTTTAAGATTTGTTCAGTATATATCTGTAAATGGTTATCCTTAGAAAATTTCCATCCAAAGTGATTAAAAAATAGTAATACCTAAATCAAAAGTATGGTTATTATGATTATTTGAGCTTTTGTTCGTCCTTAAAAAATGGTTTGATGAGCAAAAGAAATACCCATTTTGATAGTATGCATGTTCATACTTAGCATTTGAGATTACAACTGACCCTATATATTGATTTAATTCTATTATGTTGATTAATGGATGTGCTATTGAAACCTATGCAGTTTATGCAAGTCCATATATGAATTATTGGTCTGTCAATTACATGAAATAAATGATATTTCACAAACTGCAATTAAAATGAATTTTAAATATATAAATTCTATTGAGTTTTCCTTTCCTGTTTTTTAACTGTTAAGCTTGTGGTAAAAATTCAAGGTTGTGAAAACCGGACCGGACAACGAACAGGAAGAGGGAGAGGTTCTCGGTTCGATCGGTCGAACCGGGGTCGAACCAGATGACGTAATAAATAATAATATTATTAAAAATTAATAAAATAAAAATCATATAATATAAATATATGAGCATTTAATAATTATATTTATAAAATTTTAAAATATATAATAAAATTTTATACATATTAATTAAATATATTTATAAGAATAATATAAAATATAAAAAAATTATAAATATCATTTAAGAATAATATATTTATAAGAATAATACTTAATATAATATAAAAAAATTATGATCATTAATATAATATAAATAATTAAATATATGACCATTTAATAATATTTATAAATTTAAAAAATATATATAATACAAAATTATAAATATAAATATCATTTAAAAATAATATATTTATATATTTATAATTAAATATATTTATAAGAATAATATTTAATATAATATATAAATTTATAATATTAATATTTTATTATATAATTATTATAATATACATTATAGCAAATTTATAATACATATTATTCAAATTTGTAGCCCAACTAAGCAAAAATTTGAAGCCCAACTAGCCCAAATAAGCCCAAATTCACATTCTAAACTATTCATGCAACTTTTTTAGTCCCACATCATAGGAGTTTAAGGATGTTTCCTTGAACCCTTTATAAAGTGAGAAGTACACTATTTTTGCAAAATAAATTATGTGAGTTATTTAAGATAACTTGCATGTATTATGGAGAAATTAATCATCATATTTAATAAAAATATTTTAAAAAGTTTTAAAAAATTTAATAAACTAAAATATATTTTTAAAATTTTAATTAAAACAAAAGTAAAATATTTTTATAAACCGGCCTGTTCTTTCCAACCCAGACCGGTTCACCGGTTGAATTGCTGGTTTAATCCGGTTTGAGCCGGTTCAGAGCCGGTTTGTCACGGTTGAACCATCTGGTCCGGTCCGATTTTCAAAACAGTGGGTAAAATAGTTCGATGAGCTTATATAACTAATATGATAAGAGAATGTAGTTTTCTTGAAACGTGACACTAATAATGACTTTTATCACCTAATACTCAAATCCATACATTGTAATTGACATAATTGTAATATTTAAAATTTACTTTCTAATATCCATACAACAACAACAACAAGAAGCCTTTATCCCACTATGTAGGTTCTTCTATCCTTTTTCTCCATTGTGTCTTGTTAAGGGTCAAATTCTCATCTACATTTAATAAACAAAGGTCATTTCTAATATTTTCAAACCAAGTCTTTTTAGGTCTACCTATACCTTTCTTAACATAAGTCAAATCTAATACATCTACTTTCCCAATTGGGTCATCGGAAGGCCACCGTTTATGTGAGCAAATCATCTAAAACGACTCTCTCTAATCTTATCTTCCATTGGAGCTACTCCAATCTTTTGACGTATATGCTTATTTCGTATCTTGTCTCTAAGAGTAAAGCCACTCATCCAGCTGAGCATCCTCATCTCTGCAACACTTATGTAATATTATGGTTCTCATTTAATGGCCAACATTCTGCACCATAAAGCATTGTAGGTCTCACTACGATCATATAGAATAGTACTTTTGAAACTTCTATTTTATTTTGCATTGCTGAATTTTAATTTTATATCCTCATTTATATCTACATTCTTGTGTGTAATAGATCTTAGATACTTAAATCGATCACATCTTGGTGTTGATTTTGAAGGTTAAGCTTTATTTTTTGTTCTTTAAATATTTTCTGTGTTGTTTGAATATTTTACTCATCACAGTTGAGGTTTTATTTATTAGCAAAGCATAAACCAATATACCCTTGTGAGCTCTCCATGAGCAGCACAATTAATCATGGTCCTTGATATAATCTTATTTTAATTCATAACCTTTTGATCACTCCACAGCTACCTTTAATAGTTGTTTTTTTTGCCATAAGCATAGCTTTAATAATTTTAACATACATTTGGCTCACTTTTCTTTTTAATGCACGCCAAATTAGTACTTGTGCTACTAGATCTTATGTCTTTAGATTAAAAAAAATGATGAAGGTTTTTGTTTTATTTTCTATATTTTTCTATTAAAATTTTAATTGTTGGTTCTAAGCCTGGATAAAATTTTTTTATAGATGATGTTTAGGTTTTATACATAATTGTAAAACTTACACTAACTTTATAAATTAATCTTAATTTGAATTTTTTTAAATCCTACTGTTAATGTGTTAAAGCTGAGCCAATGATTGTTGTTTTCTTTCCTATTCAGCTTTTAAGGGCAGTATGCTTCTTGTGTTGATCTCATAATTGTTTAATTATCGTATTAATTAGGTTGGCTATTTTTATGCGTGTCCTTCAAATGGTGCTTTATAATGAGGAATACATATGCGTTTATGCGTGTTTATGTATGTAAGCATTCAAGGCATCTGCTGTCCAACACATTCAACATTGGTTGCTACTCCTTTGTGCTTTCTGGAGTTTATAATTGCGCTAAATAATGTAGAGCTGTGATGCGCCATTTTTTTCCCTTTTATTCTTACTCTGCTATATTAATTTAGTATTATATACTTTTTGAGTGGTTTTCATAATTATTGGCCTAGTTTCGTGTGTCATGCTAGTATGTTTTTTAATTATTATGTATGACGCGAGTGGTCATTGTCTTAATTAAGTTTAATTACAGATTGTTGTGTGGAGATATCATGCGATCTTTATGACCTTCTAGCTGAGATCAGGGTACTGACGGCTTATTTTGTGATTGAGCAGATACCTCAATTTGTCTTGGAAGCTGACTTCTTAGGAAAACGTCCAATGGTTGCTTGTACACAACCTCGTAGAGTGGCTGCTATGTCTGTTTCTCGTCGAGTTGCTGAGGAGATGGATGTAACAATTGGAGAAGAGGTTGGTTATAGCATTCGATTTGAAGATTGCAGCAGTGCTAAAACTATTTTGAAGTAAGCTTTTTCAAATTCCTTTGCTTCAGACTCATTTATTTAGTTATTTATTTTTATTTGCTCGGTTTAATTGCATTTGATTTTGGCACCTATTTTCCGTTTTTGAGTTATTAATAAAGCACTCATTTGATTTTGGCACCTATTTTTTATTTGTGTTATTAATAATGTCAGTACACTCTTTTGTTTAATTTTTGTCAGGTACCTAACTGATGGTATGCTTTTAAGAGAAGCAATGGCTGATCCACTTTTGGAGAGGTATAAGGTGATTATCCTTGATGAGGCTCATGAGCGAACATTAGCAACGGATGTTCTTTTTGGTCTTCTCAAAGAGGTTCTAAGAAATAGGCCTGATCTAAAATTAGTTGTCATGAGCGCAACTCTTGAGGCTGAGAAATTCCAAGGATATTTTAATGGAGCTCCACTAATGAAGGTACCAGGAAGGCTGCATCCTGTAGAGATCTTCTATACTCAAGACCCTGAGAGGGATTATTTGGAAGCTGCAATTAGGACTGTAGTACAGATACACATGTGTGAAACCCCTGGTGACATTCTTGTTTTTCTCACGGGAGAGGAGGAGATAGAGGATGCCTGTCGGAAAATCACAAAGGAAATCAATAATTTGGGTGATCAAGTTGGTCCTATTAAAGCGGTCCCTCTTTATTCTACTTTGCCTCCAGCAATGCAACAGAAGATATTTGAGCCTGCTCCAGCTCCTCTAAAGGAGGGTGGTTTACCTGGAAGGAAGATTGTTGTATCAACCAACATTGCAGAGACATCTCTGACTATTGATGGTATAGTTTATGTTATTGACCCAGGTTTCTCAAAACAGAAGGTTTATAACCCTCGAATTCGTGTGGAGTCATTGTTGGTTTCTCCAATTTCCAAAGCAAGTGCTCATCAGAGATCAGGGCGTGCTGGTAGAACGCAACCTGGGAAATGCTTTAGACTTTACACTGAAAAAAGTTTTAATAATGATCTACAACCCCAGACCTATCCTGAAATTCTCAGGTCGAATCTGGCAAACACAGTTCTTACATTGAAGAAACTTGGAATTGATGATCTTGTTCATTTTGATTTTATGGATCCTCCTGCACCTGAGACCTTGATGCGGGCCTTAGAAGTTTTGAACTACTTGGGTGCTCTAGATGATGATGGAAACTTAACTAAGTTAGGTGAAATCATGAGTGAATTTCCATTGGATCCACAGATGTCAAAGATGCTTGTTGTTAGTTCAGAGTTTAATTGTTCTAATGAAATTCTATCAGTTTCAGCAATGCTATCAGGTATGCGCATATTTTATTTCTTTTTATGCTTCTTTTCTTTTTGTAGTCCTCAATAATTAGGTATGTTTGTACGCGAGTTAATGCACTTAATGAATAACTTGATGCTTGTTTGTATGAGGCTCATTTATGATAGGCTATTTACATAATTGAATAAATTTGAATAAAATTTTAACTGCTCGTTTACAAGTATAAGCTTAAATGGTGTCGTAGAGTGAACATACTTGTTTGTTTATCAAGTAGCTCGTAAAAAATAATAAAATGCTGGTTTAATAATGGCATAATTACTTATTTGATGATTTATTTTATGCTATGGAATCAATTTTTCTATATCTATATGCATTTTAAAAATTATGTATATAATTAGAGGTATTATTAAGATAAAAATATCAAATAAATATTGAGATATTTAGATTGAAAAAATTTCTTCTTAATATTTAAGCTTTACCAAACAACTAAAATAATACTTAGTGAATTATGCTAATTTTAATTATCTATAAATCCTGTTATGCCTAATTATATGTTTGATCATTACCATCAAATATATGGTTAGTTAGTCCGATAAAACCTTAATTATGGCTTTATCTCATTAAGATTATTAATAAATAAATTTGAACAAGTACTTAAAAGTTGGATCATGTTCAAGCTGGGCTCAATCTGAATAAAGAAATAAATGGAGTTGCTTGTCTTTGTTCATTTAGAGCCCTATCTATAAGAAAGATTCTAGTTCACTACTTCACTTAATGCAATGGGAATTTATATGTGGGTACAATCTTAGAATGACATTAATATACTTAGATATTTGATGCATTTTATTAGCGCTTCCCTTCCATGCTTTCCTCCAAAGTTTCAACCTTTGTTAATTTCAGTGGGCAAAAGATGTTATATAATTTGGTTTAACATTTTAGTAGATGCATTCCTACGTGTGTTCCTTTGTGTTTCTTTGCTCACCGAGGTTGTTGTCAGCAGTTAAATAGTTAGGTTATACTTTCGCCTAGGTTTAATGACTGTTGGCCGGCATACCCATAGAATTTTTGGGACTTAAGTGCTGATGAGTAGAGTTGCAGTTTCTCAATTATTTTCTTATGAAGCAGTGTTGGTCTCGCCTGTATGCATCTGCTGACCTACTATGGGCCTCCTCTGTGATAACAATTCTTTCTATAGTACCCAATTGCTTTGTGCGGCCTAGGGAAGCTCAAAAAGCTGCTGATGAAGCAAAAGCTCGGTTTGGCCACATCGACGGGGATCACCTAACTCTTTTAAATGTGTATCACGCTTACAAGCAAAATAGTTAAGTTAATTATCTTCTGTTATGTTCCTTTCTGCCTTTTGCTTGTCACTATGTTTTATTTTTCTTACAAAGTGGCTATTTTGATCGCAGATGAAGACCCTTCATGGTGTTTTGATAATTTTATAAACCAAAGGGCATTGAAGGCTGCTGACAATGTGAGGCAGCAACTTGTGCGCATTATGGCCAGATTCAACCTCAAGCTTTGCAGCACAGACTTCAACAGCCGTGATTATTATGTAAACATAAGAAAAGCATTGCTTGCAGGATACTTTATGCAAGTAGCTCATCTTGAAAGAACTGGGCATTACTTGACAGTGAAGGATAACCAGGTACATTATTTTGCTTAGAGGACCTTTTCTCATAAATGAGCTTTCTCTGGATTATATTTCCGTGTTTCTTTTTGGTTCATTGTAGGTTGTTCATCTTCATCCTTCAAACTGCTTAGATCACAAGCCTGAGTGGGTAATCTACAATGAATACGTTTTGACTAGCAGGAACTTTATTCGCACAGTTACAGATATCCGTGGCGAGTGGTATGTAATATCTCTTATAGCTCCTTGATTTAATATTTTTTTCTTTTTTTGTACGAATGATCTTGGATTATTAATGACAATCAATAAGCTGAACCAAACTTGGTAGAAATATTATCCATAGAATTTAAATGGAGAGGTTCTAATTTGAACAAGTTTGAAATAAAAGAAATCTCAAATTTATCTTCAGTGCCTAGTGAAATCATTTGTTTTTTGGCATAAATTCCATGGCAATTTTCTTATTCTAGTGCAGCGTGTGAGTGTCTGCATTCAATGTATACGAAGTTGTGCTTTTCTGAGATTCTTAATTTTAACGTCTCGTTATAATACTGTTGAAATATGCGTACTCACCATTTATCATCAGTTGAGGACATTAGTTAGTATGTACAGGTGTATTTTCTACAATTGTCGTTCTAGTGCGCTTGATTGAAATTAAGGTTTATATGTCTGTGCTTCAATACATGCCTTCAGCTTAGAGGTTTTCTAAGTTGTTTGGTTTTGTTGTTCTATTTTCGTTTCTTGTTGAATGTCCTAAAGCTAAATTTCTTGCTTTTAAAGTCTTTTTAGAGCATTTTTCAGTATATCTATCTATGTTCACGGATTAGAGAGCAGTTGCTTCAGTCTATTGGCAGAAATCATAAGGGAAATTTGAGTTTTTATCCCACTTAATAGTTAATACACAATTTTGGACTAATATTGTTAACCTAATAAAATTTGGGCAAATATGCACCAATATAAACCTAATTGAAATGTGAGAAATTATATCTTATATTCGTGTTGGATGTTGGAATATCGGCAGTTCAAATTTCTATTCTTCAAGCCTCTTTTTTTAGGCTCTTCTTGCCTATCGGACACTTCTCACGCCTTCGTGTGGACTCTTGCTCTCATACAAATCCCTCACACAAAGGCACAGATGTCACTCATCTTGGCACACAGTTGACTTAATTACAATAATTTTTGTTATTTGTTGATTTAGGTTTATTGCATTCTAACATTGACTCTCTCACATATATTGCCTCTTGCAACGCTCTTCATGAAAAATTGATTTGACCACTAGGTTTGAGCGATAGGTTAGAAGCTGAAATCAAGGTTTGGACTCACAATCTGGGGTTTAAACATGGTTACAAATTTTAGACTCAATTTTGAATCCCAATTTTGGCCGTGGATGCGTAGTATACAGTAGATCAAACATGGTTTGAGCCAAGGTTTAGTCCCATATTTTGTAAACCTGATTCGAATAAGGTTTGCCTTGGTTTGAACCTAATTGACTCTTGTTTGACCTGTTCCGAATCATTGCCCCAATTTATGCTTTTATTTCTATCAAACCAAACTTATTTTTTTAAAAAATCATAATCAATAGAAATCATAAAAGAATCATTTTAAACATATGTTCATATCATTTAATCAAGAAAATAGTTACCCATTGGTGACGTAATCCAATTTATCTCCTTCGTTGGATTTATGAATTTAGTAGTTTGTTTTGATTTGAAATTTCTAAAAATTGAGTCGATCAAACTATCTTTCAAGTTGAACTAATCCAAACGAAACTTCAGTTTGATTAATGTGGTTTGATTCTAGATGAATCAAAATGTAATGATTAACAATGTATCTAGTCACATTTGGCTAAATAACATGCATTAAGAATAATAATTTTTTCTTGCTAAAATTTATAATTTTGTTATGTGATATGAATAATATTATTGTTCATCTTTGTGTTATTTATTTGTAATTTATGGGCTTTATTGATTTAATATTTGATTTAATTAGTTTTATCTTTTTTTTGGTTTGATTGGTTTTACAAAATAAAAATTTAACCAATAATAAAAAAATCAAAGAAAGTCAAATTAAAATAAATAATCAAACTGATACTTTAACAACTAAATTGAACCAACAAATATAAAATAAGTTTAGTGATTTTTTTTTTTTAAATTTTATTTATACATTGTACTACCTCTATGATGCATGGACACTTCTCTTTAAAGAGGCGTGCACAACAACCGTTTAACATGCCTCCGACTCATGTCAGACATGTTAAAAATGTGTCCGATAAAAAGTATTAAAGACAAATTGGACACGTATGTGTTCTATATTTTCAATAATTGACGTGTCCCATGTCCGTGTCATCATGTCCATGTTTGTGCGTCATAGTGCACTACCCTTGTAGGGTGAAATCTAGATCTAGATCTTTTGTTGAAAAAATTACACTTGCATGCAAGAACAATTAAGATGGGAAGATGCTAGGATAGAAGAAATGCATGAATATCTATGAAGAAGCTAGAAACGATGTTACTCTATGCTAGAATTATTTTCTTGTTTTACATTTAAGGGCAAATTGATAAAAACTTTTTAGGGATATTTTCCCTAAATCATTGGTGAGTGGATATTAGTCCAAATAGAACATCCTTGAAGTATACAAACTCAAATTTCTCAACCAGAATGCTCTCCATTGGTTGCACTCTTTTAGTTTACATATTCTAATAGATGAATGAATGAGATAGTCATATAATGTGACATATTGGCATAAAAAACATTAGATTTCCTTTTTACAATGGGAACGGTAGTTTGACGCATAAGATAATAGATTGATGATTTAATACATCTAGGGGATGAGCCAGCTTTACTTTTGAGGGTGGTGGATAAACTTATTATAAAAAAAAATTAAATATAAAAAACTAAGAAAGATATATATATATATATATATATATATATAAGATAAAATTCAAAACTAAGTCTTGTATTTCATTATAATATATGAATTAAAAAACAATTGCATGTTTTGCATTCTATTTTACATTTTCTGATAATATTGTATAATGACTTTATTGGGAGCAGAGTCAAATACTTCCATCTCAATGCGTGATACTAGATAGCCACTGAACCAACTATCACTCATTTTGCTATGCAATTGATGCTTGATAATTTTTATTGTAGAAAATGCTCATATTGGAGTAATATTAATTGATAAAGTCAGTGTCAAAATAATAAGCCTATAAACCAGGGGATACATAATATTCTTTTTGGTCTTAGCAATTTATTTTGCAAGAACAACAATACTAGTCAAAGATGTGAACTTATCGCTTGTACGCATATTAATAATATAAGTAGATAATTGATGTTCAAGAGACACGAATCACCACAGAAAAATCTATTGGATATAATTTCGCAAGACAAATCAATTTTCTCTTATCGTAAGCAGGGAATGAATTACTTGTGTTCAGATATTCCACACAAAGAAATAACCCAGTACTAGCTTCTGAGAAGAAGTTATTTTGTTCTTAAAGTTACATATCAGTAACAATATAAAATAAATCGACATGATAATGATGGAAGTTTGTTATTTCTTCACTTGCTCGTATTGAATGTCGACGAGTCTTAAATATAGAGTTCATATTTGGAACTTCAATTTAAAAAACATTACAAAAAAATGATGCTAATTCTAGTAAAGGCTTTAATTCATTTTCCCTCATAATTTGCAATCGTTGCTTAGACATTTGCATCAATTTCATTGCATTCATGACATCTTGATCTTTTTTTTTGTAATACTAGTAATAATTCATTCGTAATTCCTAAAGTATCAATCATTACATGAAGTGCTAAGACAGTCAAAAGATTCCATAGCATGTATTAAAACATGAGCTTCAACTGACCGTTGATCATTTATCATGTCTTCCTTAACAATTTCAAGCATTTTGAGTGTCGAAGACTAATTAACTAGAATAGTGAAGTAGAAATCACCAATATTATTGATGATTAAAGCTAAGGTCCCAATAGCTATAGCAATACAAATCTCTTTTTGCACTTTCAGTGAAGTCAATTTTAACTTAGCACAGACATTTTCAAATGTAACTTTCTTGACTTCATTATGATTTGCAAGAAATTGGAATAAATCCAAAAAATTCTCTCGATTATCTAAACTAGATGACTTATCATGCCCATAGAGTGATAAATCTTGGCGAATTAGAAATCAAATACAATCAATATTTTTTTTGTTCCTCTCATCTTTGCTCAATCATAAAGCAGGAAGACTTTGTTCTCGATGCTTTACTAAGTCATATATTTTTTTGCCTTATTGTGTGGACTATTATGATCTCCAACATAATCGATAAGTTTTTCTTTTCTCTTCCAGTTTTAAATCCTTCACCAACAAAGAGCCTCCACTATCTTGGCATGTGATAATTTGCTCTTGAGGCTTAAATAAGTAACAATAAAGATAATGTTAAATCTCAACCTCATGATCCAAAAAGAATCCATGGCTGTAAACAATAATCCGTGGGAAGACCATCTGGATCACATTAATTCCTTCCATAGTTGATTTAGGAATAATTGTATTCTCATTATTCTAGAGTTGTTTGTTTCCTTATCAATACACCTTGTATAGATCTATAAATAGGGAGTAGATTGCATAATAAAATTCAAGCTTTTCCCTCTCAAATTCTCAGTTTTAACATGGTATCAGAGCCAACGGTCTTAATTGCCGTCAGAGAACGATCCTAAATCGTCGAAGGAGGAAGAGAAAAAGAAGAAGCTCGGACTTGATCGTGCCGACCCGTGTACACCGGGATGAGACGAAGTCGAAGCACTAATCGAAACTTCCGATCCGAGAGGAAGGCCAAAGTCGTCGAGACTCCCGCTAAGAGCCGAACGTCCAAGTGTATCCGGAGAAGGAGCGTCCGAACGCCATCTTCGGCTGTCTTCTCCCTCGCTGACGGACGAAGGAGCGGACGGCGGACGACAAGCATCCCGATATGACAGGGAAGATCGTCGAAGGAGCGAAGCACCCCGCTCGATCCACACTTTCGATCGCACGACCTAGTCGAAGCCGATCGGAGTTCGATCCACGCCTGCGATTCGCGGGAGAAAGCCGTGCCTGCGTGCAAGAAACGGGTCCCGTGCCCTAAGTCCAACCTGAGCTTTTCCTTTTAAGGCGTGACAGGTTCAGTTCTTTTTATATTTATAAAAAAAAGGAAAAAGAAAAAAAAAATCCTTATTATCGACCTTTATTGTTGACAAGGAAAATTTATTCCGGGAAGCCTTCATTTGCTAACCAAGGTAGATAGTCTTAATCACTATCATAATGTCAGAAATCAATTCCTCCCAAAGTATTGATCAAACGGAGGAGTCGATGGTGCACCAATGACGAGGTGACCTTCAAAGCATGCAACCTTCCTATCGTCTAAATGGAAAAAACTACCTAAAGTGGTCTCAATTTGTGAGGACATACTTAAAGGGAAAAGGGAAAGTACATCACCTCCTTGGAGGATCAAAAGAAGGAGATCCTAAATTTGGGGCATGGGATGAACCAAACTCCATGATTATGTCATGGTTGTGGAATTCCATGAATCCAGAAATTAGTGATACATTTATGTTCTTTTCGACCGCAAAAGACATATGGGATGCTACAAGATAGACTTTTTCCAAAGCTCGAGATGCGGCTCAAATCTTTGAAATTAAAGTCAAAGTTGGAAGCACAAAGCAAGGGAGTAAGACTGTGATGGAGTATGCCACCATTCTACAAAATTTATGGCAAGAACTTGATCACTATAGATGCATAGAAACCAAATGTCCGGAAGATGCTGCGATCCTAAAGAACTTTTTTGAAAAAGATAGAGTTTATGATTTTCTTGCAGGACTAAATGCAGAATTTGATCAAAGTAGGGTTCAAATTCTGGGCAAGGAGGAGACGCCATCACTCAATGAAATCATTTCCCTCATCCGCGCAGAAGAAAGCCGACGAGGAGTGATGTTAGAACCGAAGGGAGTTGAAGGCTCAACAATGGTGATGAACAAAGAATCGTCATGGAAGGATAAGTGTAAAGATTCTTCAAAGTTCAAAGACAAGGACTCACCTTGGTGCAGCTATTGCAAAAAGTCAAGACACATAAAGAAAACGTGCTGTAAAATACATGGAAAACCCTCAGCAAGGAGTGAAATCAAAATGGCAAAACAAGGAGCACATCACATGCCAACAACACTACAAGTACATCACAGCCTTGGAGAATTCAATAAAGAAGATATTGATAAATTAAAACGACTCCTGGTATCTCTTGAAAAACTAAATGCTTCTTCTTCACCTGCACTCTCAGGTAAGACTCCAATTTCTTTTAGTTTAAGTGCTTCCAGAAATCATCTAAAGGAATTATGGATAATTGATTCAGGAGCCACATATCACATGACCGACTCACCTACCCATCTCATAAATTATATTCCTTGCCCAAACAACAAGAAAATCATTACTGCTGATGGTTCTCTTACCACGGTAGCTGGCCAATAAGACATCATATTATCCCCCTCACTCATCCTGAAAAATGTTCTCCACGTACCACAATTATCCATAAATCTAATATCAATACAAAAACTTACCAATGATCATAGTTGTCAAGCCTTACTTAACCCTACTTATTGCTTATTTCAGGACCAGAGATCGGGGAAGAATATTGGACTTGCTAAGGAGAAAGCATGATTGTACTACCTGGAAGAACCAAATCAATCTAAAAATAATTGCTCTATGTTATCCCTAGTCGATAGGAAATCCACTATTTGGCTTCATTATTATAGACTAGGTCATCCATCCTTTGATGTTCTAAGACATGTATCCACAACTTTTTCAAAAATAGAAAATAAAAATTTTCATTGTGAAACCTGTGAGTTGGCTAAACATAAAAGAACCTCATTCCCAAACAAAAGTGAAAGATGTGATACCCCCTTCTAACTTATTCATAATGATATATGTTGACCCTAAAAAATCCCCAATATCTCTGGGGCACATTGGTTTGTTTCTTTCATTGATGATTGCACTAGAGTCTCTTGGATCTATCTCTTTAAAAATAAATCTGATGATAGCACCATTCTTCCCATCTTTCATTCCATGATCCAAAATCAATTCGGAGTAACAATACGGAGATTCCGCTCCGATGATGCTAAATATTATTTTAACCAAACCCTTTCCTCCTACTTCCAGAGTGAAGGGATATCCATGAGTCCTCTTGTGTTCACACCCCACAATAAAATGGGGTTGCAGAGAGAAAAAATGGTCATCTTCTAGCCACCACCTGAGCTTTCCTATTTCACTACAATACACCCAAATCCTATTGGGGGGAAGCTCTTTTAACTGCAGCTTACCTCATAAACAGATTATCTTCAACAGCCTTAGCCTCAAAACTCCAATGGAGACCCTGTTCTTTTTCTACCCAGAGTTTCGAACCCATCATAATCTTGCACCCAAAATCTTTGGATGCACTGCTTATGTTCATATTCACAGCTAGGAGCGAGGAAAATTAGATCCAAGAGGCACTCAAATGCATCTTTGTTGGCTATTCTGCTACCCAAAAAGGTTATAAGTGTTATTATCCACCCGCAAGAAAAACCTTTGTCTCTATTGATGTTACCTTTGATGAGCAAAATTCTTATTTTTCAAAAACTCATCTTCAGGGAAGACTGAACTTGAAGAAGATGAGAAAAATGAACTAGCACCTCTTGACCTTCCTCCACCACTTCAAAACAATCCACCTGAAACCCAAGATAGGGAAACAAATGATAAAGCTATCATTAGATTTGGAAAGATTTACTCCAGACGTACAAGCTCAACCTGTGCTCCAAAGCAGATCCAAGAATCTGAACCATCTCCTGGAAATAAGGTAAGCTCACCACCTCTCTCATACCCTATAAACAACTCTATATCCTTCAACAACTTCTCATCGTAACACAAAAATTTCCTTGTTACATTAGAAGATATCCATATTCCTAAAGATATTTCTGAGGCCTTATCTGATCAAAATTGGAAAAATGTCATGGAGGAAATGCAGGCCCTGAAGAAAAACAAAACATGGGAGATCGTCAATCTACCGATAGGGAAAAAATCGGTCGGCTGCAAATGGGTGTTCTCAGTAAAATACAAAGCTGATGGCACACTAGAGATATGTAAGGCAAGACTAGTGGCAAAATGGTTCACTCAAACGTATGGCATTGACTACCAAGAAACGTTTGCGCCTGTAGCCAAGATGAATACTGTCCGAATACTACTCTCACTAGCAGCCAAGTACAATTGGCACCTGGAATAATTGGATGTGAAAAATGCATTCTTGCATGGAGACTTAGAAGAAGTGATATTTATGGAAATACTACCAGGGTTTAAAGAAAAATCCGAAGGTAACAAGGTGTGCAAACTGAAAAAAGCTCTATATGGGCTCAAATAATTACCAAGGGCCTGGTTTGGAAGATTCTCTAAATTCATGCTCCTGAATGGGTATCGACATAGTCAAGGGGATCATACACTATTCTTCAAACACTCAAACTCAGGGGGAGTCACAATATTATTAGTGTATGTTGATGATTTTATTTTGACTGTAAATAATGAAGAGGAGAAAGCCAGTTTAAGGAAAAGTCTTACTAAGGAATTTGACATCAAAGAACTTGGTAGAGTAAAATATTTCCTCAGAATTGAAGTAGCTCACTCCAGCAAAGGAATCTTCATTTCACAACAGAAATATATCAAAGATTTTCTAAGAGAAACATGTAAACTGGCCTGTAAACCAGCACCGACACCAGTGGAACCTAATCTTAAACTGGGGGAAGCTAAAGAAGATCCATATGTAGATAAAGGGGCCTACCAGAGACTTATAGGGAAATTGATCTACCTCTCCCACACTAGACCAGACATAGCATTTGCTGTAAGCATGGTCAGTCAGTTTATGCAGAATCGAAAGCAGATTCACATGCAAGCGGTAGACAGGATATTGCACTACCTTAAAGGAAGATCAGGAAAATGAATTCTCTTTAAGAGAGATAGTGGAATAACCCTTGAAGTATACACAGATGCTGACTACGCAGGATCACCGGTTGATAGAAGATCTACCTCTGGGTATTGCACATTTCTTGGAGGTAACTTAGTTACATGGAGAAGCAAGAAACAGAATGTGGTGGCAAGATCCACTGTAGAAGCAGAATATCGAGCTATGGCCTTGGAAATATGTGAGCTACTATTGATCAAAATAATCCTAGAAGATTTAAATGTTAAGTGGGATGAACCCATGAAGCTACATTGTGACAACAAATCAGCAATCAGCATAGCTCACAATCCAGTCCAGCACGACAGGACCAAGCACATAGAAGTGGATAGACATTTTATTAAAGGAAAACTAGACAGTGGTCTAGTTAGTGTTGACCATGTATCATCAAAGGATCAACTTTCAGATATCCTTACTAAAGGATTGGACAGTTCTGCCTTTCTCCGAATGATTGACAAGCTGGGAATGACGGATTCACATTTCCCAGCTTGAGGGGGAGTGTTAAATTTCAACCTCACGATCCAAAAAGAATCCATGGCTGTGAACAGTAATCCGTGGGAAGACCACCTGGATCACATTAATTCATTCCATAGTTGATTTAGGAATGATTGTATTTTCATTATTCTAGAGTTGTTTATTTCCTTATCAATACACCTTGTATAAATCTATAAATAGGGAGTAGATTACACAATAAAATTCAAGCTTTTCCCTCTCAAATTCTCAGTTTTAACAGATAACATATAACATTTTTTTGTACATTATTCTAACCAGTCAATAAATTCTTCATACCATTTCGAGTTAAGTTTTCTTGCAACATTTTCAATCATTGTTTGAGGCAAATGATGATTTTTTTGATTGATGAGGCCCTCTCAACAAATAAGCTCTCTGAACTTTATCCCTTTCATTTACATCGTAACTCCAGATTGACATCCGAAGCTTAGGGTTAGCAGGAAAATTGTTAATATCAATCTCGGCACGTTCTTTCTTTTTTAAAAAATCGATCCATATATAAAATGCTCCCGATTAGTCAATTAATGTAGCAGTGATTATTATTTTACTTCCCTTCCAAAATATAAACTTTTGATTAAAAAAAGCATGAGACTTTTTTTTACATTGATCTTTTTTTAGGAGTTATCATTTAAACTAAAAAAAAAGCATTAATTTGTTAAATTTATGAATTACATTAGAAGAGACCTCACTTAGGATAAACCAACTCATCATCAAAGAGAAGCCTAGTGGTTCAAATTAAAAAATCTATAAATAATCATATTATAAAGTTATCACAAACCCACACACAAAATGATTATACACGCAACTTAACCAGACATCTAAAAAAGATCAAATTTCCAAAACCAAAAAAAAAAAAAAAAGCTAAAATTAAAAGAGACGGGTTTCATTGCCACAAAACCCATCTCACATTCAAAGAGTATGCAAAGCTATCCATACATCTGAATATAATAAAAAATATATAAACATAAGCAAGTATTGTATTTAAATGAGAATGCACCTTCTAATGCGGCTTGTATGCTATTGATGTCGTCAACATTCACCTGGACAAACTCGGTTCTCCTTGAGCTTAGAAGCCCTTGTGCCCTTTTCCCTAACAAAATTCAGTGACTTAAAAATAATCTTAAAAAACAAAGAGAAAATAAGGAATTCCTCATTTTTTCTTTACCTTTAATTCGAGAATGGCGAGATCATGACACCGGTGGGCTCCTGCACTGACTTCGAGGATCATGCGATGGTTGAGAAGAATAAAGCAAGTCACCCGGTCGAGCAGGGAACAACACGAGAGGTCGTGCTTAATCATAAAGAAGATGTCACGGTTGTCTTGCACAAAGATGGATGAGATATTTTGCTAAACTTTTTAATGAAGATTGTGAAAATAAGATTGACTATAATGACCTTAGCACCCTAAATGAAAATAAAGATTTCTGTTTTTATCGGCGTATTAGTGAAACTGAAGTTAGAGAGGCTTTAAAGAAAATGAAGGGTGGAAAAGCTGTTGGACCTGATGATATTCCAATAGAGGTATGGAAATGCTTAGGAGATGAAGGAATTTCATGGCTTACTATACTTTTTAATACTATTTTGAAGACTAAAAAGATGTCAGATGAGTGGAGAATGAGCGTGTTAATTCCTATTTTTAAGAATAAAGGTGATGCATAAGATTGTGCGAATTATAGAGGTATTAAGTTAATGTGTCATACTTTAAAACTTTGGGAGCGAGTTATGGAGCATAGGTTGCGGCGTGATACTAATGTTTCTCATAATCAATTTGGATTCATGCCGGGTAGGTCGACTATGGAAGCCATACATTTATTAAGAGGTTTGATGGAGAAATATAGAGAAAATAAGGAGGATCTACATATGATATTTATTGATTTAGAAAAAGCATACGATAAAGTTCCAATAGAAGTGCTATGGAGAGTTCTTGAAAAGAAAGGAGTCAATAATGCTTATATTCAAATCAATAAAGATATGTATGCAGGAGCTATTACTGGTGTTCAAACACAAGGTGGATTGACCAAGTATTTTCCTATTTCGGTATGGTTACATCAAGGATCAGCCTTAAGCCCGTATCTTTTTGCTTTAGTCATGGATGTTCTCACTAGACATTTGCAAGAGGATGTACCTTGGTGTATGCTTTTTGCTGATGATATTCTTCTTGTTGATAAGACTAGAGAGGGAGTTGAAGGTAAACTTGAAGTATGGAGGTCAACCTTAGAGTCTAAAGGTTTTCGCTTAAGTAGATCTAAAACGGAATATATGGAGTGTAATTTTAGTAGTAATAGACCTAGTGAGGGGATTGTGACTTTGGATGATCAAGTCATTAATAAGAGTACACGTTTTAGATATATTGGATCTATTGCTCAGAGTGATGGTGAAATAGATGGGGATATTATCAGCAGAATTCAAGTTGGATGGTTGAAGTGGAGGAATGCTTCGGGCTTGTTATGTGATAGAAATGTACCCCTCAAACTTAAGGGAAAATTCTATAAGATGGTAGTGAGGCCTGCAATGCTTTATGGTGCCGAATGTTGGCCATTAAAAGAGAAGCATAATACTAAGTTAAGTGTGGCGGAGATGAGGATGCTCAGGTGGATGAGTGGCTTTACCCTTAGAGATAGGATACGAAATGAGCATATACGTGAAAAGGTTGGAGTAGCTCCAGTAGAAGATAAGATTAGAGAGAGTCGACTTAGATGGTTTGGTCACATAAAACGGCGGCCTTCCGATGACCCGGTTAGGAGAGTAGAGGTATTAGATTTGACTTATGTTAAGAAAGATAGGGGTAGACCTAAAAAGACTTGGCTAGAAAATATTAGGAATGACCTTTCTTTATTAGATTTAAACGAGAATTTGACTTTTAATAGGACACAATGGAGAAAAAGGATTCATGTAGCCGACCCCACGTAGTGGGATTAAGGCTTGATGTTGTTGTTGTTGTTGTATAGGGGTTAAACATATTGGTGTTTAATTAGATGAAAAAAGAATACACAATAAAGTGAAGTAAATGTAGTGTAAATAATTTTAGTTCATTTTTTTGGTAAATTAAACTAGTCTAATTTTGAACTATAATCATTTACACAACAAAGAAGTTTGTTTGATTGTTACCACCACCACCCGGCCACCTCGGCCTGCCACCACCTCGGCCTGCCACCACCCATTGCCTGTTGTCGCCTTCGGATGAGTCCACAAGTTGGCCACAATTACTGTTGATAACCACTATCATCGTCACCTGCCACTACCACCAGTCGCTGGCCACGACCACTCGTTGCACATGTCAGCCACCACCACAACCACCCAACGACCACCATCGTTGATGGCTAGCGCCACTATAGTCCACCGCCATTGCCCATCACTGTCACCACCTTCTGTCGCGGACCGTCAACGTTTTTAAATTTTATAATATATTTTTTATTTTATTTCGTTCCTAAACATATGACTAATAAGTTGAACTTTTATTTAAGGGTCAAAATGGGAATATAATTCTCAATAGTTATAAATTGGAATAATCTAAGCATTATCAATATGCTATTTAAAATATAATTCTCACTGATTATTTCAAAACATAGGGCATTTGAAATATTTTTTTTTAGTTTGATAAAAAATGCAAACTAAAATTTTTGTGAATTGCTTTTTCACTCTATCATTCATTTTCTATATATTCTAAATTCACTTATTTTTTCTCGAATTTCCATTTTACCACAACTTGACTTCACTAATGCTGCCACTCTCCATCTCCTATGCTGTCATCACCCACCAACTATTGGCCTCCACTATTTATCAGGCTTTACATTGTATTCATTTTAATTTAAGCCATATAAAAAAATCAACAATATTTATTTTTCTATATTTTAATTAATTTTAAATATACTATATTTTATTTTATTGTCTCTATAATATGTTTTTTAGTAAGAGGGTCTTTGGATGAAAGTAAAATGAGTGCAAATTATTGCAAAATAAGGATTTTAAAAATATTGGTGTTTGGTTCGATGAAAATGAATACAAAATAAAGTAAAATAAATGTTGTGTAAATAATTTTAGTTCATTATTTAGGTTAATTAAACTCGCCCAATTGAACTATAATCGTTTACACCGTAAGGAAGCTTTACGTCAATATTAACTATTGGAGAGTATTTGACTTATTTGATCAGTCTCTTCGATAATCGCATTTTAACTAAATTTACGTTTGACAGAGATTTTCTATTGTTCCAAAATTCCTATCTTTTTTTTTAATTTGAATTGTTGCATCAACATGCATACTTGATCTAAGGAATTTTGGATGATGAAGCATTCAAAATCGAAAATATTATAGACCTTGAAAATTTATGGCATAAAATCAAAGTCTTGCAAATATCAAAAGACTAAACCACTCCTATAAGACAATATTGACTTCCTCCTAAGTTTTTGAATTGAGTAAATGATTTTCAATCATAATTACATTAATCTTTGAAGTTAGCACATTAATTGAGGCAAATATTATAAATAGTTATTACACTAAACTTGATACGACATAAAAAATAAACATGAGCAAGAGTGAATCTCAAGTCATATTTGAATTGAAAACTTTCAAAATTAAATTCAGGACTATCTAAACTCTAATTTCAACGAACTCAGGGTCAAATTGAACATTTCAAAGAGATGAACTCAAAAACACCAAAATCAATCTATTCTGAGCCCAAATTAGCCCAAATCAAGGTCTCAAACCATATATGGAAGCTTTACGATATTAATTGAATGACTAGGTGATCGCTAAATATAGCATGCATATAGTGGAATCATCTTCAAACCATGTTTAAGCCATATTTAAATCATAATTGAGGTTTATTGAAAATAATTTGATCATAATTCAAAAATGGTTCAATCATAATTTGAAGATGATTTGTCTTTGCTGAAATATAATTTGATTACATTTTAAAGATGATTTGATAGTGATTCAAAATGGCATCAAGATTCAAAGATGATTTGATCATGACTTCAATAAGTTTGTATTAGGTACTATGACATCTAATAACATTATGGGTTTAGGATTTATAGAATGAACATTGAATTAAAAACCATACGAACATATATATAACATCACTAACATTTAACATTTGATAATTGGAGATTTATTATTCATATTTAATTAATCATATATTATTTTCACATATTGTTATGCTTGTGCCTTAGATGCATGTTTATATATTTTTAAATACTTTTGAAAATAGTACTAAAAAAAAATTTACATTGCAAGTAGAACATGTTGGCAAGTTGTGATGGCTTGCATAGGGAGAGATAAAAGTGTTGACAAGATGAGCTTTTATAGGTTTTTTTTAAAACTAAATATCATTTAAGTTTTAATTAAGCGATTAACCAATGAAAAAAAAAATTTTAAGCTCGTCAAAACTTTTCTATTTTAAACTTACCCTTGCTACTTTACTAACCCGACAACTCCCCATTTTCCCTGCCCTATTCGCGAAAAAGACGATCAGCTGCTTGCAAAATCCGATGATCCTCAACTTCTAGGTAATTTTTTTGATTTTTTTTTTTTGTATTTTGGTTGTTGAAATTATTTTCCTTTTATATCATACTTGGTTTGTGTGGATTTTATTTTTTAAGATTAAGCTTGATTAAGTTGTTTTATGTAAGGTTAAGGTATGTTAAAATGTGGGATTTTGGTATAGCGAAATAGGAAGGAATAAATGGTGTGGTATATTTTATTTGTAATATAGGAGATAAGAATATATTATGATTGTTTCATTTTTTTGAGGTAAAGTTTTGATATTTTTTATGAAAGAGGTATTTTTGAGTATATAGTATTAGTGAAAGAGTTTTTTTTTATAATATTTTTTGAGGAAAAAGAGGTGAACTTTGAGAGCTAAGACATATAGTATTAGCGAATCTCAGAATAATTTGGTGAATGAACTATTATTTTGAATAATATATATAATAATAATAATAATAATAATAATAATAATATTTTTTTAAAATAAGGTGTTATATAAGCTTATTTAGATAAATGATTTGATCGTTTTATTTCTTCGAGCTAAGAATGTTTGTTTAATTGTATGTATTAGTGATATGTAGTTGCGCAATAATGTATGGATGTGTTTTGTATGGTAGACAATTATCTTTGGATGATAAATATTCACCAACAAATGTGGTGGTGGGGGGGGGGGGGGGGGGGGGGGGGGGGGGGGGGGGGGGTGGCAGGGGCGGAACCCAATGGGTTCCAGGGGGGGCCCCCCCCCCCCCCTCAAGTTTTTTTTTTTTAATTTTTTCATATGATTTTTTAGGTAATTTACCCCTTTTTATTCATTTTTTTAGTCTTTATTACAAGGGTTTTCATGCAATTGCCCCCCCCTAAAAATTTTAAAATACTATGGTCTTTAGGTAATTGCCCCCAACAGGTCGAACCCCGCCAGGGGACACTGCCCCCTTGGACCCCCGACATATATGTCTTATAAGTTTGCCCCCCCTGAAAATTAGGGCTGGTTCCGCCCCTGGGTAGTGGCCCTTGCAAGTGGGTGTTAAGACAAACTTAGGTCAAGTGAAGATTAGGGTCCTTAAAGCCCTTAAATATGATACGTCGAAGTACACAGTGAACTTGGTTTGTTGTCTTCCCTTAGGGAATGAGTTCATAGCTTCACATGTGGAGGATGATGAAATATGTCAGATGGTGTTATCGCATGCAATTGGATATATACTTCTACTTTATATATGTTGAAGATATTAGTGCACAAATTTTAGTTAATGAGCAATTAACATCTCGAGTGCATGAGACATTTACATTCGACGTGGTGACAGAAGGCGTTTTGATGAATCCAAGTTTCATTTTGTAATATGCTATTCATGTATCTTTTATGCACAATTTATATAACATTGATTTAAGATATTGAACTATAACTTGCAATCATACAACACATTAGGACTTGAATGGATCTTATGATTTTACATGTCATCTAATGTGATAGGATATTACAAGCTACATGAAATGTCACTTCACATTAAATGAGACATTATAAGGATTTTATACTTTGATTTTCATAGGCCATCTGAGGAATCCAATGTCCTCACAAACTACACGTTAATAACTTGTTACAGAGGAATCCAATGTACTCTCATATTAATATTAATTATAGTAATTATAAGTTTATAACCTAGCTTTACTAAGTATAATTAATGTACATGAAATTAGAGCTATATTAAGATTTTGTGATATATATATTGGCAAATATTTTATGAGAGGGATGTGGGTCCCCTTCGATGCTCCTAGTATCAATCACATTTATAAGCTTAGGGATATGGAGTTAGATGAATATTTTTCTTTTACAAATGAACCCATTGATCTTAGAATATTCATAGTATCTAGTATATATATGTGTGTGTGTACCAAACGCATCTTTCTATCATAAAACACAAGAAATCAATTCATATGGTACTCAATCATAATCCTTCTCATTATCAATAAAATCATTCAAATATTCTTTTTTGTTATAATTTTTCTAACAATTATCTTAACATGAAACCTAAATAAAATTTAGTTATAAATATTTTTTATTATTTAAACATATTGAGAATCCAAATGTGCAAGAAAAGATTAAAAATAAAAAGCTTTGTTATAAAAGTTGGTTTAGTTTTAAAAATTCTGATAATTGGAAAATATATAAAGTGGCTCGTAAGGATGCTAAGAAAGCAATATGCGATGCAAAGACATTAGCTTTTAGTGATTTATATAATAGATTAGATACTAAAGAGGGAGAAAGATATATGTATAAGTTAACCAAACAAAGAGATAGGAGTAGTAAGGATTTAGTTCAAGTGAAGTGTATTAAAGATGAAGATCAAAAAATACTTTTCTTTGAAGATGATATTCAACAAAGATGGATGAGATATTTTGCTAAACTTTTTAATGAAGATTGTGAAAATAAGATTGACTATAATGACCTTAGCACCCTAAATGAAAATAAAGATTTCTGTTTTTATCGGCGTATTAGTAAAACTGAAGTTAGAGAGGCTTTAAAGAAAATGAAGGGTGGAAAAGCTGTTGGACCTGATGATATTCCAATAGAGGTATGGAAATGCTTAGGAGATGAAGGAATTTCATGGCTTACTAAACTTTTTAATACTATTTTTAAGACTAAAAAGATGTCAGATGAGTGGAGAATGAGCGTGTTAATTCCTATTTTTAAGAATAAAGGTGATGCACAAGATTGTGCGAATTATAGAGGTATTAAGTTAATGTGTCATACTTTAAAACTTTGGGAGCGAGTTATGGAGCATAGATTGCGGCGTAATACTAATGTTTCTCAAAATCAATTTGGATTCATGCCGGGTAGGTCGACTATGGAAGCCATACATTTACTAAGAGGTTTAATGGAGAAATATAGAGAAAATAAGGAGGATCTACATATGATATTTATTGATTTAGAAAAAGCATATGATAAAGTTCCAAGAGAAGTGCTTTGGAGAGTTCTTGAAAAGAAAGGAGTCAATAATGCTTATATTCAAATCATTAAAGATATGTATGCAGGAGCTATTACTTGTGTTCAAACACAAGGTGGATTGACCAAGTATTTCCCTATTTCGGTTGGGTTACATCAAGGATCAGCCTTAAGCCCATATCTTTTTGCTTTAGTCATGGATGTTCTCACTAGACATTTGCAAGAGGATGTACCTTGGTGTATGCTTTTTGCTGATGATATTCTTCTTGTTGATAAGACTAGAGAGGGAGTTGAAGGTAAACTTGAAGTATGGAGGTCAACCTTAGAGTCTAAAGGTTTTCGCTTAAGTAGATCTAAAACGGAATATATGGAGTGTAATTTTAGTAGTAATAGACCTAGTGAGGGGATTGTGACTTTGGATGATCAAGTCATTAATAAGAGTACACGTTTTAGATATATTGGATCTATTGCTCAGAGTGATGGTGAAATAGATGGGGATATTATCAGCAGAATTCAAGTTGGATGGTTGAAGTGGAGGAATGCTTCGGGCTTGTTATGTGATAGAAATGTACCCCTCAAACTTAAGGGAAAATTCTATAAGATGGTAGTGAGGCCTGCAATGCTTTATGGTGCCGAATGTTGGCCATTAAAAGAGAAGCATAATACTAAGTTAAGTGTGGCGGAGATGAGGATGCTCAGGTGGATGAGTGGCTTTACCCTTAGAGATAGGATACGAAATGAGCATATACGTGAAAAGGTTGGAGTAGCTCCAGTAGAAGATAAGATTAGAGAGAGTCGACTTAGATGGTTTGGTCATATAAAACGGCGGCCTTCCGATGACCCGGTTAGGAGAGTAGAGGTATTAGATTTGACTTATGTTAAGAAAGATAGGGGTAGACCTAAAAAGACTTGGCTAGAAAATATTAGGAATGACCTTTCTTTATTAGATTTAAGCGAGAATTTGACTTTTAATAGGACACAATGGAGAAAAAGGATTCATGTAGCCGACCCCACGTAGTGGGATAAAGGCTTGATGTTGTTGTATTTAAACATATTGAGAATGATTATAACAAATTGGCATAGATCCATAAACCTTAAAAAATTAAAACAATAACAACTAAGCATTTATATTTTCATATTCATACATTCATATACATAGACTACCATAAAGCTTAAGAAGTTCATCGATAACATGCTCAAATCACATTCTATACTGACTCCCAAATTATGTTACTAGCATAACATATGAAAGTTTTAAGGATAAGAAAGTGCTTCAACGCTTTTGTGGTACGATAATAGTGCGAGTTTGAAGTTGAGTTTGTGTAGGACAACAATTAAATTTCTGTTTAAACTAATGCTGGACACATTGCCAGTCCACTTCATCAAGAAAGTCCTTTTTCTGTCAACAATGCATAAAACTCAGATTCTCGCATGTCTTAATCATGAATGCGTCAACCTTAGTATTCAATTCATGATAAAGAATGCAGTGACTAATATCAGTCATTGGGTTATCCACGATCTCCTTTAACGATCTGTTTTCACGTCGTTTAATTTCAACAAATTTAGCCTTCAACATATTAATCAACGCTAGATGTGTTAAATGTTGTAAAACTTTCATTTGTATATATTTTCAGCCATCCTCATTCAAACATGCTCTATTCCTATAAGATGTATACTTCATAAGATCTATATGTGTCTCCCATAATATGCAGTCCTCATTGTCTGACTAGCAATGCACATAATATCATTAGATATGATTTGTTATAGCATTCTCCTCTAACACATTATTAGTTGGAAATGTTAAACATCTATGAAATCACTGCTACCATTTATAGTCAAGTGCTTCAAAAAAAAATCAATATAATACTTTTTGGTTCGATATATTTTCATATGAATATAGGATACTAGTTATTGTGATCCTTACAATGAAATAATTGTCAATTTATAGAACTCCATTTGGGTAGATGTGCAATCATTAATTGGTCATAAATAAAAAAAAATGCTTGATTTGACATGACTAAATGAGTTGATAACACAATAATTAATTGATTAGAATTTTATCTAGGTGTATAATTGTACTGTATGTTTCTACCCTTATATGAGATTGGGAGAACCAAGATCATAATATATTATTACAAAATAATATGAAATCATACACTGAGCTGTTATTATAAAGTGATTTGACAATACATAATAATCTGTCAATATAAAATGATTTGATAATACAACTTCGTAGATTTGATTTGACAACACAACTCATAAAGAATATATTGAATAATATTAAATATTACTCATTAAATATATATATTTTTAATTAGCAAGGGTTAGTCATCCGTTTAACGAGCGACTTATTGGTAATCACCTTTTTTTTATTATTTGTCTACAATGGCTACCTGACTCGGCTTAGCCTAATCATCATTATTCACTCGTTAACAAAGGCGACTTTGGTGAGTATATTTTTTTTCGTTGGTTAATCACTATTGTGGATGAGAATATACATGGCAGTAAAGTAATATATATAGCGTCTTAGCAATGTACGTATATTTGGCACACCAATAGATAATTGAGAGTAAAACACCAAAAACTTTGTTACATGAAAAACCTATAAAAGAAAAAACCACGGGGACCAACCCAAATGAGAAAATTTCACTAAATTTGAATGAATTTTAAAGTTTGATTTTTCCCTTTACTTGGAGATGCTGGAATTACAACATATTAAATAACTGGATAGAAATCTAGCGATGATTAATGAACGGTGGAAGTATGAACTGTGATTGATAAAAGCTTCAACGACAATCAAGAAGAAACTTTGGTGATGGCCGTGAAGAAAAAATCGGCGACGGTCGGGAAGAACTCTGGTGATGGTCGGGAAGAAACTTCGATGACGGTCGAGACGAACTACAATGATGGTCTGGAGGAACTCCGTTAACGATCAAGAAGAAACTCCGGTAGCAGTTAGGAAGAACTTTGGTGAGGGGTTGGTCGGAAGGAACTCCGACAATGGTTGGGAAGAACTCTGGCGGTTTTTTGGAAGAACTTCGACGGTGGTTAGGAAGAACTTTGGTGTTGGTCGGTGGCAAGAGAGCTGCCAAATTCCTCATTTATCTTTCTTCTTCTCCCCCTTGTCATGAGAAGAGTGGACGCTATTTATAGTTTTTTGAGAATGACATGACTTATAAATATATGAAGGATTAAGGTCAAAATGAGAGTGGTTTGAATGGACGGCTGATATTGATCCCCTTGATTATGAATTGTTTAATAGTCATTTGAATGCCTTAATGATATTGGAATTCAATTATCTTAGGCTCATTGGATTCATCTCGTCTAGCTGCTCGATTTGACTATAAGCATGTCATCCTTATAGTTCAGTTGGTATTCCAAATTACACTTTGAACAATTCAAATATGTTTTGGACCCTTGATTTGGGCTTGGATCTGGTTGATTTTGGTGTTGACGGGTTCATCTTTTTGAGACGTTTAGTTTGACTATATGTTTGCTGAAATCGCTGATTTAATTTTAGAGGCTTTCAACTCAATTTTGCTTCAAGATTCGTACAAGATCAAGATAAATTTTTTATGATATATCAATCACTTAATTAAAACTTAAATGATACTTAGTTAAAAAAAAAACAGCTTTTATTCAAAGGTGAAAATGTGTATACAAGTACTCTCAATAATTATACATTGGAATAATCTAAGTGTTATCAAGATGCTATTTAATATATATTTCTCAATAATTATTTCAAAATATAAGGAATTTGGAAAATTTGATTTGTAGTTTGATAAAAAAAATGCAAACTAAAATTTTGGTGAATTATTTGTTCATTTTTTATGTATTCTAAATTCACTTATTTTTTATCGAATTTCTATTTCACCGCAAGTTGACTTCACTGATGCTTCCACTCTCCATCTCCTATGATGTCATCGCCCACGAGCTATTGGCCTCCATTATTATTGGGCTTTACACTACATTCATTTTAATTTAAGCCATATTAACAAAATAATTAGCAATAATAATTTTACTCTATCTTAACTAAATTTAAATATGCTATATTTTATTTTATTGCCTCTCTCTATATATTTTCAGTATGGGGCGTAAAATGAGTGCAAATTATTTCAAATATGGGGGTTTTAAAAATATTAGTGTGTGGTTCGATGAAAAAAGAATGTAAAATAAAGTGAAGTAAATATAGTGTAAATAATTTTAGTTCATTTTTTAGGTAAATTAAACTCGACCAATTTTGAACTATAATAATTTACACTGCAAGGAAGCTTGTTTGATTGTTAACACCTCCTGTAAGCCACCTCGGCGAGCCACCACCCACTACCCGCTGTCGCCTCCGGATGACGTCACCAGCTGGACACCATTGATGGGGATCACCACCACTGTTGCCACCAGCCACTAACACCAGTCGCTTGCTAAGACCACTTGCCGCACATGTTAGTCACCACCGCAGCCACCCAACGATTGCCCCAATTGCCCACTGTCGTTATCCGTCGTTGCCACTAGTCCTTACAACATGTTGCTAACCATAAATATTTTAGATTTTACATTACATTCGTTTAACTTCAATAAAAAAAAATCACTTACATTTACTTTAACTCATCTATATAGGTTCAAAATATTTTTTAATTACATTATTTTTTTAGCCAGTGAAACAAGAGAAAATTTTCAAATGGAGCATAGTTGCTAAAAGTTTTAGAATTAGGAGTATAAAAAAAGGAGCATTCACGTGAATAGTAATTTCGTTTTTGAACAAAACGCAAAGCAATATGGCGTTTTGCATGGAAAATGCGATGGGGCTCTACATTTTCAATAGAAAACGTAATACTAATTTGCATTTTCCATGCAAAATGCAATTTAGATGTGATTTTTCTATAGAAAGAAAGAATATTAATTTAAATAATGACATAAAAATTATTATTTTAGTTAAAAAATATCATTATACATATATTCAATTTTATTTAAATTATTCATAATTATTAACTTTTATTTATAATTAAAAGTTAAAATAAATTTTTTTAATTTTTTAATATTGAATATAATATATATGAATTTAAATAATTTATAACTATTAGCTATTACCTTTTATTTATAATAAATATTTTTAGGAATTATATTATTTAGATATCATATAACTTTTTTAGATATCATATAAATAACTAAAGTCATTTTTGAAGTAGGTATTGACTTGTTGTTTATATAATAACTAAAGTCTAAATAATTTAAATGAAGATAATATATTTTTTAAAAAATTACTTTTAGTTATACTATTAATAGAAAGTTAAAAATATAAATAATTACTTTTAGTTATTTATACGATATTAAAAAAATATTTATAATATATATTTTAAAAAATTAATAGAATAATCTAATATAATATTAAATTAAATTATTTTTATAATAAATTATTTTTAAATATGATTGACGTAGGTAGTTTGATTATAATAGTTATAAATAATTTATTTTTTAAAACAATTTAAGTTTATTAAAATTAAATATTATTAAAAAGAAAAAAACATAATTAATGAAAAAAAATATTATAACTAAATGTTAATAGTATTATAACTAAAAGTTAATAGTTATAAATAATTTAAATTTATAAAAATTAAAATTTATTTAATATCTAAATAATATAATTCCTAAAAATATTTATTATAAAAAATTATTTTAACTTTTAATTATAAATAAAAGTTAATAATTATAAATAATTTAAATAAAATTGAATATATGTATAATGATATTTTTTAACTAAAGTAATAATTTTTTTATTTCATTATTTAAATTAATGTTCTTTCTTTCTACAAAAAACGCACACCTAAATTACATTTTACATGGAAAATGCAATGTTGGATTGCGTTTTCTATTGAAAATGCAGAGCCCCATTGCGTTTTCCATGAAAAATGCCATACTGCTTTGCATTTTGTTCAAAAATGAAATTACTATTCATGTGAATGCTCATTTTTAATTTTTTTTATGCTCCTAATTTTAAAATTTTTAGGAACTATGTTCCATTTGAAAATTTGTCCATAAAACAACTTCAAAATCAAATAGCTAATAAGTTATTTGATTAATCTTTAAAGGGAGTGAGCGCGGATTTGTAAGAAATTTTAGCCTTGCCTTATATTTATTTTTGTGGCGGTCGCAACAAGCGAAATGCAGGACGTACTGGTACGGAACAAAGGTAGGACCGACGCTGTCTAAGTATAAATATAGACTTTGGCCCAGAATTAGGGCTTGATTGCCGGCTCGAAATCGTGGGAAGGAATCGGCATGTCGACGGAGAGGAAGCGGAAGGTCAGCCTCTTCGACGTAGTAGACGAGGCAGCGGTCTCGACGAAGCTGGCTCGGGTAAACGGATCGTTCACTGCAGGCGCTGCCGCGCCGCTTTTGCCTGTGACGATCAACCGATGGACAGGGCGGACATATTCGCAAAGGTACTTCGAGATCCTGGACAAGAGGAAGACACTTCCCGTATGGCAGCAGAAAGATGAGTTCCTTCAAGTTCTCCGTGACAATCAGACCCTTATTCTTGTCGGTGAAACTGGGAGTGGCAAGACCACCCAGGTATGTTATTGCTGAAGTTAAATTTTGTGTTATTTTTACACTGTTTATGGATGATTGGCATGGTTTTCTTTCTATCTAGTTTTTCTGTTATTGAGGTGTTGCTGAATATTTTTGCTTTGTATTAAGTTCTGAGGATGGAATACCACTTTTATTACTATTTTAACTTGGGTGGAACGGTGTGAAGGCTGGCTGAGCTTTGTTGTATGGTACTGAGTGCGGGAAACAGAGGGAACATAAATAAGTGTAAGAAAAGTTGCATGTATCTAGTATGTATTTGTTGTTAGAAGTCCGTTGTCATGGAAGAAGGAAGAGGCAATGGAGCGAGTTTGAGACGTTCAATGTATATAACCTGTGAGAGTGCCAATTTTTGAAGCTGCGGTAATGGAGGATATGCTAAAATTGTTGACAATTTTAGTGGAGAACTGAAGAAGCACTAATAATGATGGGAGTCGAAGTGCTGTCCAATCTTTATAAAAGAAAGTTGTGGGGTGATGCTGATATGGCAAAATGTTATGATAAATGACTGATGGATCCAAAAATCAAGGATGAAGTAATCAAGCACAATTAAATGATCCAAGAGTCTTAGATATATGACTGGTGGATTGTTGGGCAAATTAGTTGATGATTCATCCTCAGTTTCTTCTCTCTACTAGAAACCCCTCTCCAATAGTTTAAACATGAATGAAGAGGTCGGGTGCACAATATAAGATTGCAAGAGGAAATCAATGCTTTCATTCAAAATAACATAGCTTCTTATACTAAGACAAGACCCCCTATGAGGAGGAGGAAGGAAGGGGATCAAAATCCATATACTTGCAACTAAACATAAAGAAATACGATGAAGGGTTTTACTAAATTTTATATTTTCCATAAGTTTCATTTTATGCTCCCTTTCTCTCCTAAGTATTACTTAAATCTTACATGAAATTATCTTAAATTGGCTCATCATAATCTTGGTTTTAATTCTAGTAGTCTTTGTGGGCGCTAGCAAAAATACTTTCACATTTCTTGTCCTAATTATTAAAAAAACCATCTTGAAGACCCACTTAAGTCCTCTTGGTAACTTCCTCTCATAACAAGGGTATGCAATCCTAAAAGAAAAGAGCATTTTAATGTTCCTTTCATTTTCTTTTATGATCAATGTTTTAAAAAATCTTCTTGAAGGCCCACTTGACTCTTTGACACTTCCTATCATGATAAGGACATGTTATCCTTTCAGAAAAGAGCATTGTAATGAACCTTTTATCTTATTTGCATCTTTTATTGAAGCTAAGCATAGGTTTCTTTTACAAATTTTTGTTTTCTATTCCTAACTACATTATTTTGCTCATAGAACCGAGTAGTAAAAAATTTAAAAAAATCAAATTGCACTGTCTTTGTAATAGGTGGAGCATTAACCTTTACAATTTGACAATTCCTTGAAAATTTTTGCAATTTTCTGATGTCTTCAATGAACCCAAATGCAATGGAGATGTGTGGATTTGTTGACACTCCATCCATTTGCTCATCTTCTTAATAATGACAAGAAGTCATCTTGTGGGATTTGATCCATCTCATTTTGATGTATTTTATATTTATGCAATGTTGTACCCTTATTAAGCGATAATTTCTTCTTGTCAATGAAAATATCCTTTCAGGGACGCTTCTTGCCTTATCCTTTTTTTGATGTCAAAAGAGGGGAAAATATGTTGTCAACAAATTTAACTTTTCATTCTTTGGATACATGCATTAATATAGAAAAAATTTGATGTATGAGCTAAGACTTCGGTGTACTATCATCTCACATTCTTTTTTCTGTTTATTTTTTGAACTTTGTGTGACCATGCATATTATTAATAGAATTCACGATGGATGGTCGAAGTGGTGGAATGCATCGGATCTGTTGGTGGTAGAAAAGTACCTCTCAAACTTAAGGAAAAAAATTATAAGATTGTAGTGAGACTTGCAATGCTTTTTGACATAGAATGTTTGCCATTAAAAGAGAAGCATAAAATTAAGTTAAATGTTGCAGAGATGAGGATGCTCCAGTGGATGAGTGCCTTTACCCTTAGAGACATAATGAAAAATGAGTGTATAATTGAAAAGATTGGAGTAATTCTAGTGACAGATATGATTAGAGAGGGTCACTTGAGATGGTTTGGTCACTATAATGTTGAACTTATGATGATCCTGTTAGGAGAGTAGATGTATTAGATTTTGTCTATGATAAGAAATATAGAGATAGAGCTAAAAAGACTTGGTTCTAAATTATATTTAAATAAGAATTTGACTCTTAATAGGCACAATGGAGAAAAAAGATTCATATATCCAAACTCACTGAGTGGGATAAAGGCTTGTTGTTGTTGTTGTCGTTATCATGCATTTTAGTTTCAATTATCTTATTTTAGATTATGATTTTATGGTGTGTTTATTGATCTATTTTTTCATATAACATCCAATTGCAAAAAAATTTTTTAAGCTTATTTTTTTCATTCCCATATTACGGTGTTTTGTCATCATTAAAAGAAGGGGTTGTTAACAGCTCATGTTGTTTTGTTGATTTCACTATAATTAATGGATGTACCGTATATCTTCAATTTATTTATATAGTTTCTCTTGTGATGTAGTCATGGTGAATATTCATGCAATTGAAGATTAATCAAACACCTAAGTTTGACATGCTGATCATGTGTGTTTATTTCTTATATTTCTTTTTCTTTAGACATTAGTGTAAGCACAAGCAAAATGCAAAGCCTATATTGCTAGGGATGCTCAAAATTCAAGCTTCAATCATTTAATCGCTTAAAGATATTTGAAATAGGTTTAGACTACTCCTTGTACTTAAAATTAATCTGATTGAGTGGCTCTAGTTCAAGGCTACTAAACGATTTGGACTGATCAATTTGTTATGCTTTGGAATTGTCCGATCCATACAAATTGCCATAACTTGATCTATAGGAGGTGTAATTAATGAGGGTGAAGTTGCTGAGGTTCGAGTCAGTTACAGGGACATGGATAATGAGCGTGGATTTTAGAAAATTGACAAAGAATGCAAAGAGGGTAACATGTTTGATTGGTTATGATATATGTTGAGTGGTGAGCAATGGCCGGAAAGGAAGTCGACCAATTGACTTGGCAAGGCTGCCATCTACAATGAAGGGGATTGGGTGGGGTGGGGTGGGGTGGGGTGGGGGAAAATGAAATTAATTGCCAGCCTCATTTTGCAGAATTGATTGACTGAAACTGTTGTATTTAGGTGACATCGACTGCCATTTACAATCTCGCCTTTTGTTAATGTTTTTTACTTAATCTCAATGGTCCATTGGTCCCTATAGCCTTTTTTTGGTACCAAAGCTCACCTAACCTCAGTTTCCATTAGTTGATAGCCATCCAAAAGATGTTTTCCTCTCATTTATAGAGGCAATTAATTGGATGAGAGTTGCATGCTTATTCTGATAACAATAAATTAAATTTGGCTTCAATAACTACTTGGCCTTCGTTTTTGGCTCCATTTAAATCCTTCATAATCTATAAATACCTCCATAACTTGGCAACTTAGTTCTTTGAAATCTCTCAAGTCATTTATGAAATGTTTTGATAAGTTTGTCAAGTCATCTTCTTTTTGTAGGCTTTCTTGCTTCACTTGAGCTTTTATTTACTTAAGCTCTTTCGAGTTGTATTATGCAAGCATTTCCTTAGATATACTCATTTTCATTTCTTAGATTTTAACATCCATGTAGATTTAGCTTTGGTAAATAATTGTGCATTAGTACTCTTATTGTAACATTCTTTTACTCATTTTTGCATTGTATATCAGTGCTCCAGCTTGCTGTTTTTGTAAGCTTGATTTTGTTGTGAGTTATCCTATGATCAAGAAAAAATTGTAGAGGATTGGCCTTGGGTTTGAGAAAAAGATGAAGTGTGAGGGTTGACATTGAGCAAGAAAAAGGCTGGTTTTGCCTTTCTAGGTCAAGGGTCGATAGCTTTGTAAAATCTTTTGGCTTCATAGTTGTTGAAGGTGATTAATTTGGGCGGATGGTGTGGAGAATATGAACCACAATAAATATGCGCTCTTTTGTGCGGGTTGATTTCTTTATCTTACTTGTTACTCTCACTCACGTGTTATCATTTTATTCATCATCAATTTTTGTGTCATTTCACTTCTTTTTGTACACTTGGTTACATGTGATCTCCTACATCATCAAGTTGTGCTTAATTTTAGACATATGCCACAATTTTCATAATGTCGAGAAGAGCTGAAAGCTTTGAGTGTTTTTGTACATTAATTTATGTTTAGTAATTTAATTTTTAAGATTTGTTCAGTATATATCTGTAAATGGTTATCCTTAGAAAATTTCCATCCAAAGTGATTAAAAAATAGTAATACCTAAATCAAAAGTATGGTTATTATGATTATTTGAGCTTTTGTTCGTCCTTAAAAAATGGTTTGATGAGCAAAAGAAATACCCATTTTGATAGTATGCATGTTCATACTTAGCATTTGAGATTACAACTGACCCTATATATTGATTTAATTCTATTATGTTGATTAATGGATGTGCTATTGAAACCTATGCAGTTTATGCAAGTCCATATATGAATTATTGGTCTGTCAATTACATGAAATAAATGATATTTCACAAACTGCAATTAAAATGAATTTTAAATATATAAATTCTATTGAGTTTTCCTTTCCTGTTTTTTAACTGTTAAGCTTGTGGTAAAAATTCAAGGTTGTGAAAACCGGACCGGACAACGAACAGGAAGAGGGAGAGGTTCTCGGTTCGATCGGTCGAACCGGGGTCGAACCAGATGACGTAATAAATAATAATATTATTAAAAATTAATAAAATAAAAATCATATAATATAAATATATGAGCATTTAATAATTATATTTATAAAATTTTAAAATATATAATAAAATTTTATACATATTAATTAAATATATTTATAAGAATAATATAAAATATAAAAAAATTATAAATATCATTTAAGAATAATATATTTATAAGAATAATACTTAATATAATATAAAAAAATTATGATCATTAATATAATATAAATAATTAAATATATGACCATTTAATAATATTTATAAATTTAAAAAATATATATAATACAAAATTATAAATATAAATATCATTTAAAAATAATATATTTATATATTTATAATTAAATATATTTATAAGAATAATATTTAATATAATATATAAATTTATAATATTAATATTTTATTATATAATTATTATAATATACATTATAGCAAATTTATAATACATATTATTCAAATTTGTAGCCCAACTAAGCAAAAATTTGAAGCCCAACTAGCCCAAATAAGCCCAAATTCACATTCTAAACTATTCATGCAACTTTTTTAGTCCCACATCATAGGAGTTTAAGGATGTTTCCTTGAACCCTTTATAAAGTGAGAAGTACACTATTTTTGCAAAATAAATTATGTGAGTTATTTAAGATAACTTGCATGTATTATGGAGAAATTAATCATCATATTTAATAAAAATATTTTAAAAAGTTTTAAAAAATTTAATAAACTAAAATATATTTTTAAAATTTTAATTAAAACAAAAGTAAAATATTTTTATAAACCGGCCTGTTCTTTCCAACCCAGACCGGTTCACCGGTTGAATTGCTGGTTTAATCCGGTTTGAGCCGGTTCAGAGCCGGTTTGTCACGGTTGAACCATCTGGTCCGGTCCGATTTTCAAAACAGTGGGTAAAATAGTTCGATGAGCTTATATAACTAATATGATAAGAGAATGTAGTTTTCTTGAAACGTGACACTAATAATGACTTTTATCACCTAATACTCAAATCCATACATTGTAATTGACATAATTGTAATATTTAAAATTTACTTTCTAATATCCATACAACAACAACAACAAGAAGCCTTTATCCCACTATGTAGGTTCTTCTATCCTTTTTCTCCATTGTGTCTTGTTAAGGGTCAAATTCTCATCTACATTTAATAAACAAAGGTCATTTCTAATATTTTCAAACCAAGTCTTTTTAGGTCTACCTATACCTTTCTTAACATAAGTCAAATCTAATACATCTACTTTCCCAATTGGGTCATCGGAAGGCCACCGTTTATGTGAGCAAATCATCTAAAACGACTCTCTCTAATCTTATCTTCCATTGGAGCTACTCCAATCTTTTGACGTATATGCTTATTTCGTATCTTGTCTCTAAGAGTAAAGCCACTCATCCAGCTGAGCATCCTCATCTCTGCAACACTTATGTAATATTATGGTTCTCATTTAATGGCCAACATTCTGCACCATAAAGCATTGTAGGTCTCACTACGATCATATAGAATAGTACTTTTGAAACTTCTATTTTATTTTGCATTGCTGAATTTTAATTTTATATCCTCATTTATATCTACATTCTTGTGTGTAATAGATCTTAGATACTTAAATCGATCACATCTTGGTGTTGATTTTGAAGGTTAAGCTTTATTTTTTGTTCTTTAAATATTTTCTGTGTTGTTTGAATATTTTACTCATCACAGTTGAGGTTTTATTTATTAGCAAAGCATAAACCAATATACCCTTGTGAGCTCTCCATGAGCAGCACAATTAATCATGGTCCTTGATATAATCTTATTTTAATTCATAACCTTTTGATCACTCCACAGCTACCTTTAATAGTTGTTTTTTTTGCCATAAGCATAGCTTTAATAATTTTAACATACATTTGGCTCACTTTTCTTTTTAATGCACGCCAAATTAGTACTTGTGCTACTAGATCTTATGTCTTTAGATTAAAAAAAATGATGAAGGTTTTTGTTTTATTTTCTATATTTTTCTATTAAAATTTTAATTGTTGGTTCTAAGCCTGGATAAAATTTTTTTATAGATGATGTTTAGGTTTTATACATAATTGTAAAACTTACACTAACTTTATAAATTAATCTTAATTTGAATTTTTTTAAATCCTACTGTTAATGTGTTAAAGCTGAGCCAATGATTGTTGTTTTCTTTCCTATTCAGCTTTTAAGGGCAGTATGCTTCTTGTGTTGATCTCATAATTGTTTAATTATCGTATTAATTAGGTTGGCTATTTTTATGCGTGTCCTTCAAATGGTGCTTTATAATGAGGAATACATATGCGTTTATGCGTGTTTATGTATGTAAGCATTCAAGGCATCTGCTGTCCAACACATTCAACATTGGTTGCTACTCCTTTGTGCTTTCTGGAGTTTATAATTGCGCTAAATAATGTAGAGCTGTGATGCGCCATTTTTTTCCCTTTTATTCTTACTCTGCTATATTAATTTAGTATTATATACTTTTTGAGTGGTTTTCATAATTATTGGCCTAGTTTCGTGTGTCATGCTAGTATGTTTTTTAATTATTATGTATGACGCGAGTGGTCATTGTCTTAATTAAGTTTAATTACAGATTGTTGTGTGGAGATATCATGCGATCTTTATGACCTTCTAGCTGAGATCAGGGTACTGACGGCTTATTTTGTGATTGAGCAGATACCTCAATTTGTCTTGGAAGCTGACTTCTTAGGAAAACGTCCAATGGTTGCTTGTACACAACCTCGTAGAGTGGCTGCTATGTCTGTTTCTCGTCGAGTTGCTGAGGAGATGGATGTAACAATTGGAGAAGAGGTTGGTTATAGCATTCGATTTGAAGATTGCAGCAGTGCTAAAACTATTTTGAAGTAAGCTTTTTCAAATTCCTTTGCTTCAGACTCATTTATTTAGTTATTTATTTTTATTTGCTCGGTTTAATTGCATTTGATTTTGGCACCTATTTTCCGTTTTTGAGTTATTAATAAAGCACTCATTTGATTTTGGCACCTATTTTTTATTTGTGTTATTAATAATGTCAGTACACTCTTTTGTTTAATTTTTGTCAGGTACCTAACTGATGGTATGCTTTTAAGAGAAGCAATGGCTGATCCACTTTTGGAGAGGTATAAGGTGATTATCCTTGATGAGGCTCATGAGCGAACATTAGCAACGGATGTTCTTTTTGGTCTTCTCAAAGAGGTTCTAAGAAATAGGCCTGATCTAAAATTAGTTGTCATGAGCGCAACTCTTGAGGCTGAGAAATTCCAAGGATATTTTAATGGAGCTCCACTAATGAAGGTACCAGGAAGGCTGCATCCTGTAGAGATCTTCTATACTCAAGACCCTGAGAGGGATTATTTGGAAGCTGCAATTAGGACTGTAGTACAGATACACATGTGTGAAACCCCTGGTGACATTCTTGTTTTTCTCACGGGAGAGGAGGAGATAGAGGATGCCTGTCGGAAAATCACAAAGGAAATCAATAATTTGGGTGATCAAGTTGGTCCTATTAAAGCGGTCCCTCTTTATTCTACTTTGCCTCCAGCAATGCAACAGAAGATATTTGAGCCTGCTCCAGCTCCTCTAAAGGAGGGTGGTTTACCTGGAAGGAAGATTGTTGTATCAACCAACATTGCAGAGACATCTCTGACTATTGATGGTATAGTTTATGTTATTGACCCAGGTTTCTCAAAACAGAAGGTTTATAACCCTCGAATTCGTGTGGAGTCATTGTTGGTTTCTCCAATTTCCAAAGCAAGTGCTCATCAGAGATCAGGGCGTGCTGGTAGAACGCAACCTGGGAAATGCTTTAGACTTTACACTGAAAAAAGTTTTAATAATGATCTACAACCCCAGACCTATCCTGAAATTCTCAGGTCGAATCTGGCAAACACAGTTCTTACATTGAAGAAACTTGGAATTGATGATCTTGTTCATTTTGATTTTATGGATCCTCCTGCACCTGAGACCTTGATGCGGGCCTTAGAAGTTTTGAACTACTTGGGTGCTCTAGATGATGATGGAAACTTAACTAAGTTAGGTGAAATCATGAGTGAATTTCCATTGGATCCACAGATGTCAAAGATGCTTGTTGTTAGTTCAGAGTTTAATTGTTCTAATGAAATTCTATCAGTTTCAGCAATGCTATCAGGTATGCGCATATTTTATTTCTTTTTATGCTTCTTTTCTTTTTGTAGTCCTCAATAATTAGGTATGTTTGTACGCGAGTTAATGCACTTAATGAATAACTTGATGCTTGTTTGTATGAGGCTCATTTATGATAGGCTATTTACATAATTGAATAAATTTGAATAAAATTTTAACTGCTCGTTTACAAGTATAAGCTTAAATGGTGTCGTAGAGTGAACATACTTGTTTGTTTATCAAGTAGCTCGTAAAAAATAATAAAATGCTGGTTTAATAATGGCATAATTACTTATTTGATGATTTATTTTATGCTATGGAATCAATTTTTCTATATCTATATGCATTTTAAAAATTATGTATATAATTAGAGGTATTATTAAGATAAAAATATCAAATAAATATTGAGATATTTAGATTGAAAAAATTTCTTCTTAATATTTAAGCTTTACCAAACAACTAAAATAATACTTAGTGAATTATGCTAATTTTAATTATCTATAAATCCTGTTATGCCTAATTATATGTTTGATCATTACCATCAAATATATGGTTAGTTAGTCCGATAAAACCTTAATTATGGCTTTATCTCATTAAGATTATTAATAAATAAATTTGAACAAGTACTTAAAAGTTGGATCATGTTCAAGCTGGGCTCAATCTGAATAAAGAAATAAATGGAGTTGCTTGTCTTTGTTCATTTAGAGCCCTATCTATAAGAAAGATTCTAGTTCACTACTTCACTTAATGCAATGGGAATTTATATGTGGGTACAATCTTAGAATGACATTAATATACTTAGATATTTGATGCATTTTATTAGCGCTTCCCTTCCATGCTTTCCTCCAAAGTTTCAACCTTTGTTAATTTCAGTGGGCAAAAGATGTTATATAATTTGGTTTAACATTTTAGTAGATGCATTCCTACGTGTGTTCCTTTGTGTTTCTTTGCTCACCGAGGTTGTTGTCAGCAGTTAAATAGTTAGGTTATACTTTCGCCTAGGTTTAATGACTGTTGGCCGGCATACCCATAGAATTTTTGGGACTTAAGTGCTGATGAGTAGAGTTGCAGTTTCTCAATTATTTTCTTATGAAGCAGTGTTGGTCTCGCCTGTATGCATCTGCTGACCTACTATGGGCCTCCTCTGTGATAACAATTCTTTCTATAGTACCCAATTGCTTTGTGCGGCCTAGGGAAGCTCAAAAAGCTGCTGATGAAGCAAAAGCTCGGTTTGGCCACATCGACGGGGATCACCTAACTCTTTTAAATGTGTATCACGCTTACAAGCAAAATAGTTAAGTTAATTATCTTCTGTTATGTTCCTTTCTGCCTTTTGCTTGTCACTATGTTTTATTTTTCTTACAAAGTGGCTATTTTGATCGCAGATGAAGACCCTTCATGGTGTTTTGATAATTTTATAAACCAAAGGGCATTGAAGGCTGCTGACAATGTGAGGCAGCAACTTGTGCGCATTATGGCCAGATTCAACCTCAAGCTTTGCAGCACAGACTTCAACAGCCGTGATTATTATGTAAACATAAGAAAAGCATTGCTTGCAGGATACTTTATGCAAGTAGCTCATCTTGAAAGAACTGGGCATTACTTGACAGTGAAGGATAACCAGGTACATTATTTTGCTTAGAGGACCTTTTCTCATAAATGAGCTTTCTCTGGATTATATTTCCGTGTTTCTTTTTGGTTCATTGTAGGTTGTTCATCTTCATCCTTCAAACTGCTTAGATCACAAGCCTGAGTGGGTAATCTACAATGAATACGTTTTGACTAGCAGGAACTTTATTCGCACAGTTACAGATATCCGTGGCGAGTGGTATGTAATATCTCTTATAGCTCCTTGATTTAATATTTTTTTCTTTTTTTGTACGAATGATCTTGGATTATTAATGACAATCAATAAGCTGAACCAAACTTGGTAGAAATATTATCCATAGAATTTAAATGGAGAGGTTCTAATTTGAACAAGTTTGAAATAAAAGAAATCTCAAATTTATCTTCAGTGCCTAGTGAAATCATTTGTTTTTTGGCATAAATTCCATGGCAATTTTCTTATTCTAGTGCAGCGTGTGAGTGTCTGCATTCAATGTATACGAAGTTGTGCTTTTCTGAGATTCTTAATTTTAACGTCTCGTTATAATACTGTTGAAATATGCGTACTCACCATTTATCATCAGTTGAGGACATTAGTTAGTATGTACAGGTGTATTTTCTACAATTGTCGTTCTAGTGCGCTTGATTGAAATTAAGGTTTATATGTCTGTGCTTCAATACATGCCTTCAGCTTAGAGGTTTTCTAAGTTGTTTGGTTTTGTTGTTCTATTTTCGTTTCTTGTTGAATGTCCTAAAGCTAAATTTCTTGCTTTTAAAGTCTTTTTAGAGCATTTTTCAGTATATCTATCTATGTTCACGGATTAGAGAGCAGTTGCTTCAGTCTATTGGCAGAAATCATAAGGGAAATTTGAGTTTTTATCCCACTTAATAGTTAATACACAATTTTGGACTAATATTGTTAACCTAATAAAATTTGGGCAAATATGCACCAATATAAACCTAATTGAAATGTGAGAAATTATATCTTATATTCGTGTTGGATGTTGGAATATCGGCAGTTCAAATTTCTATTCTTCAAGCCTCTTTTTTTAGGCTCTTCTTGCCTATCGGACACTTCTCACGCCTTCGTGTGGACTCTTGCTCTCATACAAATCCCTCACACAAAGGCACAGATGTCACTCATCTTGGCACACAGTTGACTTAATTACAATAATTTTTGTTATTTGTTGATTTAGGTTTATTGCATTCTAACATTGACTCTCTCACATATATTGCCTCTTGCAACGCTCTTCATGAAAAATTGATTTGACCACTAGGTTTGAGCGATAGGTTAGAAGCTGAAATCAAGGTTTGGACTCACAATCTGGGGTTTAAACATGGTTACAAATTTTAGACTCAATTTTGAATCCCAATTTTGGCCGTGGATGCGTAGTATACAGTAGATCAAACATGGTTTGAGCCAAGGTTTAGTCCCATATTTTGTAAACCTGATTCGAATAAGGTTTGCCTTGGTTTGAACCTAATTGACTCTTGTTTGACCTGTTCCGAATCATTGCCCCAATTTATGCTTTTATTTCTATCAAACCAAACTTATTTTTTTAAAAAATCATAATCAATAGAAATCATAAAAGAATCATTTTAAACATATGTTCATATCATTTAATCAAGAAAATAGTTACCCATTGGTGACGTAATCCAATTTATCTCCTTCGTTGGATTTATGAATTTAGTAGTTTGTTTTGATTTGAAATTTCTAAAAATTGAGTCGATCAAACTATCTTTCAAGTTGAACTAATCCAAACGAAACTTCAGTTTGATTAATGTGGTTTGATTCTAGATGAATCAAAATGTAATGATTAACAATGTATCTAGTCACATTTGGCTAAATAACATGCATTAAGAATAATAATTTTTTCTTGCTAAAATTTATAATTTTGTTATGTGATATGAATAATATTATTGTTCATCTTTGTGTTATTTATTTGTAATTTATGGGCTTTATTGATTTAATATTTGATTTAATTAGTTTTATCTTTTTTTTGGTTTGATTGGTTTTACAAAATAAAAATTTAACCAATAATAAAAAAATCAAAGAAAGTCAAATTAAAATAAATAATCAAACTGATACTTTAACAACTAAATTGAACCAACAAATATAAAATAAGTTTAGTGATTTTTTTTTTTTAAATTTTATTTATACATTGTACTACCTCTATGATGCATGGACACTTCTCTTTAAAGAGGCGTGCACAACAACCGTTTAACATGCCTCCGACTCATGTCAGACATGTTAAAAATGTGTCCGATAAAAAGTATTAAAGACAAATTGGACACGTATGTGTTCTATATTTTCAATAATTGACGTGTCCCATGTCCGTGTCATCATGTCCATGTTTGTGCGTCATAGTGCACTACCCTTGTAGGGTGAAATCTAGATCTAGATCTTTTGTTGAAAAAATTACACTTGCATGCAAGAACAATTAAGATGGGAAGATGCTAGGATAGAAGAAATGCATGAATATCTATGAAGAAGCTAGAAACGATGTTACTCTATGCTAGAATTATTTTCTTGTTTTACATTTAAGGGCAAATTGATAAAAACTTTTTAGGGATATTTTCCCTAAATCATTGGTGAGTGGATATTAGTCCAAATAGAACATCCTTGAAGTATACAAACTCAAATTTCTCAACCAGAATGCTCTCCATTGGTTGCACTCTTTTAGTTTACATATTCTAATAGATGAATGAATGAGATAGTCATATAATGTGACATATTGGCATAAAAAACATTAGATTTCCTTTTTACAATGGGAACGGTAGTTTGACGCATAAGATAATAGATTGATGATTTAATACATCTAGGGGATGAGCCAGCTTTACTTTTGAGGGTGGTGGATAAACTTATTATAAAAAAAAATTAAATATAAAAAACTAAGAAAGATATATATATATATATATATATATATATAAGATAAAATTCAAAACTAAGTCTTGTATTTCATTATAATATATGAATTAAAAAACAATTGCATGTTTTGCATTCTATTTTACATTTTCTGATAATATTGTATAATGACTTTATTGGGAGCAGAGTCAAATACTTCCATCTCAATGCGTGATACTAGATAGCCACTGAACCAACTATCACTCATTTTGCTATGCAATTGATGCTTGATAATTTTTATTGTAGAAAATGCTCATATTGGAGTAATATTAATTGATAAAGTCAGTGTCAAAATAATAAGCCTATAAACCAGGGGATACATAATATTCTTTTTGGTCTTAGCAATTTATTTTGCAAGAACAACAATACTAGTCAAAGATGTGAACTTATCGCTTGTACGCATATTAATAATATAAGTAGATAATTGATGTTCAAGAGACACGAATCACCACAGAAAAATCTATTGGATATAATTTCGCAAGACAAATCAATTTTCTCTTATCGTAAGCAGGGAATGAATTACTTGTGTTCAGATATTCCACACAAAGAAATAACCCAGTACTAGCTTCTGAGAAGAAGTTATTTTGTTCTTAAAGTTACATATCAGTAACAATATAAAATAAATCGACATGATAATGATGGAAGTTTGTTATTTCTTCACTTGCTCGTATTGAATGTCGACGAGTCTTAAATATAGAGTTCATATTTGGAACTTCAATTTAAAAAACATTACAAAAAAATGATGCTAATTCTAGTAAAGGCTTTAATTCATTTTCCCTCATAATTTGCAATCGTTGCTTAGACATTTGCATCAATTTCATTGCATTCATGACATCTTGATCTTTTTTTTTGTAATACTAGTAATAATTCATTCGTAATTCCTAAAGTATCAATCATTACATGAAGTGCTAAGACAGTCAAAAGATTCCATAGCATGTATTAAAACATGAGCTTCAACTGACCGTTGATCATTTATCATGTCTTCCTTAACAATTTCAAGCATTTTGAGTGTCGAAGACTAATTAACTAGAATAGTGAAGTAGAAATCACCAATATTATTGATGATTAAAGCTAAGGTCCCAATAGCTATAGCAATACAAATCTCTTTTTGCACTTTCAGTGAAGTCAATTTTAACTTAGCACAGACATTTTCAAATGTAACTTTCTTGACTTCATTATGATTTGCAAGAAATTGGAATAAATCCAAAAAATTCTCTCGATTATCTAAACTAGATGACTTATCATGCCCATAGAGTGATAAATCTTGGCGAATTAGAAATCAAATACAATCAATATTTTTTTTGTTCCTCTCATCTTTGCTCAATCATAAAGCAGGAAGACTTTGTTCTCGATGCTTTACTAAGTCATATATTTTTTTGCCTTATTGTGTGGACTATTATGATCTCCAACATAATCGATAAGTTTTTCTTTTCTCTTCCAGTTTTAAATCCTTCACCAACAAAGAGCCTCCACTATCTTGGCATGTGATAATTTGCTCTTGAGGCTTAAATAAGTAACAATAAAGATAATGTTAAATCTCAACCTCATGATCCAAAAAGAATCCATGGCTGTAAACAATAATCCGTGGGAAGACCATCTGGATCACATTAATTCCTTCCATAGTTGATTTAGGAATAATTGTATTCTCATTATTCTAGAGTTGTTTGTTTCCTTATCAATACACCTTGTATAGATCTATAAATAGGGAGTAGATTGCATAATAAAATTCAAGCTTTTCCCTCTCAAATTCTCAGTTTTAACATGGTATCAGAGCCAACGGTCTTAATTGCCGTCAGAGAACGATCCTAAATCGTCGAAGGAGGAAGAGAAAAAGAAGAAGCTCGGACTTGATCGTGCCGACCCGTGTACACCGGGATGAGACGAAGTCGAAGCACTAATCGAAACTTCCGATCCGAGAGGAAGGCCAAAGTCGTCGAGACTCCCGCTAAGAGCCGAACGTCCAAGTGTATCCGGAGAAGGAGCGTCCGAACGCCATCTTCGGCTGTCTTCTCCCTCGCTGACGGACGAAGGAGCGGACGGCGGACGACAAGCATCCCGATATGACAGGGAAGATCGTCGAAGGAGCGAAGCACCCCGCTCGATCCACACTTTCGATCGCACGACCTAGTCGAAGCCGATCGGAGTTCGATCCACGCCTGCGATTCGCGGGAGAAAGCCGTGCCTGCGTGCAAGAAACGGGTCCCGTGCCCTAAGTCCAACCTGAGCTTTTCCTTTTAAGGCGTGACAGGTTCAGTTCTTTTTATATTTATAAAAAAAAGGAAAAAGAAAAAAAAAATCCTTATTATCGACCTTTATTGTTGACAAGGAAAATTTATTCCGGGAAGCCTTCATTTGCTAACCAAGGTAGATAGTCTTAATCACTATCATAATGTCAGAAATCAATTCCTCCCAAAGTATTGATCAAACGGAGGAGTCGATGGTGCACCAATGACGAGGTGACCTTCAAAGCATGCAACCTTCCTATCGTCTAAATGGAAAAAACTACCTAAAGTGGTCTCAATTTGTGAGGACATACTTAAAGGGAAAAGGGAAAGTACATCACCTCCTTGGAGGATCAAAAGAAGGAGATCCTAAATTTGGGGCATGGGATGAACCAAACTCCATGATTATGTCATGGTTGTGGAATTCCATGAATCCAGAAATTAGTGATACATTTATGTTCTTTTCGACCGCAAAAGACATATGGGATGCTACAAGATAGACTTTTTCCAAAGCTCGAGATGCGGCTCAAATCTTTGAAATTAAAGTCAAAGTTGGAAGCACAAAGCAAGGGAGTAAGACTGTGATGGAGTATGCCACCATTCTACAAAATTTATGGCAAGAACTTGATCACTATAGATGCATAGAAACCAAATGTCCGGAAGATGCTGCGATCCTAAAGAACTTTTTTGAAAAAGATAGAGTTTATGATTTTCTTGCAGGACTAAATGCAGAATTTGATCAAAGTAGGGTTCAAATTCTGGGCAAGGAGGAGACGCCATCACTCAATGAAATCATTTCCCTCATCCGCGCAGAAGAAAGCCGACGAGGAGTGATGTTAGAACCGAAGGGAGTTGAAGGCTCAACAATGGTGATGAACAAAGAATCGTCATGGAAGGATAAGTGTAAAGATTCTTCAAAGTTCAAAGACAAGGACTCACCTTGGTGCAGCTATTGCAAAAAGTCAAGACACATAAAGAAAACGTGCTGTAAAATACATGGAAAACCCTCAGCAAGGAGTGAAATCAAAATGGCAAAACAAGGAGCACATCACATGCCAACAACACTACAAGTACATCACAGCCTTGGAGAATTCAATAAAGAAGATATTGATAAATTAAAACGACTCCTGGTATCTCTTGAAAAACTAAATGCTTCTTCTTCACCTGCACTCTCAGGTAAGACTCCAATTTCTTTTAGTTTAAGTGCTTCCAGAAATCATCTAAAGGAATTATGGATAATTGATTCAGGAGCCACATATCACATGACCGACTCACCTACCCATCTCATAAATTATATTCCTTGCCCAAACAACAAGAAAATCATTACTGCTGATGGTTCTCTTACCACGGTAGCTGGCCAATAAGACATCATATTATCCCCCTCACTCATCCTGAAAAATGTTCTCCACGTACCACAATTATCCATAAATCTAATATCAATACAAAAACTTACCAATGATCATAGTTGTCAAGCCTTACTTAACCCTACTTATTGCTTATTTCAGGACCAGAGATCGGGGAAGAATATTGGACTTGCTAAGGAGAAAGCATGATTGTACTACCTGGAAGAACCAAATCAATCTAAAAATAATTGCTCTATGTTATCCCTAGTCGATAGGAAATCCACTATTTGGCTTCATTATTATAGACTAGGTCATCCATCCTTTGATGTTCTAAGACATGTATCCACAACTTTTTCAAAAATAGAAAATAAAAATTTTCATTGTGAAACCTGTGAGTTGGCTAAACATAAAAGAACCTCATTCCCAAACAAAAGTGAAAGATGTGATACCCCCTTCTAACTTATTCATAATGATATATGTTGACCCTAAAAAATCCCCAATATCTCTGGGGCACATTGGTTTGTTTCTTTCATTGATGATTGCACTAGAGTCTCTTGGATCTATCTCTTTAAAAATAAATCTGATGATAGCACCATTCTTCCCATCTTTCATTCCATGATCCAAAATCAATTCGGAGTAACAATACGGAGATTCCGCTCCGATGATGCTAAATATTATTTTAACCAAACCCTTTCCTCCTACTTCCAGAGTGAAGGGATATCCATGAGTCCTCTTGTGTTCACACCCCACAATAAAATGGGGTTGCAGAGAGAAAAAATGGTCATCTTCTAGCCACCACCTGAGCTTTCCTATTTCACTACAATACACCCAAATCCTATTGGGGGGAAGCTCTTTTAACTGCAGCTTACCTCATAAACAGATTATCTTCAACAGCCTTAGCCTCAAAACTCCAATGGAGACCCTGTTCTTTTTCTACCCAGAGTTTCGAACCCATCATAATCTTGCACCCAAAATCTTTGGATGCACTGCTTATGTTCATATTCACAGCTAGGAGCGAGGAAAATTAGATCCAAGAGGCACTCAAATGCATCTTTGTTGGCTATTCTGCTACCCAAAAAGGTTATAAGTGTTATTATCCACCCGCAAGAAAAACCTTTGTCTCTATTGATGTTACCTTTGATGAGCAAAATTCTTATTTTTCAAAAACTCATCTTCAGGGAAGACTGAACTTGAAGAAGATGAGAAAAATGAACTAGCACCTCTTGACCTTCCTCCACCACTTCAAAACAATCCACCTGAAACCCAAGATAGGGAAACAAATGATAAAGCTATCATTAGATTTGGAAAGATTTACTCCAGACGTACAAGCTCAACCTGTGCTCCAAAGCAGATCCAAGAATCTGAACCATCTCCTGGAAATAAGGTAAGCTCACCACCTCTCTCATACCCTATAAACAACTCTATATCCTTCAACAACTTCTCATCGTAACACAAAAATTTCCTTGTTACATTAGAAGATATCCATATTCCTAAAGATATTTCTGAGGCCTTATCTGATCAAAATTGGAAAAATGTCATGGAGGAAATGCAGGCCCTGAAGAAAAACAAAACATGGGAGATCGTCAATCTACCGATAGGGAAAAAATCGGTCGGCTGCAAATGGGTGTTCTCAGTAAAATACAAAGCTGATGGCACACTAGAGATATGTAAGGCAAGACTAGTGGCAAAATGGTTCACTCAAACGTATGGCATTGACTACCAAGAAACGTTTGCGCCTGTAGCCAAGATGAATACTGTCCGAATACTACTCTCACTAGCAGCCAAGTACAATTGGCACCTGGAATAATTGGATGTGAAAAATGCATTCTTGCATGGAGACTTAGAAGAAGTGATATTTATGGAAATACTACCAGGGTTTAAAGAAAAATCCGAAGGTAACAAGGTGTGCAAACTGAAAAAAGCTCTATATGGGCTCAAATAATTACCAAGGGCCTGGTTTGGAAGATTCTCTAAATTCATGCTCCTGAATGGGTATCGACATAGTCAAGGGGATCATACACTATTCTTCAAACACTCAAACTCAGGGGGAGTCACAATATTATTAGTGTATGTTGATGATTTTATTTTGACTGTAAATAATGAAGAGGAGAAAGCCAGTTTAAGGAAAAGTCTTACTAAGGAATTTGACATCAAAGAACTTGGTAGAGTAAAATATTTCCTCAGAATTGAAGTAGCTCACTCCAGCAAAGGAATCTTCATTTCACAACAGAAATATATCAAAGATTTTCTAAGAGAAACATGTAAACTGGCCTGTAAACCAGCACCGACACCAGTGGAACCTAATCTTAAACTGGGGGAAGCTAAAGAAGATCCATATGTAGATAAAGGGGCCTACCAGAGACTTATAGGGAAATTGATCTACCTCTCCCACACTAGACCAGACATAGCATTTGCTGTAAGCATGGTCAGTCAGTTTATGCAGAATCGAAAGCAGATTCACATGCAAGCGGTAGACAGGATATTGCACTACCTTAAAGGAAGATCAGGAAAATGAATTCTCTTTAAGAGAGATAGTGGAATAACCCTTGAAGTATACACAGATGCTGACTACGCAGGATCACCGGTTGATAGAAGATCTACCTCTGGGTATTGCACATTTCTTGGAGGTAACTTAGTTACATGGAGAAGCAAGAAACAGAATGTGGTGGCAAGATCCACTGTAGAAGCAGAATATCGAGCTATGGCCTTGGAAATATGTGAGCTACTATTGATCAAAATAATCCTAGAAGATTTAAATGTTAAGTGGGATGAACCCATGAAGCTACATTGTGACAACAAATCAGCAATCAGCATAGCTCACAATCCAGTCCAGCACGACAGGACCAAGCACATAGAAGTGGATAGACATTTTATTAAAGGAAAACTAGACAGTGGTCTAGTTAGTGTTGACCATGTATCATCAAAGGATCAACTTTCAGATATCCTTACTAAAGGATTGGACAGTTCTGCCTTTCTCCGAATGATTGACAAGCTGGGAATGACGGATTCACATTTCCCAGCTTGAGGGGGAGTGTTAAATTTCAACCTCACGATCCAAAAAGAATCCATGGCTGTGAACAGTAATCCGTGGGAAGACCACCTGGATCACATTAATTCATTCCATAGTTGATTTAGGAATGATTGTATTTTCATTATTCTAGAGTTGTTTATTTCCTTATCAATACACCTTGTATAAATCTATAAATAGGGAGTAGATTACACAATAAAATTCAAGCTTTTCCCTCTCAAATTCTCAGTTTTAACAGATAACATATAACATTTTTTTGTACATTATTCTAACCAGTCAATAAATTCTTCATACCATTTCGAGTTAAGTTTTCTTGCAACATTTTCAATCATTGTTTGAGGCAAATGATGATTTTTTTGATTGATGAGGCCCTCTCAACAAATAAGCTCTCTGAACTTTATCCCTTTCATTTACATCGTAACTCCAGATTGACATCCGAAGCTTAGGGTTAGCAGGAAAATTGTTAATATCAATCTCGGCACGTTCTTTCTTTTTTAAAAAATCGATCCATATATAAAATGCTCCCGATTAGTCAATTAATGTAGCAGTGATTATTATTTTACTTCCCTTCCAAAATATAAACTTTTGATTAAAAAAAGCATGAGACTTTTTTTTACATTGATCTTTTTTTAGGAGTTATCATTTAAACTAAAAAAAAAGCATTAATTTGTTAAATTTATGAATTACATTAGAAGAGACCTCACTTAGGATAAACCAACTCATCATCAAAGAGAAGCCTAGTGGTTCAAATTAAAAAATCTATAAATAATCATATTATAAAGTTATCACAAACCCACACACAAAATGATTATACACGCAACTTAACCAGACATCTAAAAAAGATCAAATTTCCAAAACCAAAAAAAAAAAAAAAAAGCTAAAATTAAAAGAGACGGGTTTCATTGCCACAAAACCCATCTCACATTCAAAGAGTATGCAAAGCTATCCATACATCTGAATATAATAAAAAATATATAAACATAAGCAAGTATTGTATTTAAATGAGAATGCACCTTCTAATGCGGCTTGTATGCTATTGATGTCGTCAACATTCACCTGGACAAACTCGGTTCTCCTTGAGCTTAGAAGCCCTTGTGCCCTTTTCCCTAACAAAATTCAGTGACTTAAAAATAATCTTAAAAAACAAAGAGAAAATAAGGAATTCCTCATTTTTTCTTTACCTTTAATTCGAGAATGGCGAGATCATGACACCGGTGGGCTCCTGCACTGACTTCGAGGATCATGCGATGGTTGAGAAGAATAAAGCAAGTCACCCGGTCGAGCAGGGAACAACACGAGAGGTCGTGCTTAATCATAAAGAAGATGTCACGGTTGTCTTGCACGACTTGTGCAGGGAACAATGTCGCAAGCAGGGGATCACGACTCGTGCAGGGAACAACGTCATGATCAGCGGATCACAACTCGTGCAGGGAACAACGTCATGAGCTAGGGAGAAGGAAGAGCGAAGGCTGCGATTCGGAATGAATCCGCACACACTTGAGTGAAGGAAAAATGCATAAAAATGCATAGGGGTGCGGGTGTATGAGGGGGACATTAAGGTAAGAAAATCTATTTGGCCACTCTGAACTGTATGGCGATCTGCCTATGAATATATCACATGATTACTTATGGCTGGTATTCCCCACAATGTAGGTAAAATGTTTGGTGTGAACGCCAAATTTGACCCGTCTGCCCTGTTAATATTTGTTAGTTCTTTTTTTTTTCTTCAAAATTGTGTCATGCTGAAAGTTGTAAAGATGAGTATAGGTTTTCTTTGCTATATATACAAAACTCTGTATTTCAAACTCTATATATTCTTCATGTCTTCTTTTCTAGCTACCGCAACTTGATTGATTTGTTTTAACTTTTAATGCATTACTCGTTAGGTATTTTCATATTCTATCTCATAAAGAAGCTAAATGCTTATAGTTTGATCATCAATCTATTTTTGTGTCGCTTGAAGTGCTAGGAAGTTGAATTATGAATCACTGTAATTTTAATATTCTGTTGATGCTGGTACCATATGCAGGCTAATTGACATAGCTCCACACTATTACGACCTCAGCAACTTTCCCTCATGTGAGGCAAAGCGAGTTCTGGAAAGGCTGTATAGTAAGCGTGAGAAAGACAAGCAAGATACCAAGAACAGGAAATAAGTAAAGCCCTACTCCTTACATCCATTCTCTGCGCTAATAAAGAGCCATACTTTAGTTGTCCAAGGTCTGAATTTGAATCAGAGATTTACATACTTTGTGCTGCATGTAATAGAGGCATTTGACGTTCTCCTTCGCTACCGTTGAAATTCTATCTATTTAAGCTAGAAATCTAGATACTACTTTTTGAATGAAGAAATTAAGGTTTATATTTATATTTCTGCTCGACTTACCTGCATGATTTACCTTTGTAAATTATAATTATTACCAAATATGTCGTCCACTTATCTCTTCATAATGTTTGTTCATCCAGTTTGTTTTCCAATCAAATTTCTTCCATAATCATATTTGATGTTTTCATACATACCTTGCCTTTTTATTTTTTGCAGAGAGATGTTCAGTGTAGTTGTGTGAACTGACCTGTTCTTAATTCCATGGTTACCTTGCCATGCATTTTACTTTATGATGACTGGCTTCATCACGATGCCAATTTTAAAGCTTAGAATTATTGTTAGATAGGAAATACTTCCGTATGCCAGTTAGACATTTCTTGGCCTTGTGATTTGGCAGTTTCGACACTAAAGGATATTTGAAGCTGAGCTAGGCAATAGTAGCCCAACACATGAGTAGTTGATTCCAGAAGCAGGTTTTAAGGTAATTGGCCCTTTTTCAACTTGCTGTTAGCTGCAATGAACCAGGCCTGAAATGGCTTTTTAGGAGTACTTGAAGCAGCTCAAGTTGTCTTATCAGAAGCTCCTATTGAGTATCTGCTAGCTCAGCCTGACCACATTCATGCACAAGGAGCACATTTGTAACAGTAACTGGTTGACATGTCGCACAATGCAACAAGTATTGCGTCAGCATGCAGTTCATCACTCACCGTTAAATTTTTTTTAATGGGAATGCGTAGGAATTACGTACGTCAGATAACTTACTGTGTTGTGTTGCCTAGCCAAACTTAGGCTAGCTTAGCTAGGCAATTTAAATCAAGCCATTATAAGTTAAGACAAGTTTATGTAAACCTAGTTTAGCAAGACTTAGTTTTGCCCTGCAAAGCTTAGCCTTGCTTAGGCAAATCAAGATGGGAGCCTCAAATTAATCACTTGAGTAGCTAGTCAAACATTGGAATGATACAGTTTTATAAATATGACATATCTGAGGGGAATTGAGCTAGAACAAATTAATTTGATGTGAATCGACTTAGCTTGAGTTGATCACCTCTTACCCCATAAGAAGAGATAGTCGTTGGGCGGAAGAATCATGTTAATCATAATTCATATGGCCTCTAAATGGGTCACCGAAAGGAGCATATGGGTTTTGGAACTAATGTATTCTTTTATCATTACGTGGATGTTTGGTTGGAGAAAAAGTAAATGCAAAGTATAGTGAATGCTTTGCTTTTTCACTTTTTGGTGTTCAGCTGGATACTTAAGTAAAGTAGTTTCCTATTTTATTTGTAATTCTCTGTGTTAGTTCATTTTACGGGTAAAGTAAACCCGCTCAATCCAGTGAAAAAGAAATTATGAGAGAGAGAGAGAGCAACCCTCAAGAATACTCATTTGTTTCTTCCTTGTGCTTCTCCTGAGGTAGATTTATGTACAAGGGTTTACTTTTTTCCATTGCCTTCGACTTTGCACGTAGGAAGATCTTGCTTTGCGTGAGGAGTCGCTTCTTCGACTCCATCGTTATTGTTTGACTTCACATGCTGGAAGATCTTGCTTCACGTGAGGCGTCACTTTGATTCCATCGTTGTTGTTCGACTTTGCATGCAGGAAGATCTTGCTTTGTGTTAGGAGTTGCTTCTACGGCTCATTCTTGTTTCTTTCGCTCTGTTGCGCACGCCATGGGCAGTCCCTTCTCATCTCTTTGTTTTGCTCGAGAAGGGCCCTTAGTTGTACGCAAGGGCCTGACCATCCAGCGATTCCCCCCATTCGCCCGTCTTTCCTTCTATTCAGACAACAATCACTATATCCGCTTCTTCCCTGTTCTTCCCGAGCGACCGTGAGTACTCACCATTTCAATTCAAGTGATTGTACTTTACTATGTATTCATCCAATCAAACAGCAAAAAATAGTTTTATGTATTTACTTTACAACCAACCAAATATGCTCAAAATGTTTACTTTATTTTGCATTAATTTGAACTGCATTCATTTTATAATCAATCAAACATATATATATATATATAACTAAAGGTAACTTTTAAAAAAATTGTAGAGAAACATAAAAAGAGGATCAATTAGTAAGCATCATTTTCCTTTCTTAATTATATACCAATTTCTCAAAAGATTTATTTATTTTTTAATTAAAAATACTTTTATTGCATATTTATGAGCTCTTCATATAAATCATCAAATCCCTCTGATAACTCTTCAAATGTAATTTGATTTACCTTCTTATTGTTTGTATTGATGAGGGTAATTGCACTGAGTAGATACTATAAGTTTTGAAGATCTAGAGGGATACAATAATCATTTTCTATCCAATACCAAACCCAAGTGTCCTAACTCCTAAGTCTCGTGGTTCACATTCATTATGCACAATGAAACTATCTAGTGTTGCAAACAAATTAAGCAAATTGAGCACGAGGTTGCTCAAGCTTGAGCTTATTTAGCCAAAGCTTGTTTGAACTCGGCTCGATTCGTTGTGATAATGTTGAAATTTGGTTCATTTAAATCCATACTTTGAACAAGAATGCACATTTAAAAGAATATGCAAGTTAGCACCAACAAAAACATATGGCTACTCGCTCACACAAACAATTTTGCTACTAAACAAGAGATGATTTTTGTATCTCTTATTATATGGTGGATAGTTACAACGGGTCAAGCCTCGTCCTTTATGGGTTTTTCACATAAGAGATCTAATGTCTTCCACAAATATTTTTCTTGCATGTTTACATACATTAAACTCCAACTCTATCTCTGTAAAATTTCTAGCATGTAGCAATAAATTAATCATTAATAAGTTAATTAATGAAGTGTCACATATGTAAAATAATATTCAAAACCTTAATCAAGGTTTATAACGAGCATCATATCAAGCTTTTATGATATTTTTTTTATCAAGCCTTGAACAATCTTAAACAATATTTGTCATGATCATAAACAAGTCAATCAACATAATGTTTAATCTTGTTTATTTAACAATCATATATTTATAAAAGCCTTCAGGCTTGTTTGATTAATTAATCAAACAAATATGAACGAGCACTTTTCGAGTAGAGTCATGAATAGCTTGTTGAACGCTCGATTCGTTTGTAAACTTAAAATTTTTTAGGTAAAACTTTCTTCCAAACTGTTCGAACGCTTTGACGGTGATTAAGAGTATTACCAACTTTTACAATAATCAATACAATCCATATATCCATAATTGTAAGTTTAAAAAACAAAGAAAATAAAATCACAATATTGAAATAAATATTACTCTGAACTTCATATCAATAGATTAGAAGGCTGAATACTTAATTCTTCTTTTTATTGAATATGATAACACCTAGACGCCCAAACTACTCTCAAATTAAAAAAAAAAAAAAAGAAATATATGTGAAATAATAAATATAGTAAATTAGAAAATATAGTGATGTATGTAAGTAGTTTAAGGTTTCTTTTTGGATGGCTATCTTATTACTTTCTAAAACATCTTTTTAACACAAATTTTTGAGCTAGAAATTTTTGTACTAAAAAGCTACTTTAATAGTAGAAAAAAAAAAAAAAAAAAAAAAAAAAAAAACTGTCCCAAATTAAGCCTTAATGCTATCTTTATTTATAATCATTTATAGAAAAAAAAAAGCATCCTGAATGCTATCTTTATTTATAATCATTTATAGAACAATTATATTTTAAATATTATAATAAATTCTTTTTTAATTCAAAGTTTGTAATATAACATTGTCTGATTTAAAAAAAATGTTTGAGTTTTAAAAAGATTAATTTTCATTGGGAGAATGTAATTTTTGAAATCGAACACATCATTATGAATGATATATCACCTCGAGAGATGAACATATAATTCCCTAATTGGTTCAAATTTTAGAACTTTAAATTTATCCTGGTTTTTATTATCAACTCAAGAAAAGACAACATACGACCCCAGATATTCGAAATGATGTTTAATCGAGTGTTCAACTATACTAATTTAGATAATAGATCATTAATTTCATAATTGAATTCATGATAATATAACGATATATCTTTCCGAGAAAAGAAAATATCATCTACGATCAATCATTTGAAAATGACGATAATGATAGTAGAGTCTGATTTTCCCAAAGATAATTAATTAAAATTTTGAAAATTATGATTTTTTTAAAAAATTGATGTGTTTCTAAATCTCATATAAGCACAAGGTCTTGTAGTTAATCACATTATAAGAAAATTGGAGTTTCCTACGAATACTCTTGATTAAAATAACGGTAGAATTTTTTTTTTTTGAGATTTCAAGGCTTGATATCGAAGGAGGCGAGGTTGGAAATTCAACATGAATTGGATCAAATTGGAAAACTTATTTATGGAATCAAAGGAGGTAGGGTAGGAGGCACATGAGATTCTGAAACAATTCAGAAGTGCCATATATCATAAATATTGAGCTTGAATTTGAATTGAAGGATTTTTAATTTTAGTTGTCAATTTTAGTAAAAGATTAAGTCTATATTCCTAGAAGGTTGAGGTCTTATAGTTTGAGCGGCTGAGCCTGCCTTAGAACATAAGTCTAAATTGGTTAATGAAAATCAGTGACCTGAACCAAGCTAATGCAATGCAGGATTTGGACTTACCCCGATATGGATTGGGGAACCAACTAAACCACATAGGTGCTTCAAAACCATGTATCCGATCTTTTATGAAAGAGTGGGTACGGATGTTAATTAGATTGAGTTTATGGAGTTGGGGTCGACATCTATGGTAGATTTCTAAATGACCCCTTGACTTATATAAGGTATTTGATACATAAGTAAATGTGATTAAAGTTTTATACACTTCTTTAATTTGTTACTAATGTTATGCATGAAAATTGACTCGATAAATGCTTAGAATTGGAATGAAATAGTTAAAAAATGCTTAAAAATAAATTTAATCATAGATATTGTACAGATTTCCCTTGACAGATCTGCACCCTCATATGAATGTTGGTCTGTCAAAACCCACAGGTGGGGAGGTGCTTAACAAAGGAAAAAAGATGCAACAACATGCTATGCGAAATCCCAACGATCTCAGGCTTATTTCTTAAAATAGTTAGAGTTGCTATCCGAGCTTAAATATTTTAAATTTGATTAAAGTAGTAAAATATTGTTCGTACCCTCACGAGCCTCCGATCAGGTTCGAGGCTAAATCGAAATAGCATGCAAGATCGCAAAAAAACTACTAAAAGTATACGATCCTATATCGCAATCAACATCAAACAATTAACTAAATAATTAAATTAAATAAATAAATTAAATATCCATAGACAAGTGCCTTTAATATTACAACATATGGTCTGTAGGAAAAGTAAAGTGGTCGGGTACCACAAATAACAAGTCCAGATTTATATTCCTAAGACATAAGTGACTTTGAGCTTGAGTCTTCTCATTCTTTACTTCTTCTTCTTTCTACGGGGCTCCTTGGATCTTCGGGTTTGGATATCCAAATAGAAAGAAACACTTCATTGAAATGGGTGTTATCTTTTTCCTTTGGATATTTTAAAGTCATTCTAATAAATCAACAAATAATTTAATATCCTAAGCGATTATATATATTAACAATTTAAATGCTTAATTTCATAGCCACACTTGACCATGCCTTTTTAATTTTAAAAGGAGAACTTAGCTCAGCCGTAGCACATATAGCAATTTAATATTTATGATTTTGCTCCCTTTTGTTTTAAATGCCCTGTATGCGCATGACCACACGTATAAGATTGAATTAAAATAAATCATTCCTAACTTAGGGGCAACCTAATGCACAATTAATCACATAGAAGAGTGTATAAGTTAAATAAACAATCACATCAATCAATTTTCAAACATGACATGTAGTGAAAAATCAAAAACCTGACATGAAACAGAAAAGTAAACATCGGCCTAGCCCAAGACTAGAGTTGGGTGTCCCATTTAAAGTGTGTGTAGAAAATTGTGTGGTTTAGATATATCCTATATAGGGCAATTGGTTAAAGTTATTTGAAGTTCTAGTCAATTGAAAGGCTTAAAGAAATATTTAATTAAAGTTAAATCTTAATGACTTAAGATTAATTTTAAGATATATTTTAAAAGTTGGGTGATTACTGCCTTTGTTAAATTAGGGCAATGAAGTTTATTTCACATTTCTTGGGGCTAATCTAATAGCCTCATAGGCTCGGCTTACCCAATAGTAACCGTTATAGTTAAGTGAACTAAATTGATTAAAATTTGAAGGTTGATGATTTTTAATTAAGGATTAATTAATTACTAGTTTTTAAGGTTAGGTTAAGGTTTTTTTGGATTTTAAATCAATTAGTAAAATTCAAATAATTTTAATTTTAGGTTTAATTAGATTTTTGGAGTTTTGATATTTTTGTTAAATATTAGACATTTCAATGCGTAATTAGACTTTGAGTTTGTTGGATTAAAAAGGATTTAAAAAATGAGCAATTTGATATATTATATGATTTTTTTGAATTAATAATTTATTTTTAATACTTTTAAAATTGTCTGTTTTAAAATAATATTTAAAATTAATTTTTCTTAATTTGACGATTGGAGGCCACATGGCAGAGCATGATTGGTCCTATAAGAAATATGCTGTGGTAGCCAATCATTGGTAATGATTGCGCCACTGCGTAATCATTACTATATGATTTGAAGGACGGTGGGACCCACGCGGTTTCTTAATCCATGTCGGTGCAGAGCAGGAGCCATTCGATCAAACACGATTTTGATACACGACTTAGATCTAATCGGATAAAGATCCAACTGATCAAAGGCAGGACGAGGTCGAAAGATGCCGCGGAAACACATGATTTAAGCCGTTAATCAAAAGATTAATGGTTTAGATTATGTGTATGTTTATGGAACGAACCGTTTAACCGTAGAATGAGATAAACACCTCGTTCTATTGATTTAAATATTTAACTTTAATGAAATGTTAACTAGAGAATGTAATAATGAAAAGCATTAGTGTGGAGGTATTTTCATGGATTGAAATGAACTTAATAAAGAGCTAAATAACCATGAGTGTCCTAGCTTAGTATTAGGTTTTTACCTCAGTCCAACTAGTGGATTTGGGAGATCTTTAGTTCTCTGAGCTTGTAGACTATCCCCTCTAATTTTCTCTTCAAGAAATGAGGTCCAAAAAGCCCTTGATCAACATGTATCATCCTTAGATGAATTTGGAGCTTAAGGTGGCTGGAGGTGGCTATCGACGAGCTTTTGATGATCGAATTTAACTATGTAAGTGTAGAGGAGGGTTTCAAGAGCTCAAACAATTAAGAGCTAGACTAGAGAGGCTTTTAGTAGAGATATAGAGCTACGGTTAGAATGTAGATTATTTTGAGACTTTTGGGTAATACAAAACTCTAGGGTCTGATTTGGATGGCCCTGATCGATTAGAGGCCTTGCTTTGATGAGGGACAAGTGTCCCAAGCCATTACAGTGGCATGTGGAAAGCTGGGTTAAGATGGCTTGCTATTGGATGCTTTGGGCTTGAAGGGGGGACCATTTCTCTTTTGGGTCAAATCAACCCTTGGGCTCAATTTATGAGCTTCCAAGGGAGCTTTAGGACTTAAATGGAGTGACCCCAACAGCCATGATCAAAGAAAAAGTGAACTAGCATGTGAGTTTGATCATTTGAGGGAGTTCAAGAGCATGTTAACTTCTTTAACTAATCAAACCAGTCAAGGTTGATGAGGTGGCATGGGAGGGAGGTGTTGAGCTGTTTGGATGACTTGAATGACTTGAAGCAGAGTGGAGATAGCTTAAGGTAATATTTTGACCACTTTTGACTCATTCAAAACCTTGTGTTGATTGTTTGACTGGTCAAACGATCAAACACAGGTGAGGTGGCAGGCCAAGTGTCAAACTCTAGCTGGTAGGATTGATTTGAAAGGGATTTAAAACTCAAGGATGGGAGTTTCAATGGAAACATGAATGTTTAATGTGATTTGACCAAATGATATATGGTTGACTTGGTCAAAATCACTTGAATTGATTGGCCAAGCTTGGAATATGTTTAAGTCATCCATAAGCAAAGGTTTGAAGGTTTGAAAGGTTTGATTTGATCAAATGGGTCAGAGTAATCCATTTAGACCCATAAAAAACAATTGGGTCAACTAGGTTGACCAAAGACATAGGTTTTGGTTCAATGGGCTTGGTTTAATGAATGAGGTTTGATAGAGGTGGTTTCAAGGGTTAAAGAGGTCTAAATGATCAAAATGACAATTTGGGCTCTTAAAGGGCCATTGGGTCAACTTAGGTTGTGTCACGCCCCAAGATCTAACTTGGAAAGAATGTCAATCAATTGCTCAAACAATTTACCAGAGCTATCTAAAACCTTCAATTAACAATCTATCAAATATCTATAAAATTTAAAACATCAATATACAAGTCGATTCATATCTCAAAAGGTCATGTACAATACTCAGGAACTACTCTACGATCACAAGTACTGAAATCTATCCTGAGTACAAAAGAATCACTATCAATCAAAAGACAAAAACCTGAAGATCTGGATCAATTCCTATCTTCTGCTCCCTTGCCCTGACCTGAAAATATCAACCACATATAATGAGCTTTACAAAGCCCAGCAGGTCACCTAATACCTATAACTGAAATCAAAGCACGGCGATGCTATCAATATGCATGTCAGTCAATCAAATCTATATCAGTCAATGATCAATCAATCTATGCAATACGGAAATCCATAGTCAATAAAACCAGTCAATGCAGCAGCAGGCAAATCAATAAACCAAGCTCAATCAATCCATGTCAATCTCGAAGAAATCCGTACACAGAAGAAAATCAATCAATCCGTCAAATCAGTCAATCCGTCCGTCAAATCAATCCGTCAAATCAATCAATCAAATCAAGTCTAATCTATACTATCAAGTCGATAAAATCAATCGATAAAGCAATACGATAAATCTCAATCTATCCTATCAATAAATCAAATGCAGCAAGTCAATACAATGCAGGATCAATAATATCAATGAGTCTATAAGCAATATCAATAAATCTATAATATCCATATCCAACCATATCCATATCTATGCTCAGTAGTATCAATGCTCGGCAATCAATCGATGAAATCAAAGAAATCGTACAATACAGTAAATCCGATCAAATCAATAAAACAGAAATCGATAAAACAGTAAATTCGTATGTCAATACAGTAAACATGCATTTCAATACAATAATACTGGACAAGTACAATCAACTGGCTATGATGTTGTTGTAGAATCCATATTGCTGTTGTAGATATCCATACGTTGGTTTCAATAAAAAGAGTCGTCACTCTATTGCCCGTCGGCTGCCCGTCGGCATATCTATAAACCCCTTATGACTCCCAATCATTATATCAATGATCAATGGTTTAAAGGAAAGCCCGTCGGCCCACCATCCTGTACAGGTCAATTCAATCTCCAACCAACGTTCAACCAGGTTCCACTTGTGTTCCAGTATCAATAGTCAATTCAAGAATCATTTCAATAATCAATCAATAATCAATTCAATAATCAATATTAAAGCAATCTAGAACAATCATATCAATAGTCATATGCATATCAATTCAATCTATCAATTTCAGACAAATCAGAGATCATACGAAAATCGGGCAGAGTAACGGCAGTCTATCAAATTTACACAAAAAAATCCTGCAAAAAGCATAAATTCCAAATTCCTCCAAATTACAATCGAATATTCACGACATCAATACAAGACTATTATTCTATAGAATCCAAGTCAAATCACGTCCTGATATTTTTCTATTCAATTAAAATCGCGTAGAATCAATTCCGACCGGTAAAATCGTCTCAGAAAATACTCAAATCGTGTACAATAGTTATATCTATAACATACCAGAAGTTGTGCGGTGAAAGTTGTGTCAATACAAAATCAGGTCAAAAGTTCGACTACGAAAACACAAAACAGTGCACAACTCGGTCAAAACTCAATATCTTCGAAAACAGAAACAGGATTCGGAGTCCTTACCACGAGATCTTCACTTTTCCCAACAGCTGCGTCGGACGAAAAGCGCTCCGCGGCCTCTGAAACTCAACCTTTCCCTCTCTTTTCCTCTCTTTCTCTCTCTTCAAAATATCTGATATTTTAAAAATGATTTTCTCTCTCCTTGAAACGAGCTGATTTGCTTATAATTTTAGTCTAATCGTCCTGGCCGATCGCCACATCGTCCTGGCCGATCAGAACAAAATCACATCGGCCTGAACTGCTTTCAGGGCGATTCTCAGGACGATATTTTGAACAGTACATATTGGCCTGGACGATGTCCAAAATCGTCCTGGACGATCCTGGGAGGAAAATCCAAATCAGAGAGAAAAAGTAAGGGAACGAGGTCTCACAGGTTGACCCAGGGGCTGGGTCTAGGCTCAATAAGTTTGAAATGATATTTTAAGTCTATTAGTGGTAGTCCCAAGGTTTTGGTTATTTGGTTAAAATGACCATTTTCTAAAGGGACTAATAGGTCAAACCAGGTTGACCCAGGGTTTGAGATTGGGTCCAATAGATTTGGTTTGATGATTGAAGTTGAATGGGACTGTTTTCATGGGTTGAGAAAGTTATTTGGGTTGAAATGACTATTTAAACCCTTGAGGGAGACTTTGGTCATTTTGACGCCTAGTCTATTAGAGGTCAAATTGGGTCCACCAAATTATAGTTTAATGCTCAACATGACATAATCAAAGGTCTGGAAGTGATTAGAGGCTTTGGGGAAAGCTTTAAGATCAGATTCCACTAAGGGAAAGATTCAGTGGCATAAGTCGTAAATATTTAAAGATTTTACAGCATTTGAAAATCAATATGGTTTTTGGGGATAGAGTCCTCCAAATGAGCTCAAATTTAGAGGGTATACTCTAGAGACATATCATATCAATATGCAATTGATAGACTCTGAATCAGATGCCAATTGATTGGGTTTCCAAGTGATAGAAAATTCACCCAGATTAGGCTTCAGGACCTAGGCCTTTGGCCCTAGGTTTGGACTTAGGATTTTGGATTTGAGATGGATTTTGAGTACGAATGATTGATGTTGATTGTAAATATCAATCATAACCTTAGAGATGGTTAAAATTGATTGAGCATGATTGAGGGATGGATAGGTTGTTGATTGAAGATTGGGTTGATTGTTCATTGACAGCTGGATTGATCGAGTTGATTGGAATCTCTATGGATGAAAAGTGTATAACTATCCTCCATTGGATCACTAGTCAGGGGATTGGGAAAAGTCCTGATGACCTCATTCAAAAATGAGGTCAACAAACATATGAAAAAAAGATCTAAAAAATCAATGAATTAAATGGAATAAGAATTAAATCCATATTCATTATTTATAATATAACTTCTTCATTATAACTATTTTTTTTTTACATAATTATATGGATTTTCCAATAAATTAAAGAAACTCTTAAAGATCTATAACTATTTATGTTGAAAATTGATATTATGGTAACATACCATAAAAGCTGAAAAAGTCTAAATTCAATTAAAAATTCAAAATATATAAGCTAATTATCATTAATATACATAATTAAGCATGATAAGCATGTAAATATTAAATTTAATGATATTATTTCGAAATTTAAGCTTCAATATAATTTATAATAATATAAGTAATATATTTATGCAAATAATAAATACTAATAAAATTTAGCATATTATTATTAATTATTATAATTCATGTAACTAATAAATACTACAAATATAAAATTAATTCAATTAATTTACACAAATTTTTAAATAAATCTAGGATAATTTTTAAATATAAATTAATTTAGTTTTAATTATGTGTTCATCATCTTTGAAATATTTTAGTAACCTCAAACTCAATCATATAATAAAATAATTAAACATATTCACTAAAAGATTTCTTATACTCTTTCATTTTGCTTTCTTGGAATCTACTGATTTGCCATTTAATGCTTAATTTAGAGCATGAAAGGCTCCAACTATTTGACTTAATTAATATATATTTAACTTGAAGAAGACTTAGCAAATCATTAGGTAATACCATATGTTTATTTATTATAATCAAATCTTTAATAAGTCACATATGAGTCATACAAGGTCATGCATGGGGTGGTAAACATGCTCGCCTTCAACCATCATTTGCCAATCTTAACCGAAGCTTGTCGATTCCCTCCAATGTTCGATGATGTTCTTTTAATTGCATGATCTCTCTTTTTATCTTGAGAAGGACCAAATTCCTAACCTATTATTACCTAATATTCGCCGTTAACGATTATTCGAAGTGTACCAACAGTCAATGTGCGATGTGCTTCAACCATATTCATTTGACACTTGTTGTTATGGTTGCCCAATCTCCTCTCCGATCCTATCAGGAGAACAACTAGGCAAGGTCATCTTCATTATGTCTCTCACAAGTGTCTAACTACATAATAATAAATAATTCTTATATATATTTTTAAAATACATGCATTTCAATAACCTATTCTTTTCTAAACTATCTGCATTTTAAAAAACCTCTACCTAACAATCCATTAACCACAAGCCTTATTTTGGCTAATTATGGTTTGAAGGAACTTTGGAGAATTTTTTACTTTTAAAATTACTAGATTATTGATTTAATTTTAGGTATTAAACAATGGTGCTAACATTAAAGAAAAAAAAAGTAAATTAATTATTGTGCTTAGTAATTAAATAAAAATCATAAAATTATTTTTTCAAATATAATAATCTTTTTTTTTTCAAATATAATAATATGTTCATAAGATGAATAAAATAAAATAACCATTTTATTAAAAAAAAACATTTTATAAAAATTTTTTAGGCTAATTAACATTTGCCTTTATTGAAATAAAAAAAATGAAAAAAATCAAAACCCTCGGTCCCATCCAATTATACCCAAACTTTCTTGTTTTGAAAAAAAATAAAATAAAATTTAATTTAACCTTATTCAAATTTAATTTGAAATTCAATATTGCCATGGGATTCAAAATTAGAATTGTCGCTTTTTTGAGACTTTGAGTAAATTTAATTACTAACTCTAATAAATATTAATATAAAAGATTAATAAATTGGGTGAGAATATTCTAACAAAAAAATTGGTCAGCATAAAGTCCTTAAATTTACTTTGAAATTTATATATTATTATATCTAAAATTTTTAAAAATCATCACCATTAAAAATTTTCTCAAAATATGCTAACCAAAAATTTTCCAATCATAACCTCCAATATGAGATCAATAAACTAAGCAGCCATTTGTGTCATAACCCAACCTGATATGACCCATGAATAGACATGTCACCATGTTGAATTGTGTAACGGCTCAGAATCAAATTTGGAAGAATTATCTAGCTTATCTTCTTAATTAATCAAGCTTCTATAAATCATTAAAATAATAAATCTATATCCAGTGAAAATAACTAATAATTACATATCTCAAAATATTACACTATATTCATTCTCCCAAAATTAATATACAATAATATAGAGATCAATATAATTACTACTTTATCACAAACTCCTGACTATAAAATAATAAGAGAAAATATAAAAAAATCAAAAGAAAATAAGATAATCTTTTCCAATCTCAGTCCACCTGGAGCTTTGTCCATGACCTGAAATCATTAAAATCTGCCTAATGAGCCAAAAAGCTTAGCAATAAACCAAACTTGCTAAAGCATTTAATAAAAGGTTAGAAGAATCAATATGCATACTCAATTCAGTCAATAAGATAAATCTCATCAATGATCATTTATCATTTGTAAAACTTAAAATGATCAATAATAAAAATAGAAAAAACATTTCAATGAATTTAGGAATAAATAATAGCGTGAGAATCATTACATTAGTAAAACAACGGTACTATAATCATTCAAGCATCAATAAAAAGAATCACATGCACATAGGTGTCAATATTATCAATCTTATCCTCTTACATCCATCATATCAATTATATACAATCAATACTTGCATACATTCATGTGTTATCTATTTAAACATATTATTACTATATTTATTTATGTTATCAATATATGGTTCAACAAGACAGGACATCCAATTTTAATGTGATATTTACATACTTTCATATGTTACTTCTTTATATCATTATCTTTCATCTTTTATCATTATTATTATAGGTGGCTTTCAATAATCATTAAGAGTCATCACCCTCTGCCAATCGGTATAATTCAGTTGACTGTTACAAGTTACACTCCGGATAACACCACAAATGATTTTTAAAGAAAAGTCCGTTGGCCCACCCTCCTACACACGGTATTATGTTTTAACTGCCAACCCATTTTATAGTGTTAACAACCATTCCTTCTTACTTCTGTAAATGCCACAATAAAAATACAATATGTACTAATCAATTCTATTCAATACAAAAAAAATTATATGATATCTATAACTTCAGAAATCATCACTTTAACTATACCTAGTGAAATTTAATCATGTTATTGTCAAAATGTCCACACTTTTCATATCTATAATATACAAAAAAGTTATATGGTAAAAACTCGATAAATCATGAGAAAATATAATTTTATCGATTTAGGCAAGATGAAATCTGTCAAACCCAAAATTATTAAAAACTAAAATGATATTTGAGTTACTTATAATGAATAAAAAAATCTTTAAATAAAATTGATTGATGAAAAAGCTTCGAACAACCTTCTCCCTGCTCCCTCTCTCTTCCTTTGACAAGTCCTGTTGCTGAAATTTAGATTTTTTATTAAAAGAAAATCATTTCAAAAATTTGAGATATTACAATCTACTCACCTTAGAAAACAATTTCACCATCGATATTTTTCTTAAGGATTTGAGCTTAAAATCAAAACAAAAAAAATCCATAAGATCAAAACTCAAATCGAATATAAATAAATCACAAATAAGAACTCATCAAACTCAATTAATTCTTATCATACAACCATCAGTTCAGTCAATAACATATCATTCACTTATGCAGATGCAAACCAATGCATCTTAATTTACCCAATCTACCTATCTCATAATCTAATTAACTTTACCTTTCTTGAAAATAAAAATAAAAATCAAAACCTTTGGTCCATTCCAATTATATCCAAACTTTCTTGGTTTTAAAAAAAATACAAATTTAATTTAACCTTGAAAGATCATAAAAAAATATGTTGATCGGGCACAAATCTCAAGGGAAAATTAAGTTGGAAATTCTAAAAATTAAATCACAGATCATTGAAATACTAATTTCAACAAACTCATAGTCAAATTTAATGTCTCAAAGATACACACCAAACGACACCAAATTCGATTTAATCTGAGCCCAAATGAGTCCAAATAAAAGACTCAAAGTGCATTTGAAAGGTTCAATCCATAATTTGGATTACCAAATAATTTCCAAATGTGTCATGCTTATAGTCAAATCAAGCGGCTCGACTAGTTGAATCCAATAAGCCTAAGATCATCAAATTTTGATATTATTATGACATTTACATATCCAGTAAATGATCCATGATCAAGGGAATTAACATCAGCCATCCATTCAAACCACTCCCAATTAACCCTTGATCTTCCTCCTATTTTATGGTCATGGCACTCTTAGAAAATTATAAATAGATCCCTCATTTCTCATGAGAGGGGATCCAAACAAGAAGCATTGAAGAGAAGGAAGAGAACTCTCTTTCACCAGACTCCTCCTTAACTACCGTCAGTGTTCCGCCTGACCATCGACTATCGTTGGATCTCCGCCTGGCCTTCGATTGACGCCAAACTTCTGCCCGACACTGACTGACATTGGACTTTCGCACGACTGCCGATTAATGATAGATTTTAGCCCGACCATTAATTAAAGCAAGGTCTCTACCCAACCACTAAACATCACTGAATTTCCAATCTTCTTTTGTAAATGGAATTCAACTCAATGGTTAATTATTGTAATATGATCGTCCTTAATTTTAGGGATGTGTTAGTTACTTGTAATGCAGTCAAACGCCAGTGAAATCATTTTAACAGGGCATGGCCATGTGGTTTTTCTCTTTTTAAGGGTTTCCATATAAAAATTATGGTGTTCCTTTTTTATTCTGATTATGTGAGGGATATCTGTACAACATTGAGACAAAAATTTTAACTCTATTGACGCATATATTTTAGCATGCAATAGTTTGACACAGTATGTGGGAAATATAATATCATAATTCTAAGCACTTCTTCAATAGCTAACCTGCATAACAATCGCATCTTAGGAGCCTCCCGCTCCAATACCCATTAATCCAAGAATCAGTTTATGAATCATGGACGTCAAGTATATACCTCTTTTTATCCTAGGGCAAATGCTGCTGGAGAAGGAACTTTAGGGTATTCCCTAGAAGAACATATTTAAAAAATAGAAAAATTTCAAAATGAGATCCTTCAACTTCTACGAGAGACTCAAAAATTGGTGTTAGCACAACTAGAGGAGGTTCTTCTCCCTTGAGATCCACCAATGGCCGAAGGTGTTCAATCCGAACATCTTAATGTAGAGATTCCTCTTGATCTACCAAGGAGGCATCCACAATCACATCAAGATAATGAAATTGCTAACACAATAAGTTTTACTCATCCTTTACATACAAGTTTGTAACCTTGCATTCCTCTGGATATCCCTGAAAACTTAGCTCAACTGCACATTGCTAAGCTCCCTTATAACGCCTTTCATCATGAACTATGACGATTGGTCCAAGAAGAATTCTCTATTAGAGGTAGACTACAATCTCTTCATTAATAGGATTTCTAGGAGTCATCACCTCTGACTAAAGTCATCCTTCAACACCTCATTCTAGTAGGATTCAAACTACCAAGCATCAATTCTTATGACGGGACATCTGACCCTTATGAGCATATCAATAAATATAGAATAATCACGTATATCTAGTGAGCCTCAGATGCACTCCTCTACCAAGTTTTCCTTGCTACCCTCAAGGGATAAGCTCAAACATGATTCTATTCACTTCTAGTTGGAATAATCCTCATATTTGTCAAATTGGCCAAAGTATTGGTCAAATAATTTATCGCCAATCAAAGAATTACTAAGGATTCTTCTCACCTCTCTTGGATTCGCTAAAATGAATGAGAATAGCTTAAGGAGTATTTTCAATGATTTTGCATTGAGGCTCGTCAAATTCTAGGAGTGGATCCTAAATTATTGAGAGGGCTTTCCTTGGAGGCCTCTATCATGGCCCCTTTTACTCGGTGCTTATGCAAGACACAGTTTCATTGAATGCTGACCTGATCCATCATGCGAAGGTATAAATATCAGTAGATGAAGTCATCAGTGCTCATAGGAAGCAATTTGAGCAACCTTTCGGAAAGCACAAAATGCTCCTATAATGCATAACTCATTCTTGCAGTAAAAGAATCATAGGAAGAATAACCTACCTCCTAGACCTCCATTGCCACGACACGAGTTTTAACAAGAAGAAGAGTATACACCACTTAATACATCTCGAGCAACTGTACTGATGACCATTCAATATAAAGAAAATAATAAGTGGCCAAAACCATTGAAGTTGAATACGAGAAATTAGGATCAATACTATCTTTTCCATAATAGTCATGGGCACACCATTGAAACCTGTAAACCGCTCAAGAATGAAATTGAGAGACATATCCAACAAGGCTACCTTCGATAGTTTATTCAAAATTCACCTACTCGAGAGGAAGTTTGTCCCACTGGGAGCCAAAATTAACAACATATTGCAGTCCAAGATCCCTAGTTTATGATTTTGATGATGATAAATATTATTGATTGATTTTTTACTTTTCTCATTATACATTTTGTATATCTCTTTTGTTTGTGAGTACTAATATTGTAAGTAAAACATATAATGTTCAAGGGTAGTGGAAGCTCAAAACTGGGTAAAATAGAAATGTTAAGTAAACAAAGTATGTACTTTTATTTTTCTTTATTTCCTATTTCTTGAGTATAACCACACATATAGTGGGAATGAGACAAATTTTAAAAATTTTTTATACTAATCATACTGTACGACTTACAATCATACTGTATGATCAATTATAAAAATAATGGACTTAGCAATTAATTGAATAATTAGTTTTTATGAACTGATCATACTGTACGATATGGATTATATTACCCGATTTGTTATGACTAAAAGCCCTAGTCACTAGATAAATTAAGTAAGATATTCAAAATTTGATTTTTGAACTAATTGTACTATATAAAAATTTAAAACTTACTTAAATTAAGCCTTATAATTAGTCAATCAAATCATGGTTTATTTAATGATAGCATTTCATACTATACAATTGACAGAGATGAAATTTGATCATCCCAAATATCATACCAATTAAAATAATAATTTTTGAACTAATCATATTATACGATAGTCATATCGTATTGGATGATGTACTTGAAATTAATTAACAGTAATGTATATTGATAATAGTTTGTGATGATTGGTAGAGAAGATTTCTAATCATCCTAGGAATTATTCTGTACAAATAGAGAGAATGTAAACAGATCGTACTAAACGATCTTTAGATCATACTGTATGATGTGTTTGAAAAGTTAAACAATTCGTCTGAACATCTGTTTACATCATATTAGACAAGCATAGTTTTTGAACAATTATATTATACGAAGTCCAATCGTACTGTAAAAATAGTGAAGGCCAACTTGAATTTTTAAAGTTTTTTTGAAGCCCAATACTTAAGCAATATTTTGAGAATCTCTTTGTGAAAAGAGAGGATTATGTGACTACTGTAGGTACTCTATGAGAGAAGCTTTTGGAAGAAATCCAGGGTTTAAGAGGATGGAGAAGGTGAGGTTGAGCATAAGGGAGAAGGAGTGTGAGGGGATCTTATAGTTGCTCCAGGCTAGCTACACCCTTGCTCCTCCTGTGATTTTGGTGAGTTCTTAAAGGCTCTCTCAGGAGAGAGGCTTCCAAGTCAAGTCCTTGAGGTACTCTTCCTTCTCTAGGAGGGAGAAAAAGGATTTGAGGTTCTCTGCATATGCAAAGATTTTGGTTCTCTACCATCTTGTGGAGGGAGAAAAAGGATTCAGGGTTCTTTGCCTTCTCAAGAAGGGAGAAAAATGATTCAAGGTTCGTTGTCGTTATCGAGGGAGGTGACATAGCTTTCGGTACTCTGGCACATCAAGTTTGGTGAAAGTGAGTATGTAAAAGCTTCTCCATATTGCTATGATTGCAAAAGGAGTTACTTTTTACTATTGCAATTCCTGAAGCGGAGGACTCCGAGGAGTGGACGTGGGTCAAGGTTGACCGAACAACTATAAAAATTTTGGTGTGCTTTCCATTTTCAAGACTTTACTTTTTGCACTTAATTTTTGTGATAGCTGCTTGGTGAAAATCATAGATTAATATTCTATTATGTTAATTATAATTTCATCATTAAAATTGTAATTATTATTAAATTATTAACATCTACATCGGGCGATCAAATTTTTTATTTCTAAGTTTTAAAAAATTTATAAAAAAGAATATAATTCTTACTTAAGGATTGTCCAAATTACCAATTCACTCCCCCCTTGATGAGCCTTTGGCTAGTTTTGTGATGTTTAACAAACTTCTTGGACTTTCAAGTGGTATCAGAGCAATTTCAAAAATAAGGTTTTAGAAAACTTTTGACAAACAATTAATTGCTCATTTTGATAATCATAACACAACAGAGGGTTATTCAATAACCCATCCAGCTTTATTTGATAATATACCTTTTGACTTTTGGAAAATTTGCATGTCTACATTCTTATAGTCTATAGATTATCGCATGTGGATGTTTGTCCTAAAAAGATATTCTGCACCCTTTTGTCTTGTGAATGGCATCAAAGTTGAACTATCATTTAATGAATAAAGTAATAAGGATAGGGATTTAGCCCAATTGAATACAAAATGTTTAAGCTATTTCTTATGTGCATTAAAATCTAAAGATTATATTTATGTATCAACTTGTACCACTGGAAAAGATATTTGGGATAAACTATATATAACCTACAAAGGAACTAGTGAAGTAAAATAGTCTAGGTTAAATGTCCTGTTTCATGACTACGAACTATTTCACATGAAATCTAATGAATCAATTTTTAAAATGCATGCTTGGTTTACAAAAATAGTGAAATCCTTGTATGTATTAGATAGAGAACTTAGAAATTTTAAAAAAGTTAATAAGATTCTACATTGTCTACCTAATTCTTATGATGCAGCTATAACTGTAATTACTAAATCTAATGACTTGAATGTTTACTCAATTAATAATTTGCTTGTAACACTCATTGCTTATGAGCAAGAAGTGAGTCAAAGGTAAAGTGATGTAGGAGAAAAGAAGAAGGTGAGAACTGTAGCTCTAAAAGTAAATGATTATAATAGTAATAGTTCTACAGTGGAGGCGGATGACAACATCGCCTTAATGATGCAACAATTTAAGAGCTTTTTAAAAAGGAAACATATGCATCATCAACAACATTAGAGCAAAGGTAAAAGCAATAAAGATTTCCTCTGACAATATTTGCTTAGAATGCAGGAAACCAAGCAACCTCCGAACTGACTGTCCCAATATGAAAACTCACATGATCAAGAAGAAGGGTGAAGATAAGCCAAAGTTCAGGAGGGGTAAGCAAAAGACACAAAAAGCTTTCTAGGTCGACTCCATCAAAAAATCAGAAGAAGAGGTAACAAATTTATGTCTTATGACTAATGATTATCTTGATTAATCAGATCAATATGAGGTATGTTAACTTTCCTATGATGAATTGCTCATTATTTTTGAAAATATTTGTGATTCATATAACAAGCTGAAATAGATGCATGCTAGTCTTAATACTAAATTGTCTACTTTACAAAAAGAGCATGCTAGTTTACTTATTGAGCATTCTACTTTAGATAATGATCACATGACCTTGCTTGATGAGTATGATTCCTTAATCAAGAAGCATATCACCTTAACTAATGCATACAAATCCTTGAAAACATCGCATATTTTACTAGAGAACATACAAGGTATTAAAAGCATCTGAATTAGAAATAGATGGCTGGGAGATTGCATTAAAAATTGAAATGTTCATTTTTGAAAGTGCAAACAAATTTTGAGAAACAAAATTAACTGCACTTGAGAATAATAAACCACCACCCATCTTAAAGAAATTTCATAAGCCCTCAACACAACATGCATCACATAAGCCTAAGAAGAGGCACCATGATCCACATAGGTTAGTAAATCTATTTCATGGTGTTAGGAGTTACTCTTGTGGCATGATAGGTCATATAGCCTGCACTTGCACAATCCACTATATGAAACATCTAGTGTGGAGGCCAAAATTGTATTCATCACAACATAGCATGAATTCATCCCATTCATTCAAGCATAAAGTGAAACCGAAACTCACTTGGGTTTTTAGATATAACCTTTGAATGGCTATGTAGGGTTGCTCTCATAAAAGGCGTAGTGAGAGCATGTGATACTTGAATAGTGGATGCTCGAGGCACATGATTGGTGATATGAAGCAATTCAACACACTGGAGGCCAAATCAGTAGGCAAGGTGGTATTAGGACATAACACCACTGGAAAGGTGGTGGGCTTAAGTATAATCGGTAATGTTAAAGGCTTTATTATTGAAAATGTTTTATTAGTTGATGGTTTAAAGTATAATTACTAAGTAATAGTCAACTATGTGATAAAGGTTTTGACATTAAATTTTTTTCTTAAAAATGCATAATTAGTTTAAATGAAAAACTAATGTTAGAAGGAAGAAGAATGAATAATGTTTACATGCTAAGTTTGAACTGCACTAAAAATTCAAATTATATATCTTTGAAAATAATTATTGATGATTCGTGGCTATGAAAAAAGAGATTATATCATGTGAGCATGAAAACTCTTAGGAAGATTACCAAAAAAGACCTAGTTAGAGTCATACCTAAGTTAAGCTTCACTAAGAATCACTTATGTGATGCCTGCCAACTAAAAAAATAAGTCAAGTCTTCATTTCATTCAATTAAGGACATCAACACGTCTAATCTACTAGAAATCCCTCACATGGACCTATTTGTACCTGTTAGTATAACCAACCTAGGAGAGAAGATATATGGATTTGTAATAGTAGACGATTACTCTAGATTTACTTGTGTTAGATTCCTAGCACATAAGAGTAAGTCATTTAAAGAATTTAGAACTTTCTCCACTTTGATTCAAAGGAAATTAGGATGTAAAATTTCAACCATTCATAGTGATCATGGTGGAGAATTTGAAAATGATAGGTTTGAATTATTCTATCAATAGATAAGTATAAAACATAACTTCTCTACCCCTCAACAAAATGTAATAGCTGAGGGAAAAAACATAACCTAGGTAGAAGTTGCTAGGGAAATATTAGCTAAGTACACTCTCCCTATATACTTTTGGCTAGAAGTAGTGAATAATATTTATTATGTTTTGAATATGGTGAATGTTAGATCTAAGCCTTTTCTTGCTTTAAAGAATTTAAGCTATATCAAATGGATGTTAAAAGTTCTTTCTTAAATAGGGTGATGTATATGTTATGCAACTCGTAAGTTTTGAACTTAAAATTCCCAAATCATATATTCAAACTAAAGAAGGCCTTGTATGGGTTGAAACAATCACTTAGAGCCTCGTATGAAAGGCTAAGCACATTGTTTCTAGATAGAGCCTTTGTAAAGAGTTGTGTAGACACCACCCTCTTCCTAAAGAAAAAAAAAGGAGAAGAACTACTCATAGTGCAAATCTATATTGGTGATTTACTGTTTGGATGTACAAATAAAAATCTTTATGAAAAATTCTCAAAAATTATGAGTGAGGAGTTTGAGATAAGTATTTTGGGAGAGCTGAACTAGTTTCTTGGATTTAGTGTAAAGAAAATGGATGATGGAACTATCCTTAGCTAATCAAAATACATCAAGGACATTATTAAGAAATATGAAATGGACAATGCTAAGGAAGTAAACACTCCCATGAGCTTTACCATACAATTAAACAAGGGACCAAATGGAAGTCAGTAGATCAGAAGAAATATAGAGGAATAATTGGATCACTACTTTACTTGACTACTAGTAGACCTAATATTATATTTAGTCTTTATCTTTGTGTAATATTTCATGCTGATCTAAGAGAGTCTCACTTGACTGATGTTAAGTGAATCCTTAGATATATCTTAGGAACCCAAAAATTAAAAATATAGTATCCTTGGCATAACACTTTCTTTAAAATCATAGGATATTCTAATTTAGATTTTGCAGGATGTAGGGTTGATAGGAAAAGCACTTCTGGAACCTGCCAATTTATAAAATAATCTTTAGTTTCCTTGTCCAATAGAAAACAAAACTCTATAGCCCTATCTACCGCTAAAGCTAAATATATAGCTATAGGAAGTTGTGTTGCATAAGTCTCATGTCTTAAACAACAAATCTTAGATCTTGGACTACCTGTAGGCACCATTCAAATCATGTGTGATAACACTAGTGCTATTTGCATATCAAATAATCCTATTCAATATTCAAGGACCAAACAAATATACATTAGGCACCATTTTTTTAGAGATCATGTGATAAAAGGGGATATAGAGCTACATCACATTGCTGCTGAAAATCAATTGACAAATATATTTACTAAACCCCTAGCCTATGACACGTTTAACACCTTGAGGACAAGACTAGACATTATAGACATTCATGCTTAACTCAAGATAAATCAAACTTTATCAACATTTAAAATCAGCAATTTATATGTGTTAAACTGTTTGTGTTCTTTTAATTAATGTCTTATCATTTTTATTTTTATTTTTTTTTAAAAATTCTTTTATGATCATCACATACACACTCTTCACAAGATCCCAAAAATTAAAAGCGAGATTTTTGGTTATCGTACTGTACGATCTTGTTTTGTATTGTACTATATGACCATTTATGCACAATAAAAGCCATTAGCTATAGCAACATCTCAGATGAGTTCAATTATTGGTTATCATACTATACGAACCATCCTTCGTACTATACAATCCATGTCTGAGAATCAACTAAGATGAATTCAATACGATCGATATGATCATTATTACATTTTGTATTATACAAACTCCATTCGTACTGTACGGTAAACATGTTATAATCTATTAGGATGAATTCAATACATTCAATATGATTATTATTACATTTCATACTATGTGAACACATGTTTGTACTGTATGATACATTTAGTCAAAAGTCGCTCAGACGACTCCTCGTGATGAACATAATTCCTTAAGATTGTTCAATATGATACCAGTTGTACTATACAATTTGACCACCTTTTCTAACAAGTCGTCCGGATGATTTGACTCATCTAGTCATATTATATGATATCACATCATACTGGATGGGCCTAGTTTTTAAATTGATCATACTGTATGAAGTCCAACCGTATTATACGAACAATAACGACCAACTTGAATTTTTAGGGTTTCTTGAAGCCCATTACTTCAGCAATGTTTTGAGAATCTCTTTGTGAAAAGAGAGGATTGTGTGCCAGCTAAAGGTACTTTAAGAGAGAGGATTTTGATAGAAATCATGGATTTGAGAAGAATAAGAAGGTGAGGTTGAGCGTGAGGGAGGAGTGTGAGCGGATCACACAATTGCTTTGGGCTAGCTACACCCTTGCTCCTCCTATGGCCTTGGTGAGTTTTTGAAGGTTCTTTTAGGAGAGAGTCTTTTAAATCAAGTCCTTGAGGTACTTTGCCTACTCTTAGAGGGAGAAAAAGGATTTGAGGTTCTTTACCTATAAAAGGATTTTGGTTCTCTACCATCTCAAGGAGAGAGAGAAAGGATTCAGGGTTTTCTTCCTTCTTTATGAGGGAGAAAAATGATTCAAGGTTCGTTGCCATTACTAGGGAAGGTGATATAGCTTTTGACACTCTGTCGTTGGTGAAAGTGAGTTTGTAAAGGCTTCTCTACCTTGCTATGAGAGAAAAAAGAGAGTGACTTTTTGTTAGTGCAATTCTCATAGCAGAAGACTCTGGGGAGTGTCAAAGTTTGTCAGGGATGTTAAACTCTTATGAACTAGTCCCGAGACTAACCAAGAGGGGGGGGGGGGTGTGAATTTGATATTTAAAATTTCTTTAACTAAAAAAATATCTTTTTATATTTTGCAACGGAAATGAATTAAATCAATAAGAAAAAGATTAATTATATATTTCACCCAAGCAGTTAATCGTAATAAAAATAAAGTGCAAAAATAATAAAGAAAAGAATACACCAGATTTATAATGGTTCGGTCCAACTAGACCTATGTCCACTCCTCGGAGGCACCCTCCCAGTATTGCATTAAACCTTTAGTGACTCTCCTTTACTCCCCACAGTTAAGCGGAGAAGCCCTTACAAAATCACTTCAACCTCTCCGATATGGTGGAGTAGCCAGGTCCTTTGACACCAAAGAGATCTTCTTCTTCCCAAAACTTCCTTCAAGACGAACCTTGAATTCAAAGGTACTAAGGTGCAAGCTTGCCAGAGCAACTGTATGAAACCACCTCCACACTACCTTAAAACCCCCTCCAAGGATCTTCTCCCTCTCTCAAACTCCACCCTTTCCTCTCTCCCTTTCAAGTTATCTAATCAACATTTCTCCATAAGAATGAAGCTTCAATGGATGCCAAAGACACTTACCAAGTGCTTTGACAAAGCTTAAATAAAGGGCTTTGAAAAACCATAAAAATTAATCTTGGTGGCAAAAATCGTCCAGGACGATCGCAGGATCGTCCCATACAATGTGCTTAAAAAGAGGGCTTTTAAAAACCCTAAAAACTCAATTTCAGTGCTAAAAATTGTCATGGATGAATGTAGGATCATCCAGTAGGATGTGCAAAATTTGACCTGATAGTCCAAGATGATTAGTGCAAATTTGTACAGATCGTCCAGGATGATATTATGGATTGTCAGAGACGATTAGAAGAAGAATTATGGTATTTCATCTTGGATGATTTAGGAAAATCAAGTATATCAGCAAATATCATCCTATACAATATTCAGATCGTCCAGGATAATTGGATTAAAAAAATTAACCATAATTAATCCCCTAATCACATGATCAATTTAGGCATGATTTGTATTGATTGTCAAGGATAATCTATATCGTCCGGGATGATTAGAATAAAAATTGAATCTTAAAATCTTGCCTAAATTATTATTGATGACTGTTTTCCAAGATCATAAAGGATCATCCTAGACTATCCAAAATCATCCAGTACGATTAGTTCAAAACTTGAACTTCAGGTTTTGACTAGATCTCACTCCCCTGAGTGTGTGTGTGCATGGTCACCAAGCAAGCTTACTCTCTTATAGAACTTGACTCAAGAAATCAAAATTACATCAATGAATATTACAGACCCTTTACAGCATAATCTTATTCAACCCAATCTTGAGCTCTGATTCTTTGTTTGACGTTGCATGATATTCCTGAAATATTAGTTTACAAACAAATAAATATAGAATGAAAAAATACTATGAGATATAAAGATGTTTGTTATCATCAAAAATATAAAACTCATGAGCTTGAGTCAGAACAAAGTGGACATAGGTTAAGTTTGACCGAACCACTATAAAATTTCTAGTATGCTTTTCATTTTTAGCACTTTACTTTTCACATTTAATTTCTGTGATAACTATTTAGTGAAAATATGAGATTAATATTCTATCATGTTAATTAGAATTTCATCATTAATATTTTAATTGTTGTTAAAAATTTAGCTTCCACACCGAGTGATCAAATTATTTATTTCAAAGTTTTAAAAAATTTACAAAAAAAAAATAGAATTTCTTATTAGGATTTTTTAATTTACCAATTCACCCACTCTTGTTGAGCCTCAGGCTAATTTTGTCAGGTTTAATAACCTTTTTGGGATTTCACAATAGAAAATATAACCATTGAATAATCATCAAATGGTTGGTGAGATTAAAACCATTACATAGGGAACCTTATTACCTAATTAAGTCTTATTGGCTATAGATGAAAAGCCAACACAAAAAAAGTCCCACATCGATCATTCTATTACTTTTGATAATTCTGATTTGGATAGAGTTAAAACCACTCTAAGATCCACTTATAAGTAATGCGGGGATAGGTGACCCATGTTACAATGTCAAAAAAATTTTGGTGGACAACAGGAGCTCCGTGGATGTCTTATTTTACTCTACTTTTCTCAATATGGGTCTTCTAAGAGAAAACCTTCAACTTGTCACAGGACTGTTATATGGGTTTGATAATCAACCTATACGAGTAGAAGGGAGAATTAATCTCTTAGTTGTAATTGGAGAATTTTGTCACTAAGTTACTTACACAATCTAATTTATTGTGGTGAAATTAGAGTCAACTTATGATACTATCTTCGGAAGGATCCCTCCAATCAATCTTTAGAGTTGCCACCTCCATTCCACAATCTTTAGAAGATCCCTCCAGTCAATCTTTAGAGTTGTTACCTCCATTCCATGCCTTAAACTAAAACTTTTCACTACAACTGAGATTGGTATTTTGTGGGGAGACTAACAAGTGGCACAATCCTGCTATCTTAAGCAGGCTCAACCACACCCATTAATTACACTAAGCATTGAGGATTTAAATCTTCGAAATAGAGATATCCGTCAGAAGGCTTTCTTCCATTGAAGAATTCATTTCTATATCTATATCAAAAGAGCACCCTTAAATGATTATACAATTTCAATCTTTTTTTTAATACTTTACTTATTTCAATGTGTTTCTCTTCTATATTGAATATGATGTAGCTCGAGTTTCCTTAGTATTTCCTTCACAAGTATTATCAATAGTTGTTGATAGCACCACTTATCTTGTATCATGTACTTTCTCTCAAGTTATTGTGTAGTCCCCGTATATATCCCTTCTATGCTGAGTATGGTGAACCTCTAAAATTCTTAGGGAGCTATTGTATTGTCTTACATAATATAGTAATATGTTATTTGTTTTATTCTGATATTGTCTCCTTCTTTAAAGAGGATAAAAATAATAATTAAATGTGAATCTAATCTTTTTATTCATGATTTAATAAATATACAATCTTTATTGTGTCTCAATCACTAGATGATTAATCCCACAGGAATTCAATCTGACCTCTTCATATAGGTTAACGTCATCAAGCAAGCACTCTAATATACAATTTTGTATAGATCAAATATCCTAGGAGAATGTTAATTAAATTATAAAATCATTGATTTGGGAAATACATAATTTTTATTGTGTCTCAATTATTGGATGATCAATCCCAGAGGGATTCAATCTGACCTCTTATATATAGGTTAACATCATCGAGCCAACACTGTAATATATAACATCGAATAGGTCAAACATCATAGAAGAATGCCTTGTATCTCAATCACTAGATGATCAATCCATGGAGAAATTGATCTAACCTCTTCCATATAGGTTAATGCCATCAAATAAATATTTTTACTAACAAACTCAGATAGGTCAAATATCCAAGGAGGATGTCTCTCACATTCTCTCAGGTCAAATGAGCCCACTAAAATATTTCTCATCATTCAATTTGAAATGAAATTAAGCAAATTTCATATGCATATGAGAAGAAAAAAATATCAACAACTTCTTATTATATCAATGAACATCATATATATCATATAAAAATATCAACACCAAATACATGTGATAATCACTAAAACATATAAAGTGGTACAACCAATAACAAAGAAATACTACATAATCTCAATATTATCCTCCTCCTCTAGGGCAAAGGCATTCTATAACTCACTCTTTATCTCATCACCAGCATAATATGAAGAAGTGTCTCCAAAACTTTGCTAGGTGTCAACCCCTCGATCTTAGTTTTAATTTACGCTGCACTAGACGGATGCCTTTTAGAAAACCTCTGATTAAGCATTCCTCTATACACTCTAGCTCTAAGGCCTTCACCTCTACATCATATATGTGATCATAAACTTCTTGAATCTAATCATAGACAATCATCTTGAAGGCAATAAATTTCTTGAATTCTATTATGACTATGGAAGGTGATTGTTCTGATTTAGAATTGGCTTCCTTCTCATATAATAAACTCTAAAGCCTCTTATTATCATTTTAAAAGGTTGCAATCTTCTCCTCAAGGATCTTCTAATCTTTCACATACTAATTAATCACTGCATGTATATCCACCAACTCAACATGCAGATGATCCATCTGTTGATTTTATGAAGAGGTTGAAGTAGTTATATTAGCCAATTTTGTTCTTCATTCTATTAGCTGCTCCTCCACTACTCTTATCTCCTTAAGTTTTCCATCAAATTTCTTCTTGTACTCTCTCTGAAGATACTTGACATTCACAAACACATTATTCCAATCATTCAAGGTCTTGGTTAATTCAATTTCAAGATCCATGTGTTATAGCATATAAAATGATAAGAAGAGATTTGTAAGGGGTATAACCTTCTAAATATGTTAAAATAAAAACAAGAAGAAAATGGGAACTCACCAGTCCTTAGCTTGCTAATGTCTAAAACATTTATGTTTCAAAACATCTTCTAGAATGTGTGACTTGGATGGAGAAGAATTATAACCTTTGACAATGACAGTAAAAAAATATCCTCCACCCTTTTCTTCTTGGATATCTGTGGATCACCCTCATTTTTAGATTATTTAGGAGGAACCTTTGAAGGTTAGATAACTGCATCTAGAACTTTGATTGACTTCTTTGGCATATATGATTGTGATCTTCCTGCCTAAGTAGATAGTCCAACCTTGAACAAATATTTTTTATTTACATATATGCTCAAACAGTATACCACGTAGTGGAGGGTGTTTATATTATGAAGGCTAAGCATCTTTAGTAGATCTTTTACTCTAATGTGAAGTGGGTTGGGTAACTTCTTCAGTTTCCCCCAATTGTCCAATTGATTCTAGTCATTCTGAATAAAAAAGAATCCACTAACCCAGCTCTTTGATGGGTCTCAAGTGTGAATATCTAGCCACTTGGATCTAAAAGAGATATAAACCTGCGTATCATAAGTAAGATGACCCATTCGAGAAAGACAATCTGGAGACATCACTGCCCGATGATTTCTAAAAAAATATGATCAATCCCATTATAATCAACATGGCCCTATAAGAAAGCTGAGACAAACTCACTCTACATATCAATGAAATCTCAGTCAACTTTGGGGGAGGTGTAAATGCAGTCATGTTCGCAAATTGACCATACATTATCAAAAATCTTGGAGGAGGAGAGAAGACATGATAGAATTTTTCAGGCACTTTTGTAACAAGATCATTGGGGAAGTGGAACTTCTTCTAAAAGATGATCAATAAGTGGATATGATATCATTAGCCTTGGCCACCTTCTGAGTTTTCATTAGACCATAAGGTTGGGCAGTAGGGTATATCCTTTGACTAAGGAAATTTTGGTGGAATTGTGGTCACCAAATTCAAATTTTTACATAAAGAGGGGCATTGAATTTCAATAGGGGATGCCACTTACCAAAAATAATGAAATGCCTAAACTATAAGAAAGTTAGAGGGAGAAAAAAGCTGAGAGAAATGAGCACTTTTTATTACCCCAGGGGGTATTTATAGGACAAAAAGCAGGGGAAATTTTTTAAAAAGGGCGAGGGAATTTCTCTCTCATTTTATTTAATTTTTTAAAAAAATTCCTTCTAGAACTTTATTTGAAAATTTCGCTACCTCATATGATGATTTTTGAAATTTTCAAAATAAAAAAAATCTGAAAAAAATTTATATATGATGGATGGCTTTAGCTGTCGCCCCTTTTTTTAAAAAAAGTGGGCCCCACAAAAAAAGATAATTTTTTTAAATATTAATTGTAGCATGGCCGTTGGTAGCTCTCAGAACAACGTGCCTAAGAGGCTTGACTCTTCACCTGAGCGTCAGCTTGGGCCCCTGGCGAGAACGATAGCCAGCGGCTGACCAACCGGCCAGCCGTTTGGCTAATTCGATAGCCAAATCGCTTTTGGGCTAAAGTTTTTAGGCATTGAAAGTCCAAATTAGACATTTTTGGGGTCACTGAAACCATTTTTTTTAACATTTTAGACTCAATTTTTGCTCTTACGAAGCTTAGTCGAGCTTCTATGATCAAGTTTGAGCAAATTTAATTTTTTTGGAGCATAATATTTTGACATTTATTGTGATTGGAACAATTTGAAATGATGTGCCAAGTATTTTCAGACTTCAGGAGATTTGATGTTCGAAAATAGGGGAGAAATTGATATATCATCAAAAAAATATTGATTGGGCATGAATCTCGAGAGAAAATTAAGTTGGAAACTTAAACTTACATTCAAACTAAATGTCTCAAAAATATAAACCCAATGTCACAAAATTCGACTTAATCCAAGCCCAAACGAGTCCAAATTAAAGACCCGAAGCTCATTTGGAAGGTTCAATCCATACTTTAGATTACCAAATAGTTTCCAAATGTGACATGCTTATAGTTGAATGGAGCAGCTTGACGAGACAAATATAACGAGCCCTATATCATCAAATTCTAATATCATTAAGATATTTAAATGTCCAATAAATGGTTCATGATAAAGGGAATCAACATCAGTCGTCCATTCAAACCACTCCCAATTTACCCTTGATATTCCTCCTATTTATGAGCCACGCCACTCTTAAAAAATTATAAATAGATCCTTCATTTCTCATGAGAGGGGACTCAAGCAAGAAGAAGGAAGAGAATGAAGAGAACTCTCTTGCCACCAGATTACTCCTCAACCACCGCCGAACTTTTGCCCGGTCATTGACTGTCGTCGAATCTCTACCAGGATATCAGCTAACACTAGACTTTTGCCTAACCAAAGACTGATGCTGGACTTCTTCCCGACCACTGATTGACGTCAGATTTTAGCATGACCGTCAATTGAAGCCGGATCTCCACCCGACCACCAAACATAACTGGATTTTTTATCTCCATTTGTAACTGGATTTCAACCTGATGGTGGATTTTTTGTAATATGATCATCCTCAATTTTAGGGGCGAGTCAGTCACTTTTAATTCAATCAAACCCTAGTGGTATCATTTCAATTTGGAGTGACCCCCTGGTTTTTCCCTTTTTAAGGATTTTCCACGTAAAATTATGATGTTTCTTTTTTCTTCTGATTGTGAGCTTGTTATTTGTACAACACTGAGACTAAACTTTCTAACTCTATCGTCACATTTATTTTAGCCAGCAACAAACCTTATTTATACTTAATTTGAAATTCAACTATTGTCTCTAAAAATTCCAAGTCAACTCCACATTTATAGCCATGGAACTCAAAATTAGAATTGTATCTTTTCTTAAGACTTTGTGTAAATTTAGTTACAAACTCTTATAAATTCTAATATAAATAATAAACAAATGTGTATGAATTTTCTCACAAAAATTTGGTTGGCATAAAGCTAAGTCCTTAGATTTACTTTGTAATTTATATAATATTATATCTAAAATTTTTAAAAATCATTATAATTAAAATCTTACTCAAAATATCATAAAAAAAAATTACCATAAATAACCTCCAATTGGAGATAAATAGACTAAGGGGCCTTTGTGTCAAAACCCAACCTCCAACGAACTAACGAGCAGAGTGCCAAGGGTAAATGAGCGACGACGGATAGACTGCGATTGTGAGGAGGCGGTGATGGATGGCTTATATCTAGGTTTATTTTGGGCTTTTGGGTTGACCTAAACCAACCAAAAATTTATAATCGGCTCAAGATTTAAAACTCGAACCCGACCTATTTTCTAGATGAGTTTACATGAACTCAAAATTTTTTAGTCAGGTTCGAGTTGAGTTTTCATGTTGTGTCAAATATTGACACCCATAACAAAATTTATTACTAGGTGGAATTTTACGATTTTAGTATGTAAGTAGATTACCAAGGATTATCTAAAGTACTATTATAAAGCTTTAAGTGTACTACATCATTATTTTTTGTAGTCATAATTATTTTCTAGTCAAATAAAATAACACAATTTTTAAATCATATGATGAATTTTTTTCAAAAAGTACCTAAATATATAGAATGACATTCTCTTTAACATATAAAAAGTTAAATGGAATTTGAGTTGAATACCTTATTAGAAATTTGGAATTATATTCCTAGAGATTGGAGTCTTATAATTCAAAATTAGCCCCGATCCTAAATCTAAATTGGGCATTGGACCAAAGTAGCACGAACCTAACTAATGCAATGTAAAATCTTCACTTACCCCATCATGGATTGGGGAGCCAGCTAACCACCTAATTGATTTAAAATCGATTTATTTAGTCATTATGAAAGAGTGGTAGGGACATTATTTTAAAAGTATTTGAGAATTGGGACCGATATTTAGAACATATTCGAATTGATCTATTGACTTATGTAGGGTGAAAATACTTAAAAAGAAATATTGTAAAAAATTTAAACTATTTTAATTAGTTCTTAAAGCAATGCATGTTGATCGACTTGATTAAATACATAAAATGAGTATGAAGCAGTTTTTGAAAAAGGCTTAAAAATATTTTTCCCTAGAGACTGCAGAACATCACCTAGGCAAATCTGTACTCTCAAAGGCTAAGTGGTCTGCCAAAATCCGTAGGTGGGGAGGTGCCTAATAAGAAAGAGAAGTAAATAATATTCTTATTCTGTCTCCTGGTGGTCCCGAGCTTACTTCTTAGATCGCTAGAGTTTCTATATAAGCCTAAAATTTGAATTTTAATTTTAAGTAGAAAAAAATTTATACGTGCACTCACGAGCTTCTGATTGAACCCAAGATAAAATAAAAATGACATGCAAATCACAAAAAAAAAAAAAGAAAAAGAAAAATGTGTCCTAATATGCCACAAGAATAAAATCTAACATCAAGAAAAAGGTTAACTGACTTATTGTGAGACCCTTAACTTTTTAAGTTAATTTTTGGAATTTGGTGAGGTTCGTCCAGTACAAACATAGTTCGTCTGGGATGAACAGTTAGAATGTTAACTTCATCTGTATGAATTATCGGGATGAATTGAATGAGTTCAGAACATAGCCGATCGTCCAGGGAAAAAATTAATTATCGTCCGTACGATTTGCGAATAGAGGAGATCGTCCTTGTACAAAAATTAATTATTGTATGTACGATTGTTGTTTGAATGCGGTACAGAGCCACTCGTCCTAGGACGAGCAAAAAATATCATTCCGTACGATCGAAAATATCTCTTTTGTTATCTAATCCATCCTTTTGATCGGCTTAGAGAGGAAATGAGGAGAGAGAAAGAGAAGGAGAAAGAGGAAGAAACTAATTTTTGGGCGACTTCGGTTCGTTTTCGTCTGTCGATGCAGTTGAGAAAGTTGACCGACTCTAGGTAAGACACATTATGCCTATCTCAATTTTCAAATGTGAAAGTTTTTGTCAAATTTTCCTATTAAAATTTTATATCCTTCAATAAAAAATGGGAATAACTTTGCACCGGTAGAACTTTTACCATGTAACTTTTTATATGTCATAAAGACTATAATTCTGCACATTTTAAATATATTTTTAAAATTTTTTACCAGGTATTATGAAATCAGAGAGATTTTTATTGAATAAAAAATTATCGTGATGTTAAAAAATAGTGCTATAGTACAATGAAAGTCTTCAAATATTATTTTACATATTCCCTGATAATTTGGTAATTTTCTGAAACTGTACATTTTCGCCTAGCTGATTTTTCTATTGTCTGCCCTTGCACAATATGTAATATTTTGACACATGCTTAATTACTCTGAAAATATTATAATGTGATGATTGATGTGCTCATATGATAAATGTTAATGTGCTCATTGATTAAATGATATCTGTTGGGAATTATAAGGGGCCAGAATCCTTTAAAATTTAAACTCTTTTAATTAGTTCTTAAAGCAATGCATGTTGATCAACTTGATTAAATACATAAAATGAGTATGAAGCAGTTTTTGAAAAAGGTTTAAAAATATTTTTATGCTGTCTCCTGGTGGTCCCGAGCTTACTTCTTAGATCGCTAGAGTTTCTATGTAAGCCTAAAATTTGAATTTTAATTTTAAGTAGAAAAAAATTTATACGTGCACTCACGAGCTTCTGATTGAATCCAAGATAACATAAAAATGACATGCAAATCACAAAAAAAAGAAGAAAAATGTGTCCTAATATGCCACAAGAATAAAATCTCACATCCAGAAAAAGGTTAACTGACTTATCGTGAGACCCTTAACTTTTGAAGTTAATTTTTGGAATTTGGTGAGGTTCGTCCAGTACAAACTGAGTTCGTCTGGGATGAACGGTTAGAATGTTAACTTCATATGTATGAATTATCGGGATGAATTGAATGAGTTCAGAACATAACTGATCGTCCAGGGACAAAATTAATTATCGTCCGTACGATTTGCGAATAGAGGAGATCATCCTTGTACAAAAATTAATTATCGTATGTACGATTGTTGTTTGAATGCGGTACAGAGCCACTCGTCCCAGGACGAACAAAAAATATCATTCCGTACGATCGAAAATATCTCTTTTGTTATCTAATCCATCCTTTTGATCGGCTTAGAGAGGAAATGAGGAGAGAGAAAGAGAAGGAGAAAGAGGAAGAAACTAATTTTTGGGCGACTTCGATTCGTTTTTATCTGTCGATGCAAATGAGAAAGTTGACCGACTCTAGGTAAGACACATTATGCCTATCTCTATTTTCAAATGTGAAAGTTTTTATCAAATTTTCCTATTAAAATTTTATATCCTTCAATAAAAAATGGGAATAACTTTGCACCGGTAGAACTTTTACCATGTAACTTTTTATATGTCATAAAGACTATAATTCTGCACATTTTAAATATTTTTTAAAAATTTTTTACCAGGTATTCTAAAATCAGAGAGATTTTTATTGAATAAAAAATTATCATGATGTTAAAAAATAGTGCTATAGTACAATGAAAGTCTTAAAAGATTATTTTACACATTCCCTGATAATTTGGTAATTTTCTGAAACTGTGCATTTTCGCCTAGCTGATTTTTCTATTGTCTGCCTTTGCACAATATGTAATATTTTGACACATGCTTAATTACTCTGAAAATATTATAATGTGATGATTGATGTGCTCATATGATAAATGTTAATGTGCTCATTGATTAAATGATATCTGTTGGGAATTATAAGGGGCCAGAATCCTTTAAGATTCTGTTTGTGTCAGAGAATAAAAGGAGGCATAAGGGGTCAGAATCCTTTGAGATTTTATTTGGGTATGGGAAATATGATATGATATGAATAATTTTATATGTCTGATATGTTCTGGTGCTGTAAGCACAAAGGGAGGCATAAGGGGTCAGAATAATTTGAGATTATATATATGTTAGGGAATATAGGGAGGCATAAGGGGCCGTGTGTCAAGGAATAAATGGAGGCATAAGGGCCCAGAATTCTTTGAGATTCTATCCAGGTCTAAGAATCTGATCTGAATAACTCTATGATATAAATATTATTATCTGAATTATGTATGATTATCTGTTATTTAATTCATTTGTTCTATACGAATATTTGAATTTTGAATAGTTATATGAATTTTGTGCCATTATCTGTTATTTAATTCATCAATTCTATATGAATATATGAATTCTGAATAGTTATCTGAATTATGTAGTGTCATTTGAATCATAGAACATATACTATGTATTTTTTTTATATAATTTTTAGTTCAGTAAGCTATTTTAAACTTTAATTAACTACTTTTAAATCTTCAGTAACATGATTGAATTAAAAGAGTATTTTGGAATTTAGATTGGCTTGTGACTTGTTGAACTTTAGCTCACTGTGGTTTTATTCATATTTTTTAGGATCTAGTAAAGGGAAAGAAGTTGTGGACTAGCTGTTCAAGATCTGATATAAAGTTATATGTATTTTGTTATTTTTATTTTGTACAGTCATGGCTAGTTTACTTCTCAGTTTTGTAACGGTTGTTTGTAGCCATATACTGTAATGTATATGATGATTTTAATAAATGGAATAAATTTTGTAGATGAGTTTTTCAAGTATTTGGATGCTTTAGCAGCTCTGTGATTCAACATTATTTCAATGAATATTGGTAGAAAATATGAAAGTAATTTCAAAACTAGATCTTGGGGTTAGCCTGTCACGGCTCAACATGATAGGACCTATCTTGATCTGGTTGGGTTGTGATAAGGAACCGAGTGGTATCAAAGTAATATTTTTGGAATGAGATTGTAAAACAGAGCTAAAGGAATTGATTTGTAAGTATGGTGGGGTAGTTTCTAGTCTGTCTGAGTGTTCAGTTATTTTTGTTTCACGTGCATGTATGTTTAGTCACATACTCTATGTGATTATGGATCCACCATACCCCAATATGACTGGCGGATAGAGTGCTAGTCGTGTGGATCCTGTATATGGTTATGCTCCAATAGCTAGTTCAGATACAGTTTCACAGTTTGCTACATTAATAGCTTAAATGATTGGTGAGGCACATAGCAGAATTTCTGTTAGTAGATATAAAGAAGTAGATAGACATCTACAGATACTTTTGTGATTGAAGCCTCCGAGATTTGAGGGCACTGTTGAGCCCAAAGCAGCAGAGGCTTGGTTGAGGAGACTAGAAAAGACATTTGATAGTATGCAATGCCCTCATGATAGGAAGGTATTGTTAGCAATCTTTTTATTGGATGGTGAGGCAGAATATTGGTGGATGGGCCAGCAGGAGGAGAAATTTCAGGGGAAATTAAACTCTCTGATTACTTGGAAGGAGTTCTCTAAAGTGTTTAGAGCATGATTTGTACCCCCTTCTGCACGGCAACAAATACAAGAGACTTTTTTGAGGTTGATTCAGGAGAGCAAGACAGTTATGCAGTACGAGGCAGAGTTCACTACTTTGGCTAAATATGCTCCACAGTTAGTTAACACTCCTACGGAGAAGTGCTATAGATTTTTGAGAGGACTTCGAGATAGCCTGAGATAACCTCTTGTGCCATTTCATAGTTCTAATTTCTCTGAGCTTGTGGAGAGAGCTCGTTTGATAGAGAATGACCTAGTTGCTACTCAGCAACGGTGGACTATTAGTAGGAAGATGTTCAGTGGGGAGACTTTTAGTAGTGACTTTTCTGGAAAGAAGAATATTTTTACATCTAGAGATTTTAAGAGAAGTGGACAATCAGTATCTACAGCAGTATCTAGTAGTGACAGTACAACCAGTTCTGGTTCTATTAGAGGGGTACCTGTGTGCCACAATATGGTCAACATCATTTTAATTAGTGCTATAAAATGACTGGATAATGTTTTAGATGCGATCAAATAGGAAATCGGATAGCAGAATGCCCACAATCAGGATTTGACCGATGATCTGAGTTTAGATCAGAGAGCTTTGTTAGACCAACAGGGAGACCGAGGGAAATTCCTCCCCGTACTTTTTCTGAGGGATTATTTGGTAAAGCTGGTAATTCGAGTTTAGTGGCAAGGAGACCATCTGGCGGTAATCAGAGGGAGCATAGTAGTTCTATAGCTCCAACTCTAGTTTAGCCACGTGTGTACAGTTTGACTCAGCAGGAAGCCCGGGATGCTCTAGATGTTGTGACAGGTACGATTTATATTTCTGAGCATACATGTTGTGTTTTATTTGATTCTAAAGCTAGTCATTCTTTTATTTGTGAGTGTTGCTTTAATTTGTTATAATTGACCTCAATTACACTATGTGTTTCTCTTTTTGTTATTTTGCCAGCTGGACATAAAATAATAGCCAGAAAATTGAGTTTCTAAGAGATAAAGATTTTTGATAAGTATAAAATCTTGTTTAATTTTATTACCCGTTACCTTATATAATATTATTTTGGGTATGAATTGGTTGAGTCAGTATGAGGATCAAATTAATTTCTTGAAAAAGTTAGTTACATTATTTATGGGCAGTAAAAGTTATGTATTTCAAGGAGTAAGAGGTGTTTTATCCTGCCTAATCTCTACATTGGAAGTAAATAAGTTGTGGAAGAAGGGTTGTCTGGTATTTCTGGCATCCATTCGGGATATAAATATATATGTGGGTTCTATTTCTGACATCCCGATAATATAAGATTTTTTAAATGTATTTCATAAGGAATTAATCAGTTTACCTCTGGACAGAGACGCAGAGTTCTATATTGATATATTTTTGGGTATGACCTCCATATCTAAAGCTCCATATAGGATGGCACCAAAGGAGCTTGCGGAGTTAAAGGTTCAGCTTCAAGAGTTGGTTGATAGGGGATTCATCCATCATAGTATTTCTCCCTGGGGAGCACCTGTTCTATTTGTAAAGAAAAAGGATGGTACGATGCGTATGTATGTTGATTATAGATAGTTGAACAAAGTTACTATCAAGAATAAATATCAACTACCATGGATTGATGATCAATTTGATCAACTTGTTATATCTTCTGTATTCTCAAAGATTGATCTGTAATCAGGTTACTATCAATTGAAGGTAAGAGAAGCAAATGTGATGAAAACAACTTTTAGTACTCGGTGCAGACACTATGAATTTTTGGTCATGCCATTCAGGGTAACTAATGCACCAGATGTCTTTATGGATCTGATGAACATAATATTAAAAGATTATCTGGATCAGTTTGTGATCATTTTCATAGATGACATTTTGGTAAATTCTTCTTCTAAGGAAGATCAAGCCAGATATTTGAGAAGTGTTTTGAAGACTTTGAGGCAGCACCAGTTGTATGCAAAATTTTTCAAATGTGAGTTTTGGTTGAGGAGTATTTCTTTTCTGGGGCATGTGGTATGTGGCAATGGTATCTCTATTAATCCCCAAAAAATTCAAACTGTTACTAATTGGCCGAGACCTACTATGATGTTTGAGGTACGCAGTTTCTTGGGTATTGCTGGATATTATAGGAAGTTTGTGAAGGAATTTTCTCAGATTTCTGCACCTCTGATGAGACTGACTCAGATGTCAGTAGCTTTTATTTGGACACCAAAGTGTGAAGTTAGTTTTTAGAGATTGAAGGATTATTTGACTTTTGCTCCACTTCTGACCCTTCTCTTTAGTAAAGAAGGATTCCAGGTATTTAATGATGCTTTACTGAAAGGTTTGGAATATGTTTTAATGCAGCACGGTTGGGTGATAACTTATGCTTCAAGATAGTTGAAGCCATATAAAAAGACTACCCGACACATGATTTTGAGTTGGCTGCTGTTGTATTTATTTTAAAGATTTAGTGTCATTACTTGTATGATGTCAGGTGTGAGATTTTCACGGATAATCAGAGTTTAAAGTACATATCCACTCAAAAGGATCTGCATTTGAGGCAAAGTAGATGTCTTGAGTTGATCAAGAACTATGATTTAACTATTCAGTATCAGCCTGATAAGGCTAATGTGGTGGCAGATGCTCTAAGCAGGAAGTTTTTTGAATTGTCATATATGCAACTCACTTCTGATGAGTATTTGATATGAGATATGGAAAGATTACAGTTGGAGGTGATTTCTTCTACTGATTGGGATTCTGATATAGTTACTCAGATGATCATTCAACCCTCTTTAGAAGAAAAAATTCATAAATCTCAAAAGTTAGATGTAGAATATTCAAAGTTAGTTGATCAGATCAAATTTGGTAAGAAATCTGAACTATAAATTCCTGATTTTGGTATCATTTTCTATAAGGATAGACTTTGGGTTCCTATTTCTGAAAATTTGAGCCAATAGATTCTACATGAGGCTCATTGTTTAGGTTATACCATTCATCCAGGAAGTAGTAAGATGTATGGAGATATGAAAATTATGTTTTGGTGGCCTGGATTGAAGAAGAACATAACATAGTTTTTTTTTTCAAAATGTGAAACTTGTTAGCTAGTGAAGGATGAGCATCAATGACCGGGATGTCTTCTGCAGTCGTTGCCTATTCCTGAGTGGAAATGGGAAGAGATAACAATGGATTTTGGTATGGGTTTTCTTAGATCAAGGTAAGGGCATGATGCTATTTGAATTATTATTGATCGACTGATAAAATCTGCTCATTTTTTTCCGATTAGACAGATAGATCTGGTGGACAAATTGGCATAAATCTATGTTAAAAATATTGTCAGGTTATATGGTGCGCCAAAAGTGATTGTATCTGATCGAGATGGCAGGTTTACCTCCAGACTATGGAGGTATTCAGTAATTAAGGACTAGATACGAAGTTGCATTTTAGTACAACTTTTCATCCGTAGATTAATGGATAGTCTGAAAGGACTATTCAGGTACTAGAAGATATTCTGAAAGTATATATTTTGGATTTTGGGGGCAGTTGGGAAGATCATATTTCATTGATAGAGTTTGTATATAATAATATTTATCAGTCCAGCTTAGATATGGCTCCTTACAAAGCTCTATACGACAAAAAATATATGACTCATTTGACTTTGATAGAGGTGGGAGATAGACAAGTGATAGGTTCAACTTTGTGGATGATACTATCATAAAAAAATAATTTGATTAGAGAAAAGTTGAAATCTGCACAAGATAGACAGAAGAAGTATTACAATCAGAAGTATAGATTGGTTGAATTTTAGATTGGTGATCTGGTGTGAGACCTCGTTCCTTTGCTGTAGCTGCTGGAAAAGTGATTTTCTCCTAGGATCGGCCGGGACGATGGGAGGATCGTCCAGGCCGATCAATGCATTGGAATTGGCTGATTTCTGGAATGTTCTCTGGAGTGATTTCTGGACTAGATCGTCCAGGCCGATTTTGGATCGGCCGGGGACGATCAGATACGACAAGAATCCCGAGCGCATCGTCCTGAGAAATCGTCCAGGGCCGATTGGTTTTGTTCTGATCGTCCAGGACGATTAGGTGGATCGGCCGGGCCGATCAGCTTTATGTTATAAGGAAATCAGCTCGATTTGAGGAGAGAGAAATTTTAAAAAAAATAAAAATATCTTTTCCTGAGAGAGACAGAGGAAAAAAGGCAAAGGAAAGAAGTCCGATTTCGGGGCCCGCGGAGCGATTTTCGTCGTTCGTTGCTGTTGGATAATTTGTTTGTCTCGCTGTAAGGATTCCGAACCCTACTTCTGTTTTCGAAGATTTTGAGGTTTTGCGAATTGGTGCTCAGATTTGTGTTTTTGTAAGTGATTTTCGTACCTGGTTTGGTACTGGCGAAGATTTCACCGCATAACTTTTGGTATGTTGTAGAGATGATTATTCTGCACATTTTAAGTATTTTCTGGAAGATTTCGTCCGGTCCGTTTTGATTCTGCGGGGTTTTATTTTGACTGCAAATTATTATGATGTCCGAATTGGTTTGAGCAGTAGAAGAATAGTCTTATAATGTTGCTGTGCACGTTCTGTATTAATTTGGTGGATTGTAATTTCTGGAGATTTCTGTGTAAATTCTGTAGACTGCCGTTACTCTGTCGTTTTTCGTACGATTTCCGATTCCCTGAGATTGATAGATTGATTGATATGTGTATGACTATTGATATGATTGTTCTAGATTTCTTCAATATCGCTTATTGCATCGGTTATTCATTGAATTGATTGTATCACTGAAAGACAAGTGGGAACCTAGTTGAAGTTGGTGAAGATAGACTTGACCTGTACAGGATGGTGGGCCGACGGGCTTTCCTTTAAACATCGATTATGGATTTCTACAACAGCACTATAGATGGGAGTTATAAGGAGTTTTTATATGCCGACGGGCGGCCGACGGGCAAAAAGAGTGACGACTTTATTGATAGACCAACGTGTATTAAACGGACTACAACAGCAACGGATTCTACAACAGCACTATGGATAATAGCCAGTTACCTGGTTGATCATGACTAGTGTTTGTGCTTGTCGAGTAAGACCCTTGTATGACATTGTATGATCTTACATTGTATGGACTTCCTGAGGTGCATTGATTTATTGATTTCCAATTTATTTATCGATATTGACGTTGATTTATAGATTTATTGATATTGTATGGATTTCATCGATGGATTTATTGTATTGTATTGATTCCTCGCTATCGATTGTATCGACTTGATTTATGGATTATCGATTATGGACTATGAATTATGGATATGGATTGTATTGATTTATAGACACGGCACCGACATCGATATAGATTGTATCGATTGATAGATATCGACATCGACATCGATATGGATATGATATGGACATATGGATACTATTGATACGACAGATCCTGATATGCTATTGATGCATTGATACATTGATTTATCATGCCGATGATCGATTGATTGACTGGATTGATCGACTGGATCGATTTATTGAATTGATTATTGCCATATAGATCTGAGTTATGTGTAGAATAGATTTCTTTCTTGAATTGATTGTATTGATTTCAATTGACCTGACGATTTCATTCTGTGGATTTGATTCGATTGTTTTGTCGATATGTTGATTTGATCGTTCTATGAATTCCCAACTAATTGATATAATTGACTGGAAAGTGCTCTTTGACTTTGAGATGATTTTCTACTGTAGCATCGTACGTCGTCATGATTGAATTTGCCGTAGTGTTATTGAATATTGCATATTGACATCGAGTAAATCATATAGAATAATTGGATTGACCGATTGGCAAGAGTATTGACTGATTTGATAGATGATATAGATACAACGAATTGACTAGACGACACGGTTAGACGACACGATTGATTGAAATGATAGTATTGATTGATAGACACGGCCACGATGGATAGACATTGACTGAAAAGCACTTATTGATTTGATTGCTGGAGTATTGATTTATCGATGCTTTTATCGCTGTATTGATTATTGACTATTGGTGTATCTGATTCGATTTGATTTCCGTACCTGCATAGATCATCGATCATAGTCTTGATTTGATTTGATTGATCAGCATATTCTTTTCAGTGTCGTGCTTTGATTTCAGTTGTAGGCTTTGGTGACCTGCTGGGCTAGTAAGCTCATTATATGTGGTTAATAATTTCAGGTGCAGGGCCTCCAGCTTGAAGATCTTTCTGCCGAGTTCTGTAGCTTTTAGTTCTGTAGCTCTTTGTTTTGTAGCCTGGGTAGGCTTTTCTTTTGTAGCCGGAGCGGCTATTGTATATGACCTTTTGGACGCTTTTTGTCTGTACTCTGTTTACTATATGTGAATTATAGTATCCGCTGCTGTTTCTTTTCTGTAATGTAATATCTCTGGCTCTGGATATATGTATGCATGGACTGATATGAACAACAGATAAGGGATTGATAGAATAAAAAAAAAAAAGAAAAAGAGGCAATAGAACGTTTAGGATGAATCCTTTCGCTACAGGAATTGGGTCGTTATAATTGGTATCAGAGCGAGTGTAGTGAAAAGGATTTGATTATATCCAGAGTTGATAATTGCATTATTTGATTCATTTTGTTTTCTGTGTTTGACTCCGTGGTTTGATTTGGTTTGACTGATTTGAATTGATCAGGCAAATGGATCGGAAAGGCAAGAAGATTGAGACTGAACCTGCCGCTAACTTCCCACTTTCATCCGAAAATATGGATAAATTTGTTGACAAGGTCGCTCAGATGGTGGTGAGCGACAAACTCGCAGCCAAACGTTCTGGGCATGTTAAGAAGAGTGGGGGAGAGTAGCAGACCGAGGACCACTCCTGTTTGTAGTCTTGTGGCAGGAGACACTTGGGACAGTGTTACAGACGGACAGGTCAATGTTTTCGATGCGGTGCACGTGGGCATCGGATGACTGAATGCCCAAGTTTTGGGTGGAGGCAAGTAGTACTGTTCCGATGGCTTCGACTGTTCCGACTGTTCCGACTGATCTGGTTGGAAATGAGCAAGAAATGGAGGAAGATGCTCCAGGAATGCCTGCTAATGTGACTGGTACGAGTTTTGTTTATCGTCTGTTTCGTTGTGATTTGTGCGATTCATTGATTATCTGATTGATTGGATTAGATCTGTTTTGTTTCGTTTTGCTTCCGTTTTGCTTCGGACTTTTAGGAAAATGTCGGGACGACATTTTTCTAAGGTGGGGAGATTGTGAGACCTCGTTCCTTTGCTGTAGCTGCTGGAAAAGTGATTTTCTCCTAGGATCGGCCGGGACGATGGGAGGATCGTCCAGGCCGATCAATGCATGGAATTGGGCTGATTTTGGAAGTTCTCTGGAGTGATTTCTGGACTAGCGTCAGGCGATTTGGATCGGCCGGGGACGATCAGATACGACAAGAATCCGAGCGCATCGTCCTGAGAAATCGTCCAGGGCCGATTGGTTTTGTTCTGATCGTCCAGGACGATTAGGTGGATCGGCCGGGCCGATCAGCTTTATGTTATAAGGAAATCAGCTCGATTTGAGGAGAGAGAAATTTTAAAAAAAATAAAAATATCTTTTCCTGAGAGAGACAGAGGAAAAAAGGCAAAGGAAAGAAGTCCGATTTCGGGGCCGCGGAGCGATTTTCGTCGTTCGTTGCTGTTGGATAATTTGTTTGTCTCGCTGTAAGGATTCCGAACCCTACTTCTGTTTTCGAAGATTTTGAGGTTTTGCGAATTGGTGCTCAGATTTGTGTTTTTGTAAGTGATTTTCGTACCTGGTTTGGTACTGGCGAAGATTTCACCGCATAACTTTTGGTATGTTGTAGAGATGATTATTCTGCACATTTTAAGTATTTTCTGGAAGATTTCGTCCGGTCCGTTTTGATTCTGCGGGGTTTTATTTTGACTGCAAATTATTATGATGTCCGAATTGGTTTGAGCAGTAGAAGAATAGTCTTATAATGTTGCTGTGCACGTTCTGTATTAATTTGGTGGATTGTATTTCTGGAGATTTCTGTGTAAATTCTGTAGACTGCCGTTACTCTGTCTGTTTTTCGTACGATTTCGATTTCCCTGAGATTGATAGATTAGATTGAATTGATTGTGTATGACTATTGATATGATTGTTCTAAATTTCTTTCAATATCGCTTATTGCATCGGTTATTCATGATTGATTGTGTCACTGAAAGACAAGTGGGAACCTAGTTGAACGTTGGTGAAGATAGACTTGACCTGTACAGGATGGTGGGCCGACGGGTTTCTTTTTAAACATCGATTATGGATTTCTACAACAGCACTAGATGGGAGTTATAAGGAGTTTTATATGCCGACGGGCGGCCGACGGGCAAAAAGAGTGACGACTCTTATTGATAGACCAACGTGTATTAACGGACTACAACAGCAACGGATTCTACAAAGCACTATGGATAATAGCCAGTTAACCTGGTTGATCATGACTAGTGTTGTGCTTGTCGAGTAAGACCCTTGTATGACATTGTATGATCTTACATTATGGACTTCCTGAGGTGCATTGATTTATTGATTTCCAATTTATTTATCGATATTGACGTTGATTTATAGATTTATTGATATTGTATGGATTTCATCGACGGATTTATTGTATTGTATTGATTCCTCGCTATCGATTGTATCGACTTGATTTATGGATTATCGATTATGGACTATGAATTATGGATATGGATTGTATTGATTTATAGACACCGGCACCGACATCGATATAGATTGTATCGATTGATAGATATCGACATCGACATCGATATGGATATGATATGGACATATGGATACTATTGATACGACAGATCCTGATATGCTATTGATGCATTGATACATTGATTTATCATGCCGATGATCGATTGATTGACTGGATTGATCGACTGGATCGACTTTATTGAATTGATTATTACCATATAGATCTGAGTTATTGTAGAATAGATTTCTTTTATTGAATGATTGTATTGATTTCAATTGACCTGACGATTTCATTCTGTGGATTTGATTCGATTGTTTTGTCGATATGTTGATTTGATCGTTCTATGAATTCCCAACTAATTGATATAATTGACTGGAAAGTGCTCTATTGACTTTGAGATGATTTTCCTACTGTAGCATCGTACGTCGTCATGATTGAATTTGCAGTAGTGTTATTGAATATTGCATATTGACATCGAGTAAATCATATAGAATAATTGGATTGACCGATTGGCAAGAGTATTGACTGATTTGATAGATGATATAGATACAACGAATTGACTAGACGACACGGTTAGACGACACGATTGATTGAAATGATAGTATTGATGATAGACACGGCCACGATGGATAGACATTGACTGAAGCACTTATTGATTTGATTGCTGGAGTATTGATTTATCGATGCTTTTATCGCTGTATTGATTATTGACTATTGGTGTATCTGATTCGATTTGATTTCGTACCTGCATAGATTCATCGATCATAGTCTTGATTTGATTTGATTGATCAGCATATTTCTTTTCAGTGTCGTGCTTTGATTTCAGTTGTAGGCTTTGGTGACCTGCTGGGCTAGTAAGCTCATTATATGTGGTTAATAATTTCAGGTGCTGGGGCCTCCAGCTTGAAGATCTTTTGCCGAGTTCTGTAGCTTTTAGTTCTGTAGCTCTTTGTTTGTAGCCTGGGTATAGGCTTTCTTTTGTAGCCGACGAGCGGCTATTGTATATGACCTTTTGGACGCTTTTTGTCTGTACTCTGTTGTACTATATGTGAATTATAGTATCCGCTGCTGTTTCTTTTCTGTAATGCGTAATTATCTCTGGTCTGGATATATGTATGCATGGACTGATATGAACAACAGATAAGGGATTGATAGAATAAAAAAAAAAAAAGAAAAAGAGGCAATAGAACGCTGTTGGTTGGCCTGAAAAAGAAATGCGTGTAAAATAAATTCAATGTAAAGTAAATGAGTTTTATTCCGAATACTTCTTTAGACTGTTGGTGTGATGTCTGCAAAATAAACGCAGGAGAAATGTTTCCCTTGTTTGGTAGGTAAGCTCCAGAGTAAAGTAAACAATGAATTTTTTTAATAATTTAGAAAGAATCAATGGATCTCATGCCACCCTCTTATAGTATTTTCCATCAAAACCTCTTGCACCCGACCATTTTCAATTTTCAATATTTTTATCACATTCATAAGACTCGAATTAAAGAGCTCTTAGGCATTGTTTGGGATAATATTACTTTCTAAAGCGCTTTTATGAAAACTTTTTTTTCAAAAAAATCTTTATACATAAAAAATTAATTTTATAAATAAATACAAAAAAATTGTCCCAAACAAAACCTTTAATCGATAGCCAAACCTAAATTAAATGGAATAAATTTACAAGCTTCTCAAAAACACAATTCTTCTTTAGCGACTATTTCTTTAATATGAAAAATCCTTTTGAGTATGGCAACCACACCAAAGCCCGGCTATTTCCAAAGTAAAGTGCACTTCTCAAAAGAGAACTTGAAGTTAGTAGGCCATCCATCAACATACTCTCAGTTCAGAAAATTACATACACATAGTTATGGAGCCAAACCCCCCCCCCCCCCCCCCAAGAGTACAGATCCAAAAGCCAATCCGGTACGTAGACATCGGAGCCGCACGGAAGCTAATTTCTCGAAGAGTTTTCCATCACGAAGAATCATTTGCGTTCATCAGTATGTCCAGAGAGTTTATGCTACTCTCAACTAGTTTGTCGAGCTCGTCGCATATGCCTGCGCCTCTTCATCCATTGACCTGAAAACAATAGGAGTCTGGGGTGAGGGTGAACTGGAGTGACAGCGCCGCTTCGCGTTTTATCGAATTAGAACAGTGAGTTGGGTAACAGAGATTTTTTGTTATATATTGGGAAATGTAAGGATATTTCAGATGTTGCAAGGAGATATCACATTATTTTTTCTTATGTTTTACGAAGGAAGACGATCTCCGTGGTAAGCTACATTACCCCGCTCGACGCCAAAACCTCCACGCGCCTCTGCATTGGCCGGCGAGGAGGCGCACGAGGTCTTTGTTTTTCAGCCGAAAGGTCCACGGAGTCGACGTAATGAATTCGAGGCGATGGAGACGGAGCGGAGGAAGAACGCGGAACTCCTGCGACACGATTGGCGTTAAGGATGGACGATCCTTAGAGTTTGGGCGCCACCGCGAGGCAACAATCGGTGAGGAGAACACGAAGCTTCTGAAGAGTAATGAGTGCAGATTCGAGAGGCCGAGCTACGGCCGAGCGAGTAAGCGACGTGGAAAAGGGACGTGAGAATCGGCTCAAAGCGAAGAATCTTACAAACCCGCTCGTTATGGAGCGGCTTTGGGAAGTCGCGGGATACGCCTCCCGTAATACCCCCTAATGCATCCAAGGTATTTACCTTTTGTTCCGCTTAAATTAACCAAACAGCCGAATTTATAAATACGTGTATTTTGTTTTAACTTTACCCTCCAAATTCAGGCAAAACGCAAACAGCCCCTTAGCACAAGACCATTTTCAAATATAACTTTCTTGACTTTCATATGATTTGGCCTAGAAATGGAATAAATCGCAAAAAATTCTCTCTGATTATCTAAAACAGATGACTTAACATGCCCACAAAGTGAATAAATCTTGGCCAAATTAGAAATTCAAATACACTCAATAATTTTTTTTGTTCTCTCATCTTTGCATCAACATAAAGCAGGGAAGACTTTGTTCTCGATGCTTTACTAAGTCCATCAATATTTTTTTGCCTTGTTTGTGTGGACTTATGATTATCCAACAAATCGACTAAGTTTTTTCTTTTTCTCTTCCAGTTTTTAAACCTACCAACAAAGAGCCTCCACTATCTTGGCATGTGGATAATTTGCTCTTGAGGCTTTAAATAAAGTAACAATAAAGATAAGTTTAAATCTCAACCTCATGATCCAAAAAAAAAATCCATGGCTGTAAACACAGTAATCCTGGGGAAGACCATCCTGGATCACATAATTCCTTCTAATAGTTGATTTAGGAATAATTGTATTCTCATTATTTCTAAGTTGTTTTGTTTCCTTATCATACACCTTGTTAATAGATTTTAATAAAATAGGGAGTTAGATTGCATAATAAAATTCAAGCTTTTCCCTCTCCAAATTCTCAGTTTTAACATGGGTAGCAGAGCCAACGGTCTTAATTGCCGTCGAGAACGATCCTAAATCGTCCGAAGAGTGAAGAGAGAAAAAGAAAAGCACGGGACTTGATCGTGCGACCGTGTACACCGGGATTGAGACGGGAGTCGAGAGCACTAAATCGAAACTTCCGATCCGAGAGGAAGCCAAGTCGTCGAGACTCCCCTAAAGACGAACGTCCAGTGTATCCGGAGAAGGAGCGTACCGAACGCCATCTTCGGCTGTCTTTCTTCCCCTCGCTGACGGACGAAGGGTAGCCGGACGGCGGACGAAAGCATCCGAATAAGACAGAGAGATCGTCGAAGGAGCGAAGCACCCCGCTCGATTCCACACTTGATTCGATTCGCACGACCTAGTCGAAGCGATCGGGAGTTTTCCGAACTCCCCGCCTGCAATTCGCGGAGAAAGCCGTGCCTGCGTGCAAGAAACGGTCCCAGTGGCCCTCAGTCCAAACCTGAGCTTTTCCTTTTAAGGCGTGACAGGTTCAGTTTCTTTTAATTATATAATATATAATATATAATATATAAATATATATATATATTATATATATATTATATATATATATATATATATATATATATATATATAAAAGGAAAAAAGAAAAAAAATCCTTATTATCGACCTTTAATTGTTTGACAAGGAAAATTTTATTCCGGGAAGCCTTCATTTTGCTTAACCAAGGTAGATAGTCTTAATCACTACTCATAATGTCAGCAATCAATTCCTCCAAAAGTATTGATGAAACTGAGGATGTTTCGATGGTGCACCAATGACGAGTGACCCTTCAAAGCAATGCAACCTTTTCCTATCGTCTAAAATGGAAAACCTTACCAAAAGTGGTCCTCAATTATGTGAGGAACATATCTTAAAGGGAAAATGTAAAGTACCCCACCTCCTTGGAGGATCAAAAGAAAGGAGATCCAAAATTTGGGGCGTGGGATGAACCAGACTCCCATGATTATGTTCCAAGGTTGTGGAATCCATGAAATCCAGAAATTAGGGATACATTTTATTTCTTTTCGACCGCAAAAGACATATGGGATGCTACCAGATAGACTTTTTCCCTAGCTCGAGAAATGCGGCTCAAATCTTGAAAATTAAAAGTTCAAAGTTGGAAGCACAAAGCAAGGGAGTAAGACTGTGACAGAGTATGCACCATTCTACAAAATTTAT
>CM039726.1:25609699-25973886 GCA_022539455.1 Dendrobium nobile | reverse complement strand
AACCTACCCCCCCCCCCCCCCCCCCAACCCTTTTCATTCTGTACTTCTCGATTTTCACTAGAAAGTGGTTCTGCATTGAAACATATGTTGGGTCTCTATTGTAGTATTCTAATTTATATTTTGTATTTTTCGATTTGTCCATATAGCTTTTTGTGTTATCCATTGATTTGGAGTTAATCTCATGTTCGCTAAATGGAATGGAATTGCTAACATTTAACTTTTGTGGTTAGCAAAATAAAGCTAGACATGAATGAAAGAATTTGAAGGGGAAATAGTACTAGGTTGTAAGCTTGATAAGCATTTAGAAAAAGAAAAAGCGTTTTCTAATTAGAATATTGCTTGTTTATCGTCAATTCAAAATCTTCATTGTTTATTTTACTAAACTCAATTTTTATTGTTATTTCTTTTGTATTATCTAAATAATTAGATTATATTTTCTTTTTAAATTAACTTATATAAAAGCATCAAATATAACGATATTTATATTAGTTATGAATCAACGTAGTGTCATAATTATATTTTCTAAACAACAACGTTTTGTTGTTATTTTGATGCAAGATTTTTTTATTTGAACGCACCAACATTTGTTTGTTCGATGGAGAAGTCAGTCTTGCCTACGACAAATTTTTTATTAATCAACTACTTGAATTATTCACTCATGTTCATCTGATTTAAAAGAATTTAGAAGTAAGATCAGAGGCATATAATAATATCGATAAAAAAATTTAGTAAATGTAAGACAAGGAATTTAAACGTTAGAACTAAGAGCAAATTTATCAGTTGAACTCCTATTATAAAATGTTTAGATGATTCATGTTACTTTCAATTTATATATTTCTGCCTTGATGCTGAAACCAAAATATAATTAATGTTATTAAAGATTGAAATCTTTAGAGAATTTGATAAAGAAATTGATCGATGTATTTCTGTCTATTAAATTCATATGCATAATTTTTTAAAGCTTTAAAATATAGAGATATAGTGGAAAAACTTACAAATAAGCATTAGATCTGATGTAAGAATAGATCAAGAGTTTATAATACTTTACAATGATACAATTTGTAGCAATAGGGATTGAAGGATAAGTTCACGTTTTCATTGTACGGTGGTATAATTTTAACTTCACATTCTGGGATATCATAAAAAACAAAGCATATTTGGATGATATGTCCCTTTCAATATCTCTAATTATATTCTAAATGGAGAGAAGTTGGTGACTCAAAATATAAAACAAAACTTCCAGATTTGAACAGAATCGAAAGAAATAACACTGACCGTAATAAGATCATCTCCAATAGAAAAATGATTATTTAGATTAACAAGAAAATGGACATGTTCTTAAATTTTTATAAAATATATAATAATTAAAATTAATTACTTTTTAATATTACAGGTATCGAGAAGATATAAAAAGAAAGAGTTGCATGTAGAGAATATTATAGTTATAAGCTACATTATACGAGAACATGAGAAATCAGTTTTTTTTGTTGTTGGTAGATTACTACATCATTTTGTTGTTAAACATGTATGTAAAAAATTGAAACACGGCGTTTGGGACATATATAAAATATTTTACCTGATGGTTACTGGGTTCATGAATTATACAAACAAATAATACGAGTGCCAGGGTACATTGGACAAAGTTTCATAATTACCTTAATCTTCATACAATCTGTTTTACCTGTTAATATTCCAGTTCATTATGAAAAATCCATTTCACAATCAGAGCGTTTTCGTGGTCGAAGCCACTTTTGAAATTGATAAATGTATTGATTGTGAAGTATGTGTTCGTTTGTATGTCAATCTATAGATAAAATCAACATACAATATAGTTGATTTGTATAACTGGATAATTGATAGTCAAGCCGCTGGGAGAAACACAAATAGTTATAATATTGGTAAAAGAATTAAACGTTCACCTTCATTCATTTTCAGACTCGTGATTTGCGGACGAAGATATTAGTTGCAATGACTCTTTGTCAACGTTTTGGAAAATCAGACTGTTCATTAACAATTGACATGTAATCTTGATTGGCAAGAAATTCATAAATAAGTTAAGCAATGACAAATGGCGCCAGATAGACCTGACCTTACAACACGTATTTTCAGACTAAATTACAAGATTTAATGATCAATTATTTAAGAAAGTCATTTTTGATGAATCTATAGTTTTTTGTGTATATGTTATTGAATTTCAAAAAAGATGACTTCATACATGCTCATTTTTTAATTTATCTTGGATAATGCATTTAAGATCTCATTTCAATACAGTTTGATAAAATTGTATTTTGTAGAAGAATTACCAGATCCTACAAATATAAAAGTCTAAAATGAATATGTTGTAAAACTTATGATGCATGGTTCATGTGGAACTTTAAACAAAATAATGCTTGCATGAAAAATAGATTATATAAGAATAAATATCCTAAATCTTTCTCAAACCAAAACTATAATAGGGTATGAATTCATGTCCAATTATCGAAGACGACAATGATGGTCATCAAGTATAAGTAGGAAACTAGTTTCTTATATAATTGTTGGGTTTGTTCCTTACAATCAATTTTTGAAAACTATTAGTTTCTTGTGTATATCCCGCTTATATCATTTTGTTCACATTCCAAATTGTTGATATCATCATTACAACATCAAGTTAAGAGTCATTTGTTGTTGCAATAAATAGTAAATAAATGGATTTGAGTTCTCATAATTATTATAGAATGTAAAGCACTTAAAGTATGAACGAGAATGCACAGGGTTCATATAATTAATCCATCACACAAACTACTGCCTCAGCAATATCATGTTTCAATGCACTTTTGTGAATCAAAATCCTATTTTTGATCTAGGATTCTGCCACTATTGTTGAAGGCACTTTTAAATGTTACTATTGTTATTAGAATGTACAGTACATCACAAGCCATAACAAAAACATCAGGAAATCTATATTGATTCCCTTGTCAAAATTTAAAAATGTCTAAATCAACCTTCCTAACAAGCTTTGGTTCATCAAGATAATTATCTAATTCTAATTTTCTAGGTATTATGACTTCCTGCTTAAATGAATCAAAATCCTATTTTTTTAAATGGCATTAGAACTCTTAAAGAAAAAATGAATAAACTTGCTACTTAACAGGAATGAATATACAACCTACAAAAATTATGACTTAATCAATAATGATAATGTGCTCTTTGAAGTAACATATGGTACCATATCATATGCACATGAACATTGCCCTAATGAACTATTCCCTCTTGAACTATAGTTGTCAAATAAGGAGATTAACTTAAGTTTAATCTCTCTTAATTTAAAGAGGTATCCCCACTATACAATCTCCTATAACACCACTCAACGAAAGTAATTTTGTATCTCAAATCTAAAATGATAGCTATTACCAATATATCACTGAATTCTGACAATTATTTCTCAAACTTGTCAATTGTCTATGTTTCCATTTTCTTTATGTATTGATGTTCATTTTACATTTCATTTTTTAGTTCTGCATAAGCTTTAGAAATATATAGGAAATACAAATCTGTTGTTGGGTGCTTTGACTCAAAAAATGAGACAAGTTATTTCATATAAATGAACTAAGAAATTGTAAATTGCTTTAACTTTTTCCCATATAAGAGCTGTTGGATAGTTCTTGTAATTTGAATCAACTAATTCTGAATGTTGAAAAGCACGTCAAAATAGATAACATTGCCAAGCATAATAAAGGTGGAGTTTCATCTAGTTGGATAATCCTGACACAAAACTCTTTTCCCATTAGGAAATTTTGTGTAACACAATCTAGAAACTTTTGTTTACTTGCCTGAGATCCTACTCATAAATCAGTTAATTCTCTCTTATTATCATAATAGAAAACTATCATCTTCTTCAACTTCTTGTACCTTAACATTAATACTATGAGTTGTATAATGGACTTGAAAAAACCACCACCACATAACAAGCCACCACATAAATTTATATCAAAAGTGCTAGGACTCCAACCCAATTAATACATTAAAAGAGAAAATTGTGCATAATAATAGATGCAATGAACACGTCATGAAATTCTGTGCGATTAAACTTATTATTCGACATAAACATGAAAGAATTAGAATTGGTTTGTAAGATCAACTATCTTATATCACGTATATTTCTTTTCCTACAATTTTGAAGGTGGCGCCTTAGATTACCAATTCCATTTTTTCCATCACATAAAAAAGTAGAGCCACATGACTTAAATTTATATATTTTTTTTATTTCCACCTTTATATTAGCTAGGAAACATCTCAAAATGGCCCCAAAGAACTGAATTCATCCTTTGCTGCTTCTTAGTAAGTGTCCCCTCCTCATTACATACATATTTTTAAGGGCTCTACAATATTTTCAGAAGGTTGTTGTTCATTTTGTGTTTAACCAAAAAAAATGTGATTTCCGCAGTGCTAGATTGCAACGGTTTTATAACCACTGCTATAGATTTCATTTGACAGCGGTTTAAACAGATACTATTACTAGCGGTTTAAACCGCTGCTTTAGACGTGGGCAAAAAATTTGTGATTAATAGGGCCTAATCTCTCATACCCCGCGATGCCTTCAAACATTTTTCTCCTCTCCGTTTCTTATAGAATGCATTATATGGTGAGAGTTGGAAGAATCAGTGTTGATATGCTCGTTTGGATGGCAGGAGCATAGTCAGCGAGCGATATAGGCCAGAAATATCATAGTCATATAATATTGGTCAGAAGGACCGTAGTCGGGAGACGAAGGTTGAAAAAACTATATGGTGGGAGTTGGATGAATCTTAGTCATCATGCGACAGATGTCAGAAGGACCGCAGTCGGCAGGCAACGGAGATCAGGAGGATCTTAATTGGCGATGGCGGTCAGAAGGACCGTAGTTGAGGGGCGACAGAGGTCGGGAGGACTGTAGTCGGTGGGTGACGGTGGTCAGAAGGGTTGTAGTCAAGCTGCTTGATTTGACTATAATCATGCCATATTTGACAATCATTTGATTATCTAATTATTGCTTTGAACCCTTCAAACATGCTTTGGATCCTCGATTTGGGTTTATTTTGGGTCGGATTTGATTGATTTTGGTGCGTTGGGTTCGTCTTTCCGAGACATTCAGCTCGAATATAAGTTTGCTAAAATCAAAGTTTAGATGGTCCCCATTTTAATTTTTGATCTCATATTTACATGGAGATTAATTTGTGCTTGATTAAGACTACTTTTAGTGATGTATCAAACTATATATTTAACTAATAAATTTGTTAATTATTTAAGTATTATTTTGTTAATTTTAATTATAAAATATATTATTAATGATCTCATTAATCAATTAAGTATTCTACTATTCATTAATAATTTCATTATTATTTATACTATTAATTATATATTTAATAATTTATTTTAAAAATTTATTAACTAAATGAATTATATTAATTTTAATTAATATCGTTGCAGCGCATTGTAATCACAGCGGACTTGCAGCGGTTCTAAAACCATTGCAAAGAAATTAATAGCGGTTAAAACTGCTGGGGAAGGTCAAATTTTGTGCTGCCTTAGCACAATTTTCTAGTAGTGACAGTTAACTAAAACTCTTTAATTTATAAAATCTTGAAATGAACTTTTTTCTAGTTTTAATTTTATAATCAACTAAAACTCAATTATAGTTTATTTGCCCAAAATATTTTATTCTAAAATACTTTTCTACAAGGATGGTGTGGGTATCCTCGAGTTTACTGATTTATTTCTTTAGCATTAATTTTACTAGTGTTGACCTCATTTCTATATGAGGTCACTAGGACCTACCCAGGTCTCTTTCTAGTGACTCGATGATTGAGAGGTGTCCACTTCTCAACCACATAGTGTTGCAAACCTGATTCAAGTATTGTAATTTTGATGATAGCAAACATTATTATGTATGTTATTATTTTTCTTATTTTTTGTGATATTTTATTTTGTGTTTGTGTGTACTAATATTTTCAGGAAATCAATCCATGTTCACTTGTAATTTTGATCAGCTCAATACTAGGTAGACTAGGGTTACAATCAGTTATTATTTTTTTATGTATTTTCTCATTTCTTAAGTCGTATCATGTAATTGGGTAGATATCATTACTGAGTAACCTTGCACACACATAGGGGGAGAGATAAAAATGTTTTTTAGAGTTATTTTTTTAAGTATTTTATACTTTATGATCTTGGTTTCGTACTACACAAAGTAATTTGTAATGTATATTTTTATTCATACTGTGCAAAATATTATGCTCTATCAAAATCCTAGCCGTCAAAGGTTAAGAAAGATATTAATTCTGTACTGATCATACAGTATGATTTGTTTCATATTGTATGCCCTAATTAAAATTTTTCTTAATTAATCCCTCGATATCAAGCAATAAAATCATGGATAATTATTGTGATTGATCGCACTGTAAGTTAGTACTATACAATTACCCAAGAATGAAATTGGTCGTCATAGTAATCGTACCAAATAAAATTTATATTTTTGTATTGATCGTATTGTACGATGTCTATAATGATGGATAATCACTTGTGTAAGAAGTTAGCCTTCTCAAGGATCGTCTCAAACGAACAGAAGGAATTTTTACATGTCATATCGTGCGATGTTAAAATCGTACTATACGAAATGTTATAAAAGTTGAATAGTTTGTCTGAACGATTTGCTGGACAAGTCTAAATTACACTAATCATACTATACAATACGTGTATCATACTATACAAATAGAAAATAGATTTTTTGAAATTTAGGGTTTCATGAAGCCCACTACTCAAGGTTTTCTAATACTCCTATTAGTAGATCTTTTGCTATTGAGATTTCAGGAGAGAGATCTTTGAGGGAGAAAGTAGAGCTTTTGTGATAAAAGAGAGGGATATTTTGTGAGTAAAAAGTTGTGAGGGGATTCACAAGGTTGCTCCAAGCAAGAATCTTGCCTAGCATCTACAAACGTATTTCTGGATTCTCTATGGCTCCAAATAAGGAGTTTTTTAGCAAAGATCGTGGTTCTTTGACCATCACCTAGATGGTGAAAATAGAGTTGCGGTTCTCTTACCATCACCAATTCGGTTGTGAATGAATGAAAATAGAGTTGTGGTTCTCTGACCATCACCAAGAGAGTGAAATAGAGTTATGGTTCTCTGAACATCACTAAAAGGGTGAAAATAGATTTTAGGTCTCTGCATGTAAAAGATTCATGATTCTTTGTCACATCGGGGAAGTGAAACATGTCTGTACACGCTTCTTCGCTTTACTATGGGAGCAAAAGGAGAGTCACTTTATTAGTTGCAATACCGTTGGAGATGCGCTAGTCTCAATGAGTGGAGTAGGTCATGTGTGACGAACACTTATAAATTCTAATTTATTCATTTCTTTATTATTTCCACACTTTTAATTTTTGCACTTTATTTTCTGTGATCATCTTTGTGGTTGATAACTCTGATTTATTTGGTTGTTGTGAAATTTACTTATTTTTGAATCTACTATATCGATTATTGTGTATAGGTTTAAAAATATTTTAAAAGATTTTATTTTTGCTTAAATTTTTTTTTAAAATAACCAATTCATCCCCTCTCCCTCTTAGTTATCCTAGGGCTAGTTCATTAGGGTTTCATAACCCTCATGAACTTTCAAGTGGTATCAAAGCAAGATTCAAAAATAAAGTTTTTAAAAAAATTTGAAAAATAATTAATGGCTAAACTGCGAAAAGATATTCAATCACATGACCACCTCTATTTGATAATACCTTTTAATTTTTGAAAAATTTGCATGTCCACTTTCTTACAATCAATTGATTATCGCATATGGATGTTAGTTCTTGCACTGTCATAATTAGTAAATGGCATAAACATTGAACATCATTTTTCTGAATGAAGCATAAATGATAAAAATTTATTCCAACTGAATGCTAAATATTTAAATTATTTTTTCTATGCTTTGAAATCTGATGATTATATGTGTGTATCTATTTATGCAATTGGAAAAGAAATTTGGGACAGACTCTACATAACATATGAAGGAACAACTGAAGTGAAACAATCTAGGTTAAATATTCTACTCCATGATTATGAACTTTTTCACATGAAACCTAGTGAAATCATATCTTAAATGTATACTAGGTTCACACAAATCATCACACCCATGAATGCTTTAGGTAGAGAATTATCAAATTTTGAAAATGTCAATAAGATCTTACAATGTCTACCTAGTTCATACGATGTCAAAATAATTGCTATTTTAGAATCTAATAATTTAAATGTTTAATTTATTGACAACTTACTTGGATCTCTAATCGCCTATGAACAAAGCTAAAGCCAATGACAATCTAATCAAGGAGAAATTAAGAAAGAGAAAATTGTATCCTTAAAGGCTAATGATTTAGACAGATCCTCTGATGGAGGAGATGAAGAAATTGCACTGATGAATCGGTAATTCAGAAGCTTTCGAAGGAAAAAAGCAAAAGAATCATTAGTAATTGAGCATAGGTAAGAATTATAGAAATTTTAAAGCATCTAATGATATTGTCTATTATGAATGTAGGAAATCAAGGTATGTTAAAACTGATTACCCAAATCTCAAAGGTCAGCAAAGAAGGGAGAATATTAAAGAAAAAAGAAAAGTCTTATAAAAGTAAGCAAAGATCTCAAAAAGTCTTTTTAGCTGACTCCACTTCAGATTCATCTGGAATAGAAGCTGAAGAGAAAGTGACAAATTTATACTTAATAGTATATAACTATCTTAATTAATCAGATTAACATAAGGTATGTCAACTTTCATACGATGAATTACTTGATGTTTCAAAAAAGATTTATGATTCTTACTAGAAACTAAAAAAGAAACATATTAGCTTGAAAGATGAATGCTCAGTTCTGTAAAAAGAAAATGAAATACTCAAAAAGGATGGTTCTGATTTAGATAAAGATCACATAGCTTTACTAGATGAGTTTGATGAATTCAATAAAAAAATATACTACTTTATCTGAAACACATTATTCTTTGAAAGCATTATATCTTAATTTTAAAAAAAATTAAAGAGTTAGAAGAATGTGTTAACATTTTAGATCTTAGTGAGCACTCTTTAAAAATTGAAGTATCTACTCTTGAAAGTGCTAATGAAATTTTTTTATAAAAAGTAAGGATTTTCAAAATAATCTTGTTCGTAATAACTCACCATGTCATGTATCTCATAAACTTACGAATATGAATCATAATTATCATAAGTGTCACAACCCAACCCGATCATGACAGATCCTATCGTGTTGAGCCGTGACAGGCTAACCCCAGGATCTAGTTTTAGAATTATTTTCAAATTTTCTGCCAATATTCATTGAAATAATGCTGAACCACAAAGCTGCTAAAGCATCCAAATACTTGAAAAAATCATCCATAAAATTTCTTCAATTCATCAAAATCATCATATACATTACAGTACATGGCTACAGACAACCATTACAAAACTGAAAAGTAAACTAGTCATGACTGTACAAAAATCAAAATAATAAAATACCTATAACTTCATATTAGATCCTGAACAGCTAGTCCACAACCTCTTTCCCTTTACTAGGTTCTGAAAATCATGAATAAAATCACAGTGAGCTAACAGCTCAGCAAGTCATACAAGCTAATCTAAATTCTCAAATACTCTTTTAATTCAATCATGTTACTGAAGATTTAAAAGCAGTTAACTACAGTTTAAAATAACTCACTAAACTGAAAATCATACAACATAAATACATAGTATATGTTATATAATTCAGATAAACATACTGAATTCAAATAACTATTCAAAATTCATATATTTGTATAGAACAGATGAATTAAATAACAGATAATCGTATAGAATTCAGATATTAGTACAGAACAGATGAATTAAATAACAGATAATCATGCAAAATTCAGATAAATATTCAGAATTCATATAATAATATTTATATCACAGAGTTATTCAGATCAGATTCTCGGACCCAGATAGAATCTCAAAGGATTTTGGCCCCTTCTGCCTCCATTTATTCCCTGACACAGATAAAATCTCAAAGAATTATGACCCCTTATGCCTCCCATTATTCCCTGACACAAACAGAATCTCAAAGGATTCTGACCCCTTATGCCTCCCTTTGTGCTTACAACACTAGAATATATCATATATATAGAATTATTCAGATCATATCATATTTCTCGGACCCAGATAGAATCTCAAAGGACTCTAGCCTCTTATGCCTCCCTTTATTCCCTAACATAGATAGAATCTCAGAGGATTCTAGCCCCTTATAACTCCCAACAGATATCATTTAATCAATGAGCTACATTTCATTTTATCATATGAAGCACATCATTATCACATTTATAACTTTTCAGGTAATTATCATGTGTCAAATAACACAATTTGTACAACGGCAGCACAGAAAAATCATCTCAGTCAAAAAGCACAGTTTTAAAAAATTATCAAATTATCAAGGAATGTGTAAAACAATATTTTAAGACTTTCATTGTACTGTAGCACTATTTTCAGCATCCCAATAATTTTCTATTCAACAAAAATCTCTCAGATTTTAGAATACCCGGTGAAAAATTTTCAAAAAAATATTCAAAATATGCAGAATTATAGTCTCTATGACATATAAAAAGTTACGCGATAAAAGTTCTACCGGTGCAAAGTTATTCACGTTTTTCGCTAACAGATATAACATTTTAATCGAAAAATTCGTCAAAAACTTTCATATTTGAAAATTGAGATAGGCATAATGTGTCTTACCTCGAGTCGATCAACTTTCTCAACTGCATCGACGGATGAAAACGGACCGAAGTCACCCAAAAATAAGTTTCTTCCTCTTTCTCCTTCTATTTCTCTCTCCTTCTCGTTTTATCTCTAAGCTGATCAAATGGATGTATTAAATAACGGAATAGATATTTTCGATCATACAGGATGATATTTTTTGTTTGTCTCAGGACGATCGGCTCTGTACCACATTCAAGCAACAATCGTACAGACGATAATTAATTTTCATGCAGGGATGATCTCCTTTGTTCGCAAATCGTACATACTATAATTAATTTTGTCCTTAGAAGATCGGCTCTATTCTGAACTCATTTAATTCGTCTCAATGATTTATATAGATGAAGTTAACATTCTAACCATTTGCCCAAATGAACTCAGTTCGTACTCGACGAACCTCACCAAATTCTAAAAATTAAATTAAAAAGTTAAGGGTCTCACAATCTTTCCATCTTAAGAAAAATGTCATCCTTGACATTTCCAAAGTAGAATGAGTCAGAATAAACCTTGATACAGCTGCCTCATATCAGATTCCTTCTCCTGAGTAGCCTCTATGGCTGTCATATGCTTCCACTGTACCTTAATCATAAGGATCTGTTTGCTTCTCAATTTTCTCACACCATATGCCAAAATCCTTTCAGGTTCTTCTCTGTACTATAGATTTGTATGAACCTCTACATTATCAGCAGATAATCTCTTCTCAAAATCAAATATCCACTTTCTCAAAGATGATACGTGAAACACATTGTGTATGTCAGACATATTATCATATCATAATAACCTGTTAGCAGAACTACCAATCCTCTCAAAGACCTCAAAAAGTCCAATATTCTTTGAAATGAGCTTGATTATTTTCCCAAATCTGCTAACACCTTTCATCAGACTAATTTTGATATACACCAGATATAACGACCCAAGATCCGTGTAGCGAAAGGATTCATCTAAACGTCCCTAAGTTAAAATTGACTTCACTGAAAGTGCAAAAAGAGATTTGTATTGCTATAGCTATTGGGACCTTAGCTTTAATCATCAATAATATTGGTGATTTCTACTTCACTATTCTAGTTAATTAGTCTTCGACACTCAAAATGCTTGAAATTGTTAAGGAAGACATGATAAATGATCAACGGTCAGTTGAAGCTCATGTTTTAATACATGCTATGGAATCTTTTGACTGTCTTAGCACTTCATGTAATGATTGATACTTTAGGAATTACGAATGAATTATTACTAGTATTACAAAAAAAAAGATCAAGATGTCATGAATGCAATGAAATTGATGCAAATGTCTAAGCAACGATTGCAAATTATGAGGGAAAATGAATTAAAGCCTTTACTAGAATTAGCATCATTTTTTTGTAATGTTTTTTAAATTGAAGTTCCAAATATGAACTCTATATTTAAGACTCGTCGACATTCAATACGAGCAAGTGAAGAAATAACAAACTTCCATCATTATCATGTCGATTTATTTTATATTGTTACTGATATGTAACTTTAAGAACAAAATAACTTCTTCTCAGAAGCTAGTACTGGGTTATTTCTTTGTGTGGAATATCTGAACACAAGTAATTCATTCCCTGCTTACGATAAGAGAAAATTGATTTGTCTTGCGAAATTATATCCAATAGATTTTTCTGTGGTGATTCGTGTCTCTTGAACATCAATTATCTACTTATATTATTAATATGCGTACAAGCGATAAGTTCACATCTTTGACTAGTATTGTTGTTCTTGCAAAATAAATTGCTAAGACCAAAAAGAATATTATGTATCCCCTGGTTTATAGGCTTATTATTTTGACACTGACTTTATCAATTAATATTACTCCAATATGAGCATTTTCTACAATAAAAATTATCAAGCATCAATTGCATAGCAAAATGAGTGATAGTTGGTTCAGTGGCTATCTAGTATCACGCATTGAGATGGAAGTATTTGACTCTGCTCCCAATAAAGTCATTATACAATATTATCAAAAAAATGTAAAATAGAATGCAAAACATGCAATTGTTTTTTAATTCATATATTATAATGAAATACAAGACTTAGTTTTGAAATTTTATCTTATATATATATCTTTCTTAGTTTTTTATATTTAATTTTTTTTTATAATAAGTTTATCCACCACCCTCAAAAGTAAAGCTGGCTCATCCCCTAGATGTATTAAATCATCAATCTATTATCTTATGCGTCAAACTACCGTTCCCATTGTAAAAAGGAAATCTAATGTTTTTTATGCCAATATGTCACATTATATGACTATCTCATTCATTCATCTATTAGAATATGTAAACTAAAAGAGTGCAACCAATGGAGAGCATTCTGGTTGAGAAATTTGAGTTTGTATACTTCAAGGATGTTCTATTTGGACTAATATCCACTCACCAATGATTTAGGGAAAATATCCCTAAAAAGTTTTTATCAATTTGCCCTTAAATGTAAAACAAGAAAATAATTCTAGCATAGAGTAACATCGTTTCTAGCTTCTTCATAGATATTCATGCATTTCTTCTATCCTAGCATCTTCCCATCTTAATTGTTCTTGCATGCAAGTGTAATTTTTTCAACAAAAGATCTAGATCTAGATTTCACCCTACAAGGGTAGTGCACTATGACGCACAAACATGGACATGATGACACGGACATGGGACACGTCAATTATTGAAAATATAGAACACATACGTGTCCAATTTGTCTTTAATACTTTTTATCGGACACATTTTTAACATGTCTGACATGAGTCGGAGGCATGTTAAACGGTTGTTGTGCACGCCTCTTTAAAGAGAAGTGTCCATGCATCATAGAGGTAGTACAATGTATAAATAAAATTTAAAAAAAAAAAATCACTAAACTTATTTTATATTTGTTGGTTCAATTTAGTTGTTAAAGTATCAGTTTGATTATTTATTTTAATTTGACTTTCTTTGATTTTTTTTTATTATTGGTTAAAATTTTTATTTTGTAAAACCAATCAAAACAAAAAAAAAGATAAAACTAATTAAATCAAATATTAAATCAATAAAGCCCATAAATTACAAATAAATAACACAAAGATGAACAATAATATTATTCATATCACATAACAAAATTATAAATTTTAGCAAGAAAAAATTATTATTCTTAATGCATGTTATTTAGCCAAATGTGACTAGATACATTGTTAATCATTACATTTTGATTCATCTAGAATCAAACCACATTAATCAAACTGAAGTTTCGTTTGGATTAGTTCAACTTGAAAGATAGTTTGATCGACTCAATTTTTAGAAATTTCAAATCAAAACAAAACTACTAAATTCATAAATCCAACGAAGGAGATAAATTGGATTACGTCACCAATGGGTAACTATTTTCTTGATTAAATGATATGAACATATGTTTAAAATGATTCTTTTATGATTTCTATTGATTATGATTTTTTAAAAAATAAGTTTGGTTTGATAGAAATAAAAGCATAAATTGGGGCAATGATTCGGAACAGGTCAAACAAGAGTCAATTAGGTTCAAACCAAGGCAAACCTTATTCGAATCAGGTTTACAAAATATGGGACTAAACCTTGGCTCAAACCATGTTTGATCTACTGTATACTACGCATCCACGGCCAAAATTGGGATTCAAAATTGAGTCTAAAATTTGTAACCATGTTTTAAACCCCAGATTGTGAGTCCAAACCTTGATTTCAGCTTCTAACCTATCGCTCAAACCTAGTGGTCAAATCAATTTTTCATGAAGAGCGTTGCAAGAGGCAATATATGTGAGAGAGTCAATGTTAGAATGCAATAAACCTAAATCAACAAATAACAAAAATTATTGTAATTAAGTCAACTGTGTGCCAAGATGAGTGACATCTGTGCCTTTGTGTGAGGGATTTGTATGAGAGCAGAGAGTCCACACGAAGGCGTGAGAAGTGTCCGATAGGCAAGAAGAGCCTAAAAAAAGAGGCTTGAAGAATAGAAATTTGAACTGCCGATATTCCAACATCCAACACGAATATAAGATATAATTTCTCACATTTCAATTAGGTTTATATTGGTGCATATTTGCCCAAATTTTATTAGGTTAACAATATTAGTCCAAAATTGTGTATTAACTATTAAGTGGGATAAAAACTCAAATTTCCCTTATGATTTCTGCCAATAGACTGAAGCAACTGCTCTCTAATCCGTTGAACATAGATAGATATACTGAAAAATGCTCTAAAAAGACTTTAAAAGCAAGAAATTTAGCTTTAGGACATTCAACAAGAAACGAAAATAGAACAACAAAACCAAACAACTTAGAAAACCTCTAAGCTGAAGGCATGTATTGAAGCACAGACATATAAACCTTAATTTCAATCAAGCGCACTAGAACGACAATTGTAGAAAATACACCTGTACATACTAACTAATGTCCTCAACTGATGATAAATGGTGAGTACGCATATTTCAACAGTATTATAACGAGACGTTAAAATTAAGAATCTCAGAAAAGCACAACTTCGTATACATTGAATGCAGACACTCACACGCTGCACTAGAATAAGAAAATTGCCATGGAATTTATGCCAAAAAACAAATGATTTCACTAGGCACTGAAGATAAATTTGAGATTTCTTTTATTTCAAACTTGTTCAAATTAGAACCTCTCCATTTAAATTCTATGGATAATATTTCTACCAAGTTTGGTTCAGCTTATTGATTGTCATTAATAATCCAAGATCATTCGTACAAAAAAAGAAAAAAATATTAAATCAAGGAGCTATAAGAGATATTACATACCACTCGCCACGGATATCTGTAACTGTGCGAATAAAGTTCCTGCTAGTCAAAACGTATTCATTGTAGATTACCCACTCAGGCTTGTGATCTAAGCAGTTTGAAGGATGAAGATGAACAACCTACAATGAACCAAAAAGAAACACGGAAATATAATCCAGAGAAAGCTCATTTATGAGAAAAGGTCCTCTAAGCAAAATAATGTACCTGGTTATCCTTCACTGTCAAGTAATGCCCAGTTCTTTCAAGATGAGCTACTTGCATAAAGTATCCTGCAAGCAATGCTTTTCTTATGTTTACATAATAATCACGGCTGTTGAAGTCTGTGCTGCAAAGCTTGAGGTTGAATCTGGCCATAATGCGCACAAGTTGCTGCCTCACATTGTCAGCAGCCTTCAATGCCCTTTGGTTTATAAAATTATCAAAACACCATGAAGGGTCTTCATCTGCGATCAAAATAGCCACTTTGTAAGAAAAATAAAACATAGTGACAAGCAAAAGGCAGAAAGGAACATAACAGAAGATAATTAACTTAACTATTTTGCTTGTAAGCGTGATACACATTTAAAAGAGTTAGGTGATCCCCGTCGATGTGGCCAAACCGAGCTTTTGCTTCATCAGCAGCTTTTTGAGCTTCCCTAGGCCGCACAAAGCAATTGGGTACTATAGAAAGAATTGTTATCACAGAGGAGGCCCATAGTAGGTCAGCAGATGCATACAGGCGAGACCAACACTGCTTCATAAGAAAATAATTGAGAAACTGCAACTCTACTCATCAGCACTTAAGTCCCAAAAATTCTATGGGTATGCCGGCCAACAGTCATTAAACCTAGGCGAAAGTATAACCTAACTATTTAACTGCTGACAACAACCTCGGTGAGCAAAGAAACACAAAGGAACACACGTAGGAATGCATCTACTAAAATGTTAAACCAAATTATATAACATCTTTTGCCCACTGAAATTAACAAAGGTTGAAACTTTGGAGGAAAGCATGGAAGGGAAGCGCTAATAAAATGCATCAAATATCTAAGTATATTAATGTCATTCTAAGATTGTACCCACATAAAATTCCCATTGCATTAAGTGAAGTAGTGAACTAGAATCTTTCTTATAGATAGGGCTCTAAATGAACAAAGACAAGCAACTCCATTTATTTCTTTATTCAGATTGAGCCCAGCTTGAACATGATCCAACTTTTAAGTACTTGTTCAAATTTATTTATTAATAATCTTAATGAGATAAAGCCATAATTAAGGTTTTATCGGACTAACTAACCATATATTTGATGGTAATGATCAAACATATAATTAGGCATAACAGGATTTATAGATAATTAAAATTAGCATAATTCACTAAGTATTATTTTAGTTGTTTGGTAAAGCTTAAATATTAAGAAGAAATTTTTTCAATCTAAATATCTCAATATTTATTTGATATTTTTATCTTAATAATACCTCTAATTATATACATAATTTTTAAAATGCATATAGATATAGAAAAATTGATTCCATAGCATAAAATAAATCATCAAATAAGTAATTATGCCATTATTAAACCAGCATTTTATTATTTTTTACGAGCTACTTGATAAACAAACAAGTATGTTCACTCTACGACACCATTTAAGCTTATACTTGTAAACGAGCAGTTAAAATTTTATTCAAATTTATTCAATTATGTAAATAGCCTATCATAAATGAGCCTCATACAAACAAGCATCAAGTTATTCATTAAGTGCATTAACTCGCGTACAAACATACCTAATTATTGAGGACTACAAAAAGAAAAGAAGCATAAAAAGAAATAAAATATGCGCATACCTGATAGCATTGCTGAAACTGATAGAATTTCATTAGAACAATTAAACTCTGAACTAACAACAAGCATCTTTGACATCTGTGGATCCAATGGAAATTCACTCATGATTTCACCTAACTTAGTTAAGTTTCCATCATCATCTAGAGCACCCAAGTAGTTCAAAACTTCTAAGGCCCGCATCAAGGTCTCAGGTGCAGGAGGATCCATAAAATCAAAATGAACAAGATCATCAATTCCAAGTTTCTTCAATGTAAGAACTGTGTTTGCCAGATTCGACCTGAGAATTTCAGGATAGGTCTGGGGTTGTAGATCATTATTAAAACTTTTTTCAGTGTAAAGTCTAAAGCATTTCCCAGGTTGCGTTCTACCAGCACGCCCTGATCTCTGATGAGCACTTGCTTTGGAAATTGGAGAAACCAACAATGACTCCACACGAATTCGAGGGTTATAAACCTTCTGTTTTGAGAAACCTGGGTCAATAACATAAACTATACCATCAATAGTCAGAGATGTCTCTGCAATGTTGGTTGATACAACAATCTTCCTTCCAGGTAAACCACCCTCCTTTAGAGGAGCTGGAGCAGGCTCAAATATCTTCTGTTGCATTGCTGGAGGCAAAGTAGAATAAAGAGGGACCGCTTTAATAGGACCAACTTGATCACCCAAATTATTGATTTCCTTTGTGATTTTCCGACAGGCATCCTCTATCTCCTCCTCTCCCGTGAGAAAAACAAGAATGTCACCAGGGGTTTCACACATGTGTATCTGTACTACAGTCCTAATTGCAGCTTCCAAATAATCCCTCTCAGGGTCTTGAGTATAGAAGATCTCTACAGGATGCAGCCTTCCTGGTACCTTCATTAGTGGAGCTCCATTAAAATATCCTTGGAATTTCTCAGCCTCAAGAGTTGCGCTCATGACAACTAATTTTAGATCAGGCCTATTTCTTAGAACCTCTTTGAGAAGACCAAAAAGAACATCCGTTGCTAATGTTCGCTCATGAGCCTCATCAAGGATAATCACCTTATACCTCTCCAAAAGTGGATCAGCCATTGCTTCTCTTAAAAGCATACCATCAGTTAGGTACCTGACAAAAATTAAACAAAAGAGTGTACTGACATTATTAATAACACAAATAAAAAATAGGTGCCAAAATCAAATGAGTGCTTTATTAATAACTCAAAAACGGAAAATAGGTGCCAAAATCAAATGCAATTAAACCGAGCAAATAAAAATAAATAACTAAATAAATGAGTCTGAAGCAAAGGAATTTGAAAAAGCTTACTTCAAAATAGTTTTAGCACTGCTGCAATCTTCAAATCGAATGCTATAACCAACCTCTTCTCCAATTGTTACATCCATCTCCTCAGCAACTCGACGAGAAACAGACATAGCAGCCACTCTACGAGGTTGTGTACAAGCAACCATTGGACGTTTTCCTAAGAAGTCAGCTTCCAAGACAAATTGAGGTATCTGCTCAATCACAAAATAAGCCGTCAGTACCCTGATCTCAGCTAGAAGGTCATAAAGATCGCATGATATCTCCACACAACAATCTGTAATTAAACTTAATTAAGACAATGACCACTCGCGTCATACATAATAATTAAAAAACATACTAGCATGACACACGAAACTAGGCCAATAATTATGAAAACCACTCAAAAAGTATATAATACTAAATTAATATAGCAGAGTAAGAATAAAAGGGAAAAAAATGGCGCATCACAGCTCTACATTATTTAGCGCAATTATAAACTCCAGAAAGCACAAAGGAGTAGCAACCAATGTTGAATGTGTTGGACAGCAGATGCCTTGAATGCTTACATACATAAACACGCATAAACGCATATGTATTCCTCATTATAAAGCACCATTTGAAGGACACGCATAAAAATAGCCAACCTAATTAATACGATAATTAAACAATTATGAGATCAACACAAGAAGCATACTGCCCTTAAAAGCTGAATAGGAAAGAAAACAACAATCATTGGCTCAGCTTTAACACATTAACGGTAGGATTTAAAAAAATTCAAATTAAGATTAATTTATAAAGTTAGTGTAAGTTTTACAATTATGTATAAAACCTAAACATCATCTATAAAAAAATTTTATCCAGGCTTAGAACCAACAATTAAAATTTTAATAGAAAAATATAGAAAATAAAACAAAAACCTTCATTTATTTTTTTAATCTAAAGACATAAGATCTAGTAGCACAAGTACTAATTTGGCGTGCATTAAAAAGAAAAGTGAGCCAAATGTATGTTAAAATTATTAAAGCTATGCTTATGGCAAAAAATAACAACTATTAAAGGTAGCTGTGGAGTGATCAAAAGGTTATGAATTAAAATAAGATTATATCAAGGACAATGATTAATTGTGCTGCTCATGGAGAGCTCACAAGGGTATATTGGTTTATGCTTTGCTAATAAATAAAACCTCAACTGTGATGAGTAAAATATTCAAACAACAGAAAATATTTAAAGAACAAAAAATTAAGCTTAACCTTCAAAATCAACACCAAGATGTGATCGATTTAAGTATCTAAGATCTATTACACACAAGAATGTAGATATAAATGAGGATATAAAATTAAAATTCAGCAATGCAAAATAAAATAGAAGTTTCAAAAGTACTATTCTATATGATCGTAGTGAGACCTACAATGCTTTATGGTGCAGAATGTTGGCCATTAAATGAGAACCATAATATTACATAAGTGTTGCAGAGATGAGGATGCTCAGCTGGATGAGTGGCTTTACTCTTAGAGACAAGATACGAAATAAGCATATACGTCAAAAGATTGGAGTAGCTCCAATGGAAGATAAGATTAGAGAGAGTCGTTTTAGATGATTTGCTCACATAAACGGTGGCCTTCCGATGACCCAATTAGGAAAGTAGATGTATTAGATTTGACTTATGTTAAGAAAGGTATAGGTAGACCTAAAAAGACTTGGTTTGAAAATATTAGAAATGACCTTTGTTTATTAAATGTAGATGAGAATTTGACCCTTAACAAGACACAATGGAGAAAAAGGATAGAAGAACCTACATAGTGGGATAAAGGCTTCTTGTTGTTGTTGTTGTATGGATATTAGAAAGTAAATTTTAAATATTACAATTATGTCAATTACAATGTATGGATTTGAGTATTAGGTGATAAAAGTCATTATTAGTGTCACGTTTCAAGAAAACTACATTCTCTTATCATATTAGTTATATAAGCTCATCGAGCTATTTTACCCACTGTTTTGAAAATCGGACCGGACCGGACGGTTCAACCGTGATGGTAACCGTGATCAAAACCGGCTCTGAACCGGCTCAAACCGGATTAAACCAGCAATTCAACCGTGAACCGGTCTGGGTTGGAAAGAACAGGCCGGTTTATAAAAATATTTTACTTTTGTTTTAATTAAAATTTTAAAAATATATTTTAGTTTATTAAATTTTTTAAAACATTTTAAAATATTTTTATTAAATATGATGATTAATTTCTCCATAATACATGCAAGTTATCTTAAATAACTCACATAATTTATTTTGCAAAAAGAGTGTACTTCTCACTTTATAAAGGGTTCAAGGAAACATCCTTAAACTCCCCCTATGATGTGGGACTAAAAAAGTTGCATGAATAGTTTAGAATGTGAATTTGGGCTTATTTGGGCTAGTTGGGCTTCAAATTTTTGCTTAGTTGGGCTACAAATTTGAATAATATGTATTATAAATTTGCTATAATATATATTATAATAATTATATTATAAAATATTAATATTATAAATTTATATATTATATTAAATATTATTCTTATAAATATATTTAATTATAAATATATAAATATATTATTTTTAAATGATATTTATATTTATAATTTTGTATTATATATATTTTTTAAATTTATAAATATTATTAAATGGTCATATATTTAATTATTTCTATTATATTAATGATCATAATTTTTTTATTTTATATTATATTAAGTATTATTCTTATAAATATATTATTCTTAAATGATATTTATAATTTTTTTATATTTTATATTATTCTTATAAATATATTTAATTAATATGTATAAAATTTTATTATATATTTTAAAATTTTATAAATATAATTATTAAATGCTCATATATTTATATTATATGATTTTTATTTTATTAATTTTTAATAATATTATTATTTATTACGTCATCTGGTTCGACCCCGATTCGACCCGGTTCGACGATCGAACCGAGAACCTCTCCCTCTTCCTGTTCGTTGTCTGGTCCGGTTTTCACAACCTTGAATTTTTACCACAAGCTTAACAGTTAAAAAACAGGAAAGGAAAACTCAATAGAATTTATACATTTAAAATTCATTTTAATTGCAGTTTGTGAAATATCATTTATTTCATGTAATTGACAGACCAATAATTCATATATGGACTTGCATAAACTGCATAGGTTTCAATAGCACATCCATTAATCAACATAATAGAATTAAATCAATATATAGGGTCAGTTGTAATCTCAAATGCTAAGTATGAACATGCATACTATCAAAATGGGTATTTCTTTTGCTCATCAAACCATTTTTTAAGGACGAACAAAAGCTCAAATAATCATAATAACCATACTTTTGATTTAGGTATTACTATTTTTTAATCACTTTGGATGGAAATTTTCTAAGGATAACCATTTACAGATATATACTGAACAAATCTTAAAAATTAAATTACTAAACATAAATTAATGTACAAAAACACTCAAAGCTTTCAGCTCTTCTCGACATTATGAAAATTGTGGCATATGTCTAAAATTAAGCACAACTTGATGATGTAGGAGATCACATGTAACCAAGTGTACAAAAAGAAGTGAAATGACACAAAAATTGATGATGAATAAAATGATAACACGTGAGTGAGAGTAACAAGTAAGATAAAGAAATCAACCCGCACAAAAGAGCGCATATTTATTGTGGTTCATATTCTCCACACCATCCGCCCAAATTAATCACCTTCAACAACTATGAAGCCAAAAGATTTTACAAAGCTATCGACCCTTGACCTAGAAAGGCAAAACCAGCCTTTTTCTTGCTCAATGTCAACCCTCACACTTCATCTTTTTCTCAAACCCAAGGCCAATCCTCTACAATTTTTTCTTGATCATAGATAACTCACAACAAAATCAAGCTTACAAAAACAGCAAGCTGGAGCACTCTAACACAAGATATACAATGCAAAAATGAGTAAAAGAATGTTACAATAAGAGTACTAATGCACAATTATTTACCAAAGCTAAATCTACATGGATGTTAAAATCTAAGAAATGAAAATGAGTATATCTAAGAAAATGATTGCATAATACAACTCAAAAGAGGTTAAGTAAATAAAAGCTCAAGTGAAGCAAGAAAGCCTACAAAAAGAAGATGACTTGACAAACTTATCAAAACATTTCATAAATGACTTGAGAGATTTCAAAGAACTAAGTTGCCAAGTTATGGAGGTATTTATAGATTATGAAGGATTTAAATGGAGCCAAAAACGAAGGCCAAGTAGTTATTGAAGCCAAATTTAATTTATTGTTATCAGAATAAGCATGCAACTCTCATCCAATTAATTGCTTCTATAAATGAGAGGAAAACATCTTTTGGATGGCCATCAACTAATGGAAACTGAGGTTAGGTGAGCTTTGGTACCAAAAAAAGGCTATAGGGACCAATGGACCATTGAGATTAAGTAAAAAACATTAACAAAAGGCGAGATTGTAAATGGCAGTCGATGTCACCTAAATACAACAGTTTCAGTCAATCAATTCTGCAAAATGAGGCTGGCAATTAATTTCATTTTCCCCACCCCACCCCACCCCACCCCACCCAATCCCCTTCATTGTAGATGGCAGCCTTGCCAAGTCAATTGGTCGACTTCCTTTCCGGCCATTGCTCACCACTCAACATATATCATAACCAATCAAACATGTTACCCTCTTTGCATTCTTTGTCAATTTTCTAAAATCCACGCTCATTATCCATGTCCCTGTAACTGACTCGAACCTCAGCAACTTCACCCTCATTAATTACACCTCCTATAGATCAAGTTATGGCAATTTGTATGGATCGGACAATTCCAAAGCATAACAAATTGATCAGTCCAAATCGTTTAGTAGCCTTGAACTAGAGCCACTCAATCAGATTAATTTTAAGTACAAGGAGTAGTCTAAACCTATTTCAAATATCTTTAAGCGATTAAATGATTGAAGCTTGAATTTTGAGCATCCCTAGCAATATAGGCTTTGCATTTTGCTTGTGCTTACACTAATGTCTAAAGAAAAAGAAATATAAGAAATAAACACACATGATCAGCATGTCAAACTTAGGTGTTTGATTAATCTTCAATTGCATGAATATTCACCATGACTACATCACAAGAGAAACTATATAAATAAATTGAAGATATACGGTACATCCATTAATTATAGTGAAATCAACAAAACAACATGAGCTGTTAACAACCCCTTCTTTTAATGATGACAAAACACCGTAATATGGGAATGAAAAAAATAAGCTTAAAAAATTTTTTTGCAATTGGATGTTATATGAAAAAATAGATCAATAAACACACCATAAAATCATAATCTAAAATAAGATAATTGAAACTAAAATGCATGATAACGACAACAACAACAACAAGCCTTTATCCCACTCAGTGAGTTTGGATATATGAATCTTTTTTCTCCATTGTGCCTATTAAGAGTCAAATTCTTATTTAAATATAATTTAGAACCAAGTCTTTTTAGCTCTATCTCTATATTTCTTATCATAGGCAAAATCTAATACATCTACTCTCCTAACAGGATCATCATAAGTTCAATATTATAGTGACCAAACCATCTCAAGTGACCCTCTCTAATCCTATCTGTCACTAGAATTACTCCAATCTTTCTCAATTATATACTCGTTTTTCATTATGTCTCTAAGGGTAAAGGCACTCATCCACTGGAGCATCCTCATCTCTGCAACATTTAACTTAATTTTATGCTTCTCTTTTAATGGCAAACATTCTACGTCAAAAAGCATTGCAAGTCTCACTACAATCTTATAATTTTTTTCCTTAAGTTTGAGAGGTACTTTTCTACCACCACCAACAGATCTGATGCATTCCACCACTTCGACCATCCATCGTGAATTCTATTAATAATATGCATGGTCACACAAAGTTCAAAAAATAAACAGAAAAAAGAATGTGAGATGATAGTACACCGAAGTCTTAGCTCATACATCAAATTTTTTTCTATATTTATGCATGTATCCAAAGAATGAAAAGTTAAATTTGTTGACAACATATTTTCCCCTCTTTTGACATCAAAAAAAGGATAAGGCAAGAAGAGTCCCTGAAAGGATATTTTCATTGACAAGAAGAAGTTATCGCTTAATAAGGGTACAACATTGCATAAATATAAAATACATCAAAATGAGATGGATCAAATCCCACAAGATGACTTCTTGTCATTATTAAGAAGATGAGCAAATGGATGGAGTGTCAACAAATCCACACATCTCCATTGCATTTGGGTTCATTGAAGACATCAGAAAATTGCAAAAAATTTTCAAGGAATTGTCAAATTGTAAAGGTTAATGCTCCACCTATTACAAAGACAGTGCAATTTGATTTTTTTTAAATTTTTTACTACTCGGTTCTATGAGCAAAATAATGTAGTTAGGAATAGAAAACAAAAATTTGTAAAAGAAACCTATGCTTAGCTTCAATAAAAGATGCAAATAAGATAAAAGGTTCATTACAATGCTCTTTTCTGAAAGGATAACATGTCCTTATCATGATAGGAAGTGTCAAAGAGTCAAGTGGGCCTTCAAGAAGATTTTTAAAACATTGATCATAAAAGAAAATGAAAGGAACATTAAAATGCTCTTTTCTTTTAGGATTGCATACCCTTGTTATGAGAGGAAGTTACCAAGAGGACTTAAGTGGGTCTTCAAGATGGTTTTTTTAATAATTAGGACAAGAAATGTGAAAGTATTTTTGCTAGCGCCCACAAAGACTACTAGAATTAAAACCAAGATTATGATGAGCCAATTTAAGATAATTTCATGTAAGATTTAAGTAATACTTAGGAGAGAAAGGGAGCATAAAATGAAACTTATGGAAAATATAAAATTTAGTAAAACCCTTCATCGTATTTCTTTATGTTTAGTTGCAAGTATATGGATTTTGATCCCCTTCCTTCCTCCTCCTCATAGGGGGTCTTGTCTTAGTATAAGAAGCTATGTTATTTTGAATGAAAGCATTGATTTCCTCTTGCAATCTTATATTGTGCACCCGACCTCTTCATTCATGTTTAAACTATTGGAGAGGGGTTTCTAGTAGAGAGAAGAAACTGAGGATGAATCATCAACTAATTTGCCCAACAATCCACCAGTCATATATCTAAGACTCTTGGATCATTTAATTGTGCTTGATTACTTCATCCTTGATTTTTGGATCCATCAGTCATTTATCATAACATTTTGCCATATCAGCATCACCCCACAACTTTCTTTTATAAAGATTGGAGAGCACTTCGACTCCCATCATTATTAGTGCTTCTTCAGTTCTCCATTAAAAATGTCAACAATTTTAGCATATCCTCCATTACCGCAGCTTCAAAAATTGGCACTCTCACAGGTTATATACATTGAACGTCTCAAACTCGCTCCATTGCCTCTTCCTTCTTCCATGACAACGGACTTCTAACAACAAATACATACTAGATACATGCAACTTTTCTTACACTTATTTATGTTCCCTCTGTTTCCCGCACTCAGTACCATACAACAAAGCTCAGCCAGCCTTCACACCGTTCCACCCAAGTTAAAATAGTAATAAAAGTGGTATTCCATCCTCAGAACTTAATACAAAGCAAAAATATTCAGCAACACCTCAATAACAGAAAAACTAGATAGAAAGAAAACCATGCCAATCATCCATAAACAGTGTAAAAATAACACAAAATTTAACTTCAGCAATAACATACCTGGGTGGTCTTGCCACTCCCAGTTTCACCGACAAGAATAAGGGTCTGATTGTCACGGAGAACTTGAAGGAACTCATCTTTCTGCTGCCATACGGGAAGTGTCTTCCTCTTGTCGAGGATCTCGAAGTACCTTTGCGAGTATGTCCGCCCTGTCCATCGGTTGATCGTCACAGGCAAAAGCGGCGCGGCAGCGCCTGCAGCGAACGATCCGTTTACCCGAGCCAGCTTCGTCGAGACCGCTGCCTCGTCTACTACGTCGAAGAGGCTGACCTTCCGCTTCCTCTCCGTCGACATGCCGATTCCTTCCCACGATTTCGAGCCGGCAATCAAGCCCTAATTCTGGGCCAAAGTCTATATTTATACTTAGACAGCGTCGGTCCTACCTTTGTTCCGTACCAGTACGTCCTGCGGCTTGCTGCGACCGCCACAAAAATAAATATAAGGCAAGGCTAAAATTTCTTACAAATCCGCAGATTAATCAAATAAATTATTAGCTATTTGATTTTGAATTTGTTTTACGGACAAATTTTCAAATGGAACATAGTTTCTAAAAATTTTAAAATTAGGAGCAATAAAAAAAATTAAAAATGAGCATTCACATGAATAGTAATTCTGTTTTTAAACAAAATGCAAAACAGTACGGCATTTTTCATGGAAAACGCAATGGGGCTCTGCATTTTCAATAGAAAATCAATCCAACTTTGCATTTTTCATGCAAAATATAACTTAGGTGTGCGTTTTCTGTAGGAAGAAAGAATATTAATTTAAATAATGAAATAAAAAATTATTACTTTAGTTAAAAAATATCATTATACATATATTCAATTTTATTTAAATTATTTATAATTATTAACTTTTATTTATAATTAAAAGTTAAAATAATTTTTTATAATAAATATTTTTAGGAATTATATTATTTAGATATTAAATAAAATTTAATTTTTATAAATTTAAATTATTTATAACTATTGACTTTTAGTTATAATACTATTAACATTTAGTTATAATAATTTTTTTCATTAATTATGTTTTCTTTTTAATAATATTTAATTGTAATAAACTTAAATTGTTTTAAAAAATAAACTATTTATAACTATTATAATCAAACTACCTACGTCAATCATATTTAAAAATAATTTATTATAAAAATAATATAATTTAATATTATATAAGATTATTATATTAATTTTTTAAAATATATATTATAAATATTTTTTAATATAGTATAAATAACTAAAAGTAATTATTTATATTATTAACTTTCTATTAATAGTATAACTAAAAGTAACTAAAAGTAATTTTTTAAAATATATATTATCTTCATTTAAATTATTTAGACTTTAGTTATTATATAAACAACAAGTCAATACGACAATACCTACTTCAAAAATGACTTTAGTTATTTATATGATATCTAAAAAAATTATATGATATCTAAATAATATAATTCAGAAAACTATTTATTATAAATAAAAGGTAATAGCTAATAGTTATAAATTATTTAAATTCATAAATATTATATTCAATATTAAAAAATTAAAAAAATTTATTTTAACTTTTAATTATATATAAAAGTTAATCATTATGAATAATTTAAATAAAATTGAATATATGTATAATGATATTTTTTAACTAAAGTAATAATTTTTATGTCATTATTTAAATTAATATTTTTTCTTTCTACAGAAAACGCACATCTAAATTGCATTTTGCATGGAAAATGCAAATTAGTATTGCGTTTTCTATTGAAAATGTAGAGCCCCATCGCATTTTCCATGCAAAACGCCATATTGCTTTGCATTTTGTTCAAAAACGAAATTACTATTCACGTGAATGCTCCTTTTTTTATACTCCTAATTCTAAAACTTTTAGCAACTATGCTCCATTTGAAAATTTTCTCTTGTTTCACTGGCTAAAAAAATAATGTAATTAAAAAATATTTTGAACCTATATAGATGAGTTAAAGTAAATGTAATTGATTTTTTTTATTGAAGTTAAACCAATGTAATGTAAAATCTAAAATATTTATGGTTAGCAACATGCTGTAAGGACTAGTGGCAACGATAGATAACGACGGATGGCAATTGGGGCAATCATTGGGTGGCTGTGGTGGTGACTAGCTAACATGTGCGGCAAGTGGTCTTAGCCAGCAACTGGTGTTAGTGGCTGGTGGCAACAGGGTGGTGATCACCATCAATGGTGTCCAGCTGGTGACGTCATCCGGAGGCGACAACGGGTAGTGGGTGGTGGCTCGCCGAGGTGGCTTACAGGAGGTGTTAACAATCAAACAAGCTTCCTTGCGGTGTAAATTATTATAGTTCAAAATTGGTCTAGTTTAATTTACCTAAAAAATGAACTAAAATTATTTACACTATATTTACTTCACTTTATTTTACATTCTTTTTTCATCGAACCACACACTAATATTTTTAAAACCCCCATATTTGAAATAATTTGCACTCATTTTACGCCCCATACTGAAAATATATAGAGAGATGCAATAAATAAAATATAGCATATTTAAATTTAGTTAAGATAGAGTAAAATTATTATTGCTAATTATTTTGTTAATATGGCTTAAATTAAAATAAATGCAGTGTAAAGCCCAATAATAATTGAGGCCAATAGCTCATGGGCGATGACATCATAGGAGATGGAGAGTGGCAGCATCAGTGAAGTCAACTTGCGGTGAAATAAAAATTCGATAAAAAATAAGTGAATTTAGAATACATAAAAAATGAACAAATAATTCACCAAAATTTTAGTTTGCATTTTTTTTATCAAACTACAAATCAAAATTTCCAAATTCCTTATATTTTGAAATAATTATTGAGAAATATATATTAAATAGTATCTTTATAACACTTAGATTATTCCAATCTATAATTATTGAGAGTACTTGTATACACATTTTCACCTTTGAATAAAAGCTGTTTTTTTTTTTAACTAAGTGTCATTTAAGTTTTAATTAAGTAATTGATATATCATAAAAAATTTATCTTGATCTTGCACGAATCTTGAAGCAAAATTGAGTTGAAAGCCTCTAAAATTAAATCGACGATTTCAGCAAACATATAGTCAAACTAAACGTCTCAAAAAGACGAACCCATCAACACCAAAATCAACCAGATCCAAGCCCAAATCAAGGGTCCAAAACATATTTGAATTGTTCAAAGTGTAATTTGGAATACCAACCGAACTATAAGGATGACATGCTTATAGTCAAATCGAGCAACTAGACGAGATGAATCCAATGAGCCTAAGATAATTGAATTCCAATATCATTAAGGCATTCAAATGACAATTAAACAATTCATAATCAAGGGGATCAATATCAGCCGTCCATTCAAACCACTCTCATTTTGACCTTAATCTTTCATATATTTATAAGTCATGTCATTCTCAAAAAACTATAAATAGCGTCCACTCTTCTCATGACAAGGGGGAGAAGAAGAAAGATAAATGAGGAATTTGGGAGCACTCTTGCCACCGACCAACACCAAAGTTCTTCCTGACCATCGCCGAAGTTCTTCCAGAAAACTGCCAGAGTTCTTCCCAACCATTGTCGGAGTTCCTTCCGACCGACCCCTCACCAAAGTTCTTCCTGACTGCTACCGGAGTTTCTTCTTGATCGTTATCGGAGTTCCTCCAGACCATCATTGTAGTTCCTCTCGATCGTCATCGAAGTTTCTTCTCGACCATCACCAGAGTTCTTCCCGACCGTTGCCGAATTTTTCTTCACGGCCATCGCCAAAGTTTCTTCTTGATTGTCGTTGAAGCTTTTATCAATCACAGTTCATACTTCCACCGTTCATTAATCATCGCTAGATTTCTATCCAGTTATTTAATGTTGTAATTCTAGCATCTCCAAGTAAAGGGAAAAATCAAACTTTATAATTCATTCAAATTTAGTGAAATTTTCTCGTTTGGGTTGGTCCCCGTGGTTTTACTCTCAACTATCTATTGGTGTGCCAAATATACGTACATTGCAAATACGCTATATTTATTACTTTACTGTCATGTATATTCTCATCCACTATAGTGATTAACCAACGAAAAAAAATAAACTCACCAAAGTCGCCTTTGTTAACGAGTGAATAATGATGATTAGGCTAAGCCGAGTCAGGTAGCCATTGAAGATAAATAATAATAAAAAAAGGTGATTACCAATAAGTCGCTCGTTAAACGGATGACTAACCCTTGCTAATTAAAAAAAATTATTTAATGAGTAATATTTAATATTATTCAATATATTCTTTATGAGTTGTGTTGTCAAATCAAATCTACGAAGTTGTATTATCAAATCATTTTATATTGACAGATTATTATGTATTGTCAAATCACTTTATAATAACAGCTCAATGTATGTTTTCATATCATTTTGTAATAATATATTATGATCTTGGTTCTCCCAATCTCATATAAGGGTAGAAACATACAGTATAATTATACACCTAGATAAAATTCTAACCAATTAATTATTGTGTTATCAACTCATTTAGTCATGTCAAATGAAGCATTTTTTTTATTTCTGACCAATTAATGATTGCACATCTACCCAAATGGACCTCTATAAATTGACAATTATTTCATTGTAAGGATCACAATAACTAGTATCCTATATTCATATGAAAATATATCAAACCAAAAAGTATTATATTGATTTTTTTAAGCACTTGACTATAAATGATAGCAGTGATTTCATAGATGTTTAACATTTCCAACTAATAATGTGTTAGAGGAGAATGCTATAACAAATCATATCTAATGATATTATGTGCATTGTTGGTCAGACAATGAGGACTGCATATTATGGGAGACACATAGAGATCTTATGAAGTATACATCTTATAGGAATAGAGCATGTTTGAATGAGGATGGCTGAAAATATATACAAATGAAAGTTTTACAACATTTAACACATCTAGCGTTGATTAATATGTTGAAGGCTAAATCTGTTGAAATTAAACGACGTGAAAACAGATCGTTCAAGGAGATCGTGGATAACCCAATGACTGATATTAGTCACTGCATTCTTTATCATGAATTGAATACTAAGGTTGATGCATTCATGATTAAGACATACGAGAATCTGAGTTTTATGCATTGTTGACAGAGAAAGGACTTTCTTGATGAAGTGGATTGGCAATGTGTCCAGCATTAGTTTAAACAGAAATTTAATTGTTGCCCTACACAAACCCAACTTCAAACTTGCACTATTATCGTACCACAAAAGCGTTGAAGGACTTTCTTTTCCTTAAAACTTTCATATGTTATGCTAGTAACATAATTTGGGAGTCAGTATAGAATGTGATTTGAGCATGTTATTGATGAACTTCTTAAGCTTTATGGTAGTCTATGTATATGTATGTATGAATATGAAAATATAAATGCTTAGTTGTTATTGTTGTAATTTTTTAAGGTTTATGGATCTATGCCAATTTGTTATAATCATTCTCAATATGTTTAAATAATAAAAAATATTTATAACTAAATTTTATTTATGTTTCATGTTAAGATAATTGTCAGAAAAGTTAGAACAAAAAAGAATATTTGAATGATTTTATTGATAATGAGAATGATTATGATTGAGTACCATATGAATTGATTTCTTGTGTTGTATGATAGAAAGATGTGTTTGATACACACACACATATATACTAGATACTATGAATATTATGAGATCAATGGGTTCATTTGTAAAAGAAAAATATTCATCTAACTCCATATCCCTAAGCTTATAAATGTGATTGATACTAAGAGCATCAAAGGGGACCCACATCCCTCTCATAAAATATTTGCCAATATATATATCACAAAATCTTAATATAGCTCTAATTTCATTTACATTAATTATACTCAGTAAAGCTAGGTTATAAACTTATAATTACTATAATTAATATTAATATGAGAGTACATTGGATTCCTCTGTAACAAGTTATTAACGTGTAGTTTGTGATCGAGGACATTGGATTCCTCAGATGGCCTATGAAAATCAAAGTATAAAATCCTTATAATGTCTCATTTAATGTGAAGTGATATTTCATGTAGCTTGTAATAGCCTATCACATTAGATGACATGTAAAATCATAAGATCCATTCAAGTCCTAATGTGTTGTATGGTTGCAAGTTATAGTTCAATATCTTAAATCACTGTTATATAAATTGTGCATAAAAGATACATGAATAGCATATTACAAAACGAAACTTGGATTCATCAAAAAGCCTTCTGTCACCACGTCGAATGTAAATGTCTCATGCACTCGAGATGTTAATTAACTAAAATTTGTGCACTAATATCTTCGACATATATAAAGTAGAAGTATCTATCCAATTGCATGTTATAATACCCTCTGACATATTTCATCATTCTCCACATGTGAAACTATGAACTCATTCCCTAAGGGAAGACGACAAACCAAGTTCACTGTGTACTTCGAAGTATCATATTTAAGGGCTTTAAGGACCTTAATCTTCACTTGATCTAAGTTCGTCTTAACACCCACTTGCAAGGGCCACTAACTCCCCCCCCCCCCCCCCAACATATGTTGGTGAATATTTATCATCCAAAGATAATTGTCTACCATACAAAACGCATCCATACATTATTGTGCAACTACATATCACTAATACATACGATTAAACAAACATTCTTAGCTCGAAGAAATAAAACGATCAAATCATTTATCTAAATAAGCTTATATAATACCTTATTTTTAAAAATTATATATATATATATATATATATATATATATATATATATATATATATATATATATATATATAATAGTTCATTCACCAAATTATTATGAGATTCGCTAATACTATATGTCTTAGCTCTCAAAGTTCACCTCTTTTTCCACAAAAAATATTATTAAAAAAAAACTCTTTCGCTAATACTATATACTCAAAAATACCTCTTTCATAAAAAATATCAAAACCTTACCTCAAAAAAATGAAACAATCACAACATATTCTTATCTCCTACTCATATATTACAAATAAAACATACCACACCATTTATTCCTTCCTATTTCGGTATACCAAAATCCCACATTTTAACATACCTTAACCTTACATAAAACAACTTAATCAAGCTTAATCTTAAAAAAAAAATCCACACAAACTAAGTATGATATAAAAGGAAAATAATTTCAACAACCAAAATACAAAAAAAAAATTCAAAAAAATTACCTAGAAGTTGAGGATCATCGGATTTTGCAAGCAGCTGATCGTCTTTTTCGCGAATAGGGCAGGGAAAATGGGGAGTTGTCGGGTTAGTAAAGTAGCAAGGGTAAGTTTAAAATAGAAAAGTTTTTACGAGCTTAAATTTTTTTTTTTCATTGGTTAATCACTTAATTAAAACTTAAATGATATTTAGTTTTAAAAAAAAACCTATAAAAGCTCATATTGTCAACACTTTTATCTCTCCCTATGCAAGTCATCACAACTTGCCAACATGTTCTACTTGCAATGTAAATTTTTTTAGTACTATTTTCAAAAGTATTTAAAAACATATAAACATGCATCTAAGGCACAAGCATAACAATATGTGAAAATAATATATGATTAATTAAATATTAATAATAAATCTCCAATTATCAAATGTTAAATGTTAGTGATGCATGTTCGTATGGATTTTAATTCAATGTTCATTCTCTAAATCCTAAACCCATAATGTTATTAGATGTCATAGTACCTAATACAAACTTATTTAAGTCATGATCAAATCATCTTTGAATCTTGATGCCATTTTGAATCACGATCAAATCATCTTTACAATGTAATCAAATTATATTTCAGCCATGACAAATCATCTTCAAACTATATATGATTGAACCATTTTTGAATTATGATCAAATTATTTTCAATAAACCTCAATTATGATTTAAATATGGCTTAAACATGATTTGAAGATGATTCGACTATGTGCATGCTATATTTAGAGATCACCTAGTCATTCAATTAATATCGTAAAACTTCCATATATGGTTTGAGCCCTTAATTTGGGCTAATTTGGGCTCAGAATAGATTGATTTTGGTGTTTTTTAGTTCATCTCTTTGAAATGTTCAATTTGACCATGAGTTTGTTGAAATTAGAGTTTAGATAGTCCTGAATTTAATTTTGAAAGTTTTCAGTTCAAATATGACTTGAGATTCACGCCTGATCATGATGATTTTTGGTGTCGTATCAAGTTTAATGTAATAACTATTTATAATATTTTCTTCAATTAATGTGCTAGCTTCAAAGATTAACGTAATTATGATTGAAAATCATTTACTCAATTCACAAACTTAGGAGGAAGTCAATATTGTCTTATAGGAGTGGTTTAGTCTTTTGATATTTGCAAGACTTACATAAATTTTCAAGGCCTATATTATTTTTTATTTTGAATGCTTCATCATCCAAAATTCCTTAGATCAAGTATGTATATTGATGCAACAATTCAAATTTATATATAAAAAAAAATTTGGGAGGAAATTTTGAACAATAGAAACTCTCTGTCAAACATAATTTTAATCAAAATGCGATTCTTGAAGAGACCAATCATATTGATGTCAAGCTTCCTTACGGTGTAAACGATTATAGTTCAATTGGGCGAGTTTAATTAACCTAAATAATGAACTAAAATTATTTACACAACATTTATTTTACTTTATTTTGTATTCATTTTCATCGAACCAAACACCAATATTTTTAAAATCCTTATTTTGCAATAATTTGCACTCATTTTACTTTCATCCAAAGACCCTCTTACTAAAAAACATATTATAGATACGATAAAATAAAATATAGTATATTTAAAATTAATTAAAATATAGAAAAATAAATATTGTTGATTTTTTTATATGGCTTAAATTAAAATGAATACAATGTAAAGCCTGATAAATAGTGGAGGCCAATGTATAACTATTGAGAATATATTCCCATTTTGACCCTTAAATAAAAGCTCAACTTATTAGTCATATGTTTAGGAACGAAATAAAATAAAAAAATATATTATAAAATTTAAAAACGTTGACGGTCCGCGACAGGAGGTGGTGACAGTGATGGGCAATGGCGGTGGGCTATAGTGGCGCTAGCCATCAACGATAGTGGTCGTTGGGTGGTTGTGGTGGTGGCTGACATGTGCAACGAGTGGTCGTGGTCAGCGACTGGTGGTAGTGGCAGGTGACGATGATAGTGGTTATCAACAGTAATTGTGGCCAACTTGTGGACTCATCCGAAGGCGACAACAGGCAATGGGTGGTGGCAGGCCGAGGTGGCCGGGTGGTGGTGGTAACAATCAAACAAACTTCTTTAATTTGTTGTGTAAATGATTATAGTTCAAAATTAGACTAGTTTAATTTACCAAAAAAATGAACTAAAATTATTTACACTACATTTACTTCACTTTATTGTGTATTCTTTTTTCATCTAATTAAACACCAATATGTTTAACCCCTATATTATAACTAATTTGCGCTCATTTTATTTCCAACCAAATATCTCCTTATTGAAAATATATTTAGAGAGACACTAAAATAAAATATGGTATATTTAAAATTAGTTAAAATATAGTAAAATAATAATTGCTTATTATTTTTTATATATCTTAAATTAAAATAAATACAATGTAAAGCCCAATAATAGTGGAGACCAATAGCTGGTGGGTGATGACAACATCGGAAATGGAGAGTGGCAGCATCAGTGAACTCAACTTGAGGTGAAATAGAAATTCCATAAAAATCAAGTGAATTTATAATATATAAAAAAATAAACTATATAGTGAAATAGTAGTTCACCAAAATTTTTAATTTTTGTACAATCATAAAAAGTATTTTAAAAAAACATGCATATAAGGCATAAACATGACAATATGTAATATATATATATGATTACTTAAATATGCACTATAAATCTCCAATTATCAAATGTTAAATGTTAGTGATGTTATATATTTGTTCGTATAGGTTTGAATTCAATGTTCATTCTCTAAATCCTAAACCCATGATGTTATTAGATGTCATAGTACCTAATACAAATTTATTAAAATCATGACAAAATCATCTTTGAATCTTAAAGCCATTTTTAATCATCTTCGAATAATCTTTAAAATGTAATCAACCCATATTTCAGCCCTGATCAAATCATCATCAAACTATGATCGAACCAATTTTGAATTGTGATCAAATTATTTTCAATGAACTTCAATTATTGTTTAAATATGGCTTAAACATGGTTTGAAGATGATTCCACTATAAGCATGATATACTTAGATATCATCTAGCCATCCAATTAATATCTTAAAGCTTCCATATATGATTCATGCCCTTGATTTGGGCTTAGAATAGGCCGATTTTGGTGTCATTGAGTTTATCTCTTTGAAACGTTTAGTTTGACCATGAGTTTGCTGAAATTAGAGTTTAGATAATCCTGAATTTAATTTGAAAGTTTTCAATTCAAATATAACTTGAGATTTATGCTTGATCATGATGATTTTTGGTGTTGTATCAAGTTTAATGCAAATACTATTTATAATATTTGCTTCAATTAATGTGCTAGCTTAAAAAATGAATCATAATTATGATTGAAAATAATTTACTTAATTCACAAACTTAGGAGGAAGCCAATATTGTCTTATAGGAGTGGTTGAGTCTTTTGACTTTATGTCATAAATTTTCAAGGCCTATATTATTTATTTATTTTTTAATTTTGAATGCTCAATCATCCAAAATCCCTTAGATCAAGTATGTATATTGGTGCAACAATTCAAATTAGAAAAATTTGGAAGGAAATTTGGAAGAATCGAACTCCATATGAAGCAAAATTTTAGCTAAAATGGGATTCGTGAAGAGACGAATCAAATAAGTCGAATACTCTCCAATAATTAATATTTATGTCATAAAAGCACTAAAATATTCATAATGCATAAAAAGTGGTCAAGGGTGCTCATTTTAAGCTGTTTGATGGAATGTATAAAGATTTTGGCAGACTCTACTTATGGATGGGAAATACAGTGAAGAGAGCTCACAATTTGAAAAGTCATATTGCTCTATTTGATAATTGATTATGATGATCATTACCAGTAATCATCATCACCCATCCATTGTCACCTTATTATTGTTGCTCGATTAATTTTATTGAGTTCCATTTACTAACCTTCTTCGTCTTTTATTACTTCACTTCTACACCAGCTTTTGCCAAGCTGTTAACCCCCGATCTTCATGTCAGTCATCACACGAAAGTCATTTCCCAGTACCTAAGTTCGTAGTTCCCTAATGTTTGCCACATATTTTTATTTCTACAACATTTTCATTAGTCTAGCAAAATTCCTAGTTGATAATCCAAATTTATCCTACCTTCTCCAATCAGGAAGAAATCACAAATATTTGCAATCTTTACTTACATATTATAATATTTCATAGAACTGAGACCTTGTTGGTTTTTTGAGGGGATCTAAAGTTAAATCAACGCAGATAAATGTAGAATATGTTGAAAGGATATAAGGATTTGAAAATTCCTACCAGTTGATGGATGAAAAAATTAATATGAGGGTGAAATTTGTCATTTTGCCAAACTTATGGGAGTTAAATTGTAATTTTAAGATTTCAAGAGGGGTAAAAATTAATTAGCCATAAAAAATTAATGAAAAAAAAAAACAGAAGTGTTTGTAAATATAAACACCTTAGTTTATGCTAAAACTTTCAATAAAAAACTCTTATAATTTCATTGGATATTAATATCGAAAAAAGCTTAAAATTTTTCAAAAAAAAACTCATCATGTTATTTATTTATTTTTTTTAACCATTGGGCTTCATAGTATATATTTTGATTATTGTAATCTTATTGTAAGAATCTCGATTAACTCAATTGCTTAAATTTTAAAATATTTTAAGAAAGCCAAATGCAACATGCAAAAAGTTTATGAATTTCTTTGGGACAGATTTTTATTATTTTACAAAGTATTTTTTTAGTATAATTTTTTTAACTATAATTTCTTTAATTAAAAAGCTACTTTTAAAATACTAAGAAAATTGTCTCAAACAAAATCATTCAAAAAACTTTTCTGAAGAATGTGTTTTTGATAGAAAAAAAATTAGAAAATATTGTTATGGGAAAGTTTTTTTTATTTAAATTACAATCACAATTTTGTTTAAATATTAATTTCTCGTCGCTTAAAAAAAATTATGTGACAAGAAACTATTTTTTTAGTAACTTTTAAATATTTAATTTTTCCATAATAATTTTACAATTTTCTTTACAAAAAATGCAGTCCATAAGTAATATATGATTAGAAAATAATAAAACTAACAAATTTTATTTATTCTGCTAATAATTGCTCCACTTAAAACTGCAAACACCTATTGAATTTAAGAATGAAAATAATGTCATAATATTCTAAATTAAAATTGATAGAAATATGCTTTAAAATCTTTTTATTTATTTAAATAAAATTTACTATCGCATTCAAATGAAATAAAAAGGAGAGGATTTACATATCTAACACTCAAAATTTTAATATTTCATGTATACCACCCACAGACAATTTAAATATTAAATATGTCAGTTGGATATTCATTCATATCATCCTATAAACTTTAATATTGCATTCATTGCATTCTACAAATGGTAGACATGAAATATTAAAAATTTAAATGTTAGATATATAAATAACTTGATATAAAGTGATATTCATATTAGGGGTGTCAATATTTGACATAACCTAAGAGTCCGACTTGAACCCGACCCAGAAATTTTGGGTTCAAGTTTTGGAGATTTCGACCCATTTGTAAAACCGGGTCGGATTCGGGTTGATATGGAAACCCAAAAATGACCCGTGACTTGCTTTAAATAGTAAACAGTTAGGGATCTCGACCCGTCACCCACTGGCGCGATTCAACGCGAACTCTCTGCTGTCTTGCAGGCCGCAGTCGCGATTCAAAGTCACTTTAAGCCAATGTTGTTGTTCGGTTATCCTGTCGTCGGCCTCTCCCTCTCCCACCGCCTGAAGTCATCAGTCTAAAGTCTAAAATCTAAACCCTAACCTTAACCCGACACGACCCACCTCTCCCTCTCTCGCTGCCTGAAGCCAACGCGCCACCAGTCCCTCTCTCTGCACTGGACGCCACCGCCTTTATGGGTCTCTCTACCTCGGGCCAACAACAAATGCATATTTACTGGATTTTGTTGAATAGCAGAGTTACGGGTTGGGTCGGGATGACCCAAACCTGAAGCAGCTCAGATTCGGGTTTGAAAAAATTTAAAAATGGATCATGAGATTCGGACTGGCTCAAATAGTGACCCGATTTTTATAGCCCTAATTCATATGAATCTCCCTAAAAAATTTTGAAAAGATGAAATTTAATAAATTTATCCTTGATATGTTATCAAAAAATTATCTTGATCGGACACGAATCTCAAAGCAAAAATCAAGTTGGGAACTTCAAAATAAAAATTTGGATCATCTAAACTCCGATTTCATCAAACTTACAATCAAATTGTTCATCTCGGAATATGAACCCAACGACACCAAATTCATCTCAATCCGAGCCCAAATGGGTCTGAATCAAAGACCCAAACTGCTATTGGAAGGTTCAAACCACAATTTTGATTACCAAATGGTTTCCAAACATGACATGCTTATAGTCTCGTCGAGCGACTCGACGAGACAAATCCAAGATCACCGAATTCTAATATCATCAAGACCTTCAATGTTTGACGAACGGTTAATGATCAAGGGATTCAATATTGGCCGTCCATCTGAACCACTCCACATTTGCCCTTGATCCTCCTCCTATTTACGGGTCATGCCATTCTCAAAAAAACTATAAATAGCTCTTCATTTCTCTTGAGAGGGGACCCATACAAGAAGCAGAAGAAGAGAAGAAGAAGAAGAAGAAAAAAGTATGAGGGAAGAAACTCCTCGACCACCGCAGAGATTTTGCCCGACTTCCATAAGACGCCAGAATTCTGCCCGACTTCCAAGTGATGCAGGAATTCTGCTTGACTTTTAAGTGACGCCGGAACTCTACATGATCTCCAAGTGACTCTAGAGTTTTGCCCGAATACCATCTAACGCCGGAGTTCTCCCCGGCCGCCGACTGAATTCAAACTTCTACCCAATGACAGACCTCCGCTCGTCGCCAGATTTATGCCTGACACCGAACTTCTGCTCTTTGTTGGATTTTCGCCGGATAACTATCCATTATGGGATTTCTATCCATAGTTGGACTTATAATTGATGATGTCCTTCTGATCTCCATCGTAAAAAAAAATGGCCCTTCCGACCTTCGTCGCCCAACAACTATAGTCCTTCCGACCTTCGTCGCCCAACGATTATAGTCCTTCCGATCTTTGTCGCCTGCCGACTACGATTCTTTTGACTTATGTCGCCCATCGACTACTATCCTTCTGACCACCGTTGATAGACAACAATCTTTATGATCTCCGTTGTCTGTCGATTACGATCCTTTTGACTTATGTCGCCCACTGACCATAGTCCTTCCGACCCCCATCACCAAACAACAGTCTTTATGACCTCTATAGCCCACCGACTATGGTTTTTCCGACTTATGTCACCCATCGACTACACTCCTTATGACCAAAATGAATACGTCAATAGTAACTCTTTGTATTCCCACCATGTAATGTACTGCATATGATGTACATAGAGTCAATGCCTTCCCCCAATGAAGGGCCTCATTTGTAATCAACTGCAAATACTAGTTGATTCATTTAAACAGAGCTAGACCCCATGGTTTTTCCTCCTTTTCAGGAGTTTTCCACATAAAATTTTTGATGTCTCATAAATACTACACCCTCTCTCTTATCTGATTACGTGTAGGATTTTTGTATAATGCTAAGACGCTAAATTTATATTTCTCTTCCGCCTTGAATACTCTAGGATGCAACAGTTTGACGTCGTCTGTAGAAAATTGATTCCTGACTGGGGGCAATTATTACTCAAATCTCAAAAAGATCGCTAATATCAACATCTTATTATTAGACATTACTGTATCAATTTCATAAGAATCATATGACTCCAATTATAATAAAAAAGATCCTCCAATATCTAGATGATTTCAGAAAAATCTCAGCAAATACAAGGATACTTACAATCAATTATAAGCTATGTACAATCCCTTATTAGATTTCTACTCCTTAGGCAAGATCTTAATCTCGACCTCAAAAAGGCTGTGATGGTATAAAGATAGACCATTATCTATATTTGATTTGGGATACACGTGGCGTTCGCCCCCTCCCAATCAAGGCAAAATTAATCCGAATGGGATTCTCTCGACCTCTTTCATACAGGTTAACGTCATTAAGCATGACTATAACATACAACCTCGGATAGGTCTTACATCCTTGATGGATTCTCTCGACTCCTTCCATATAGGTTAACGTCATCAAGCAGGGTGCTTACATACAACCTCGAATAGGTCTTACATCATTGGTGGATTCTCTTGACCTCTTCTACACAAGTTAACATCATCGAGTATGGCCCAGACATACAACCTCATATAGGTCTTACATTCTTTGGTTGATTCTCTCGACCTTGTCCATATAGGTTAGCGTCATCGAGCAGAGCTCTGACATACAGCCTCAGATAAATCTTACATCCTTGGTGGATTTTCTCGACCTCTTTCACACAGGTTAATATCATCGAGTAGAGCTCTAACATACAACCTCGGGATAGGTCTTAAATCATTGGTGGTGTAACGACCCAACCTGACCGGAACGAATCCCATTGCGTTGAGTCGCGACGAATGAATCCAGGATCTAGTTTTAGAATTTGTTTCAGACTTTCTTCCAATAATCAAATAAACAGAAAACACAGAGCAACTATAACCATCCAAATATATAGAAATTCATCCAACATTTTCTTCTTCTCAATCCTCGAAATAATCATGTATATTACAGTGCATGGCTATAAACAGAAAGAACAGAACAGAAAAGCAGAATAGCCATGACCGTACAAAAATCAAAAGTGCAAAAATACCTAGTCTCATATCAGACATTGAACGGCTAGTCCAAAACCTCCTTCCCTTTCCTAGAACCTGAAAACCATGAAGATAACCACAGTAAGCAAACAGCTCAGCAAGACTACACTAGCCGATCAAAATCTCTAGGAACTCTCATATCAAAATACTCACAAAAGCGTTAAAACATTTTATTCAAATAGCCGTGCAGCATTCAGATACTTGTATATAAATCAGAATATTAGACAGAGTTCAGAGATTCATACAAAATATAAATCAAATAGAATGCAGATATTCGTACATAATAGATAAGATAACAAAGACAGAAGAACTGAATTAAATTTACATCACATAATTATTCAAATCAGAATTCCAATCAAAGTTCAGAACAGATTTCAGAATACATTCAAATCATATTTCAAAACAAATTTCCCTTACCCAGACAAAATCTCAGAGGATTCTGGCCCTTTATGCCTCCCTTACCTGACACAGACAGAATTTCAAAGGATTCTGACCCCTTATGCCTCCCTTTGTGCTTACAGCACTAGAATATACAGAACTGACACAGACAGAATTTCAAAGGATTCTGACCCCTTATGCCTCCCTTTGTGCTTACAGCACTAGAATATACAGAATTATCTGATCAGAATTCATTTTCATATTCTAGAACCCAGACAGAATCTCAACAGATTCTTGCCCCTTATGCCTCTCGTCTCTGGCACAAATAGAATATCAACGGATTTCGGCCCCTTATAACTCCCTTCTGATATCATGAACAACACATCAACATGAACTCACATCACTACAGGAAAAATGTCAAATACCGGTGGTTTGCACCGGCGGTTTATTGGACCGTCGGTATTACCGGCGGCGTCACCGGCGGTCTAGCCGTCGGACTATAACGACGGCCAAACCGGCGGCTTAGCTACGATACACCGCCGGTAATACCGACGGTCTATAAACCGCCGGTAAACTGCCGGACATCAATATGAACCGGCGGCCTAAACCGTCGTTGATAAGTGATTTTTTCCGGCGGTCCAGACCGCCGAAAAACCGCCGTTAAAAGCCCTAATACGAGCCCCCTCGCTCCGCTCATTTCATTTTCACTCTTTCCTTCTCTCTCTCGGTCGCTCGTTGTACCGTGTCCTCCGCTCGTCCGATCAGCCCCCGACGAAGGAACTCCGACCGCCGACCCCAGTCCGACCGCCGCCGACGAGTCTACTCGGACGCCCGACCGCCGACCGATTCCGACCCCAAACAATCCGATTTCTATTTTAAGGTTATTTTTTATGGTTTTTCTTTGATTATTTGGTGCTACTCCATGTTATATTATCTTTTTAGTTAATGTTTCATACTTTAAAAATGTGGGAGAGAGTTATGGAGCATAGGTTTAGGTGTGATACTAATGTTTCTTAAAATCAATTTGGATTAATGCTTGGTAGGTTTACAATGGAAGTCATACATTTTTTGAGAGGTTTGATGGAGAAATATAATGAGAATAAGGAGGATCTATATATGATATTTATCTATTTGGAGAAAACATATGTTAATATTCCAAGAGAAGTGCTATAGAGGGTTCTTAAGAAGAAAGGAGTTAATAATGCTTATATTTAAATCATTATTGATATGTATGTAGGAGCTATTACTTGTGTTCAAATACATGGTGGTTTGATCAAGTATTTTCCTATTTCGGTTGGATTATATCAAGGATCAGCAAGAAGTCCATATCTTTTTTGCTTTACTCATAGATGTTCTCACTAGACATTTGTGAGAGGATGTACCTTGGTGTATGCTTTTTACTGATGATATTCTTCATGTTGATAAGACTAGAAAGGGAGTTGAAGGAAAACATGAATTATGGAGGTCAACTATAAAGTTTATAAGGTTTTCGCTTCAATAGATTTATAACTGAATATATGATGTGTGCTTTTAGTTGTAATAAACCTTGTGAGGGGATTATGGCATTGGGTGATCAAGACATTAATAAGAGTTGACTTGGTCAAATTGACCAAGTCGAACCCCAAGACCCTCTCCAATGGGTTCAGAGAGTCGAGTCGAGTCTGTTGGGCCTAGACTTGTACCCTGGGATAACCCGGTTGACCAAGTCAACCAGGGTTGACCACCTTGCCCCTTTAGGCCCCAAATCAAATCTATGCGTTTATTTTATTTAAATGCAACATATGGATAAGCTTTTGTTCTTTTAGAGCATGATTAAGTCCTTCAAAGCATAAAAATCTATTTAGATGTATAACAGATTATTTATGCCTCCAACATGTAGGGTACGTTTACTTCAACGTGCAAATGACTATCCAAGAAGAGAGATATTGGATGTATAACAGATTGTTGCCGGGTCGAAAAGGATTGACAGTTGAATTTATAGAGGGAGTTGAAACTTTCATTCAAGTTGCATCTCAACTGCCTTCCTTTCTGTTTGATAAAATGTTTAGATGTCCGTGTTCGAAGCATAAAAATCTAGCATTCCTAAAGCCCGATGATGTGAAGCTTGATTTATATCGTAGGGGATTTCTTCCAAACTATTGGATTTGGACATCACATGGCGAGTACGAGCCACATAGAGATGCTCATGCCGGTTCATCTACAGCTTATGAAACATTTGATGAAGATCAAATGAGTAAACCCTATGAAGACCTTATTTTTGATGTAGCAGGTCATAATTTAAGGTCTAATGTGGAAGAGCCACCAAATGCAGAGACATAAAAATTCTTTGAGTTATTACATTCAGCTCAAAAGCCAATTTGGAAAGGTTGCAGTACGCATTCGGAATTATCCATTACAGTGAGGATGCTAAGTATTAAAACTGAGTATAATATTCCCCATGAGTGTTTTAATGACGTTATTGGTCTTATGAAGGAAACTAATCTGGCTGATAATTTAATTCCCTCAGACTTGTACCGAACAAAGAAATTAGTATCCAAGCTGGGTCTCACTGCTACAAAGATTGATTGTTGTATCAATGGATGTATGCTATACTATAAGGATGATGCAGCAGAAGTTATTTGTCGCAGCTGCAATGCTCCTCGTTTTAAGCAAAACTCGGGAAAACAACGTCGTCCAAAGAAAGATGTGTCATATTCCCGTTTATTTTATTTACCAATCATTCCAAGACTTCAGCGGCTCTATGCATCAATGAGTTCAGCAGGCCATATGAGATGGCATAAGGAGAAAATAGCAAAAAGTGATGTTCTTTCTCATCCATCAGATGCTGAAGCGCGGAAACATTTTGATCGAGTGCATCCTTCATTTGCTGCTGAACCCCGCAACATAAGATTGGGATTATGTACTGATGATTTTACTCCTTATAGTCAAACAGCTACACCGTATTCTTGTTGGCCAGTTATATTAACACCATACAACCTGCCACCAGAGATGTGTATGACTACTCCGTTCATGTTCTTAACTCTGATTATACCTGGACCACATAATTCGAAGGCAAAGATTGATATCTATTTGCAACCATTAATTGATGACCTCAAATTATTATGGGAAGAAGGAGTGCTCACATATGACATATCAATAAAACAAAATTTTCTCCTTCGAGCTGCTTTGCTGTGGACTATCGGTGATTTTCCAGCTTATGGTATGTTGTCTGGTTGGAGCACAGCAGGGAAATTAGCATGTCCTTACTGCATGGAGAACAGTAAAGTTTTCACATTAAAACATGGAGGGAAAAATATTTGGTTTGATTGTCATCGTATGTTTCTAAATGCTAATCATCAGTTCCGAAGAAATAAAGAAGCATTTGTTAAAAACAGAATTGAGCGATCACCTCCTCCACCCAGATTAAGTGATGAGATACTACAGAGACTTTCCAACATTCCAACAATTATTGATTATCCAATGCTATCAGAATCTAAATTTCCGGGTTATGGTGTTCAACATAATTGGATTAAAAAAAGTATTTTCTAGATATTACCTTATTGGAGAACTAATTTGATAAGACATAACTTGGATGTTATGCACATTGAGAAGAAGTTTCTGGATAATATTTTTAATACAATTATGGATGTTAAAGGCAAGAGTAAAGATAATGTCAAAGCAAGGATGGACATTAAAGAGTTTTGTCGGCAAAAAAATTTGGAGTTAGTAACAACAACTGACGGTAAACTAATGAAGCCCAAACCTCCTTACTCTTTCACGTTAGAGTAAAAAAGAATGATATGTCAATGGTTTAAATGTTTAAAAATGCCGGATGGTTATCGATTAAATATAAGCCGATGTGTTGACTTGAAATATGCAAGGTTATTTGGACTCAAAAGTCATGATTGTCACATAATTATGGAGGTTCTTCTTCCGATCATAGTTAGTATGTTACCCGATTACATATCAAATCCGTTAATTGAGCTTAGCATTTTCTTCAAAGATTTATGTTCATCTAAACTAAGTGAAAATACTTTACGGAGGTACGAGGATAACATACCAATCATCTTATGCAAGTTAGAGAAGATATTTCCCTCGGGTTTTTTTGATTCTATGGAACATCTTCCAATCCATCTACCTTACGAAGCTAGAGTTGGTGGACCTGTACAATATCGTTGGATGTATCCTTTCGAAAGGTAAATGTGTTAAGATTTTTATTAATTACTCAATATTTTTGAATCAGTTAAGATAACATATTTTTATTTGATTAATAGATATCTGAACACGTTGAAGAACTATGTTAAGAATAAAGCACGACCAGAAGGATCGATATGTGAAGCATATTTATCTCAAGAAACAACTCATTTTTGCTCCTACTATTTCGAGCCACATGTAAGGAGTACAAGAACAAAACTGGGTCGTAACATGGACTTCGATGTAGAAGAACAATCACATGCTACACTAACAGTATTTAGAAGGCAAGGAAAGCCTAGTGGCAAATGTGTTGAAAGATATCTCAACGATTTAGAAATAAATACAGCGAATTTGTATGTACTACTGAACTGTGAAGAAGTTGAGCCAATCTTAGAGTAAGTTCTAACATAATGTTAATAATAAATTAGTAATGTTTATTTAAAATACTTATGTATTATTTGTCACCAGGTATTTCGTAAGCAATTTGCCTTTGACAGATTCAAGGGAAATTGAGCAAGCTGTTGCAAATGAATTTCCAACTTGGTTCAGATCATATGTGAGTATATTTTTTTTTATAAATTTAAATCTTATTTATTATCAAAAATACTAAAATTTGAAAATATTTTTAGGTACAAAATCCTGATAACAAATATTTCGATAAAGGTTTGCAAGCATTAGCATGGGGTCCAATGCGAAAAGTAAAAATTTGGCCAATATATATAGTGAATGGGTTCAGATTTCATACCAAATCGTGGAGTGAAGGAAGAAAAATTGAAAATTGTGAAGTATGTGTTAGAGAAAATACTCATGAAGAAGATGAGTGTAATTATTATGGTATTTTGAATGAGGTCCTTGACTTGGAATACCCAGGCGAAGATGAGAACTTTGTATGCTTATTTAACTGTCAGTGGTATGATCCAGTACAAAATAGAGGCACAAGAGTTCATCCTGTGTATGGTTTAGTAGATGTTAAACATAGTAGAAGATACAAAAAGTTTGATCTATTTGTGTTAGCAGGCCAAGCTATTCAAGTTTATTTCAGCAAATATCCCAGTGGTCGCAGAGACAAACAAGATTGGCTAGTTGTCATAAAAACAAAAGCACGGGGAATAATTGATCAACAATACATTATAGCAACTGCACATCAAGAGGATGAGATGTCAAGTTATATGCCTGTTGAAATTGAGGAGATGACAACTACAACCTCTACTATTGAAATGGAGTTAGAAGATGTCAATAGTTCAACTAGTTCAGACGAAGAAGAGAACGAGGATGAAAGTGAAGATACCCTTGAGAGTGATGAAAATAGTTTTGATGATTCTGATTAGTTTTTGTAATTTAGAATTGTAGAATTTAAATGTTTTAATATTTTTACTGCTTAGAAATGATATTGTATTTTGCCACCTTGTCTTTTATTAACTGCTTCATTAACTGCTTCTCGTAATTCATTACCTGCTTCATTAACTGATTTATTAACTGATTTATTAACTGCTTTATTAACTGATTTTCAATGGTTTAGTAATTATTTTTTTTAATATTGCATATGGCTTCAGGCGACGATCCTCCTCGTAAATCATTTGCCTCAAAGTTCCGCCGGAAGAAGATTACGACTAGCAGACCCACACAGACTGAGGTAGGTGAGGGGCCTTCAGTTCCACCAGATCTACCTACACCACCACCGCCACCACCTGCCAGGAGCTAGCTGCCTTCACCAGAGCAGGGTCAGGGACAGTTAGATCCACCTCTTGTTATACCTCCATACTTCCCTGGCCACTTCCCTCCCAGCTCGACGAGTCCTCGCTTCCCCTCTCCAGATCAGACACATGCTTCTCCATTCTATCCATATTACCCCCCACCATCATCACAGGCTGCTGGTCCATCCACTGGTCTTCACCCTCCTTACCCTTACCCATATTACTACCCCTATCCGGTGCAGCATGAACAGGGTGGACCATCACGACCACCAGAGGTTGGCGCTAGCGATCCTGCAGCAGCAACAGATAAGCGTCAATACATCGAGCCTGACGGCGATAAGTAAGTTCAATTTAAGTTATTAAGTTGTTTTTATTTTGATATATTACATGTTATTGATAAACAAAGTCACTTGCAGCTTCAATCCTTCAAGGCCACCTATACATATGATCCGGGATATAATAAAGAATAAGTATGATGCTCCTTACTTATCCTGGAAGAAGATCCCAAAGCCAGTTAGAGATATGTGGTTTGGAGAATTTCAGGTATATATATTTTTGTATGATTTCAAATATATGATTTAATTTGTACTAATCTTTTTGATATTGTCTAAATTTTTACAGAAAGAATTTAGGTGGTTGCCTGAGTACAGCACGAGGATCAGATCAAATTTTGAGAGGAGAGGAGCGACCCGTCTCAGAGACATGTTCACGGACATTAGAAAGTCCGGGCAGAGGCCTAATTGGATTGGAGAGGGCGTTTGGGCAGATTTGAGTAGTGCTTGGGCTACCCCGGGGTTTATAAAAATGAGATAGCAGAATAAACAGAACAGAGCCTCTGACTGCGGCGGTTTAGGAAGCTCTCTTCATACTGGTGGATCTGTACCTCATACAAAATATAGGGGGCGACTGGTAAGTGTTTTGAATTGGTTTATTACATATATTTATGTTAGTATAACTAAGCATCAAATTTTCAGAAAGAGCACCTGGGTCGGGAGCCAACACCATTGGAGCTGCATACAAGAACTCATCAACATCAAGCTGACCAGCAGTGGGTTGATGAGAAGTCTAAGAAGGCTCATGTGAGTAAAATTTTTTGGATTTTTAGAATAAAAATTTATTTTAATAAAACTATTTGTAACTCGCAGGATGATTTCTTACGAGCTAGAGAAAGTCGGCAGTCCACTGGTGAGGGATCATCTTCTGGATCGGCCCATATTTCTGAGTATCAGACATGGTCAGAAGTTGTTGGTGGAAGACAGAGGGGGAGGGTATATGGCATGGGTTCACAGGCTTTTGCTATTGAGGGCAGTTCATACACCTCTGCATTTCATGATCTAAGTGGAGCTGAAGAATCTGTAAGTGAGAGGGTTGCAGCACTTACTAGAGAGATTGAAGAGATGAAAAGGGTTCAAGCTAGAGAGATTGAAGAAATGAGGAAGGCTCAGAACGAAATGCAATCAGAGTTGCAATCCTACAGAGCTGGAAAACAAAGGAAGAAGGACCAACAGGAGCAGCCATCTGCAGACAGTGAGGATACCGATGATGATTAGATGTTTATTATGTTTGATGAATGTATTAATTAGAACTTGTGAACTTCTGAACTTGTGATTGTAATATTATCATGAACTATCTTGTGAATTTGTGATTGTAATGTTATGATGAATTTTTGATTTTGTTTGTATTTTCTGGTTGTGATGAATATAGCGGCGTGTTGCCCAACATATATTGCTTTTTCTACAGGTTTAGACTTTAGGGTGAACCTCCCTCAAATAGAGGGGATGATGTCAATTTTTTTTTTCAGGTGCTATAGGTTTCCGGCGGCTAAACAGCGGTTTAGCCGCCGGAAACGACGATACCGGACGGACAAGATAAGCCGTCGGTTATAATATTAAACCGCCGGTAATTACCGGCGGTTACCGACGGCCGCCGGCGGTTCTACGATGGACACCCGACGGTTTTAACCGTCGGTAATACCGACTGCTATAACCGCCGTCCGCCGCCGGTAAACTACCGGCAGCCTAACGGCGCCGTCCGGCGGTTTACAAACCAGACGACGCCAGTTTTAAACCGCCGGTAACGCGACCGGCGGCTTACCGGCGGCCTAACCGCCGGCACACCGACGGTTAAAATTCCGGTGGTTACCGGCGGTATTAGCCGCCGGGAGACCGCCGCAAAAATAAATTGCCGGTAACAGACCGTCGGAAATGGTTTCCTACGCCATTTTTTCCGGCGGTCTACAAACCACCATTAGACCGTCGGTAACATTAAAAACCGCCGGTAAATCTAGACTAACCGTCGAAAAAAACCGCCGGTTTTCAGCGTTTTTCCTGTAGTGCATCAGATACAGAGAAATCAGATTCTTATCAGAATATCGTTGGAGAGTATAACGATAGACAACGAAAATTCAACAGATCAAAATTCACAGTTTCAGAAAATTATCAAATTACCAGAGATCGTAGAAAATATCATTTCAAGACTTTCATTGTACTGAAGCAATATTTTTCAGCATCCAGATAATTTCGTATTCGATGAAAACTCCGTAGAATTCAAAATACCCAATGAAATTTTTTTAGAAAATATTCAAAACGTGCAAAATTACAATCTCTATAACATACCAAAAATTACGTGGTAAAAATTTTACCGGTACGAAATTATACCAGATTTTCGCTAACGGAAACAGAAATTTAAGCAAGAAATTCATCAAAATCCATATTTCTAAAAATTGAGAAAGGCATAATGTGCCTTACCTCGAGTCGGTCAACTTTCCCAACTATGGCGACGGACGAAAACGGACCCCCCAAACGCGATTTTCTTCCTCTTTCCTTCATTTTCTCTCTCTTCAAAAATATCTCAAAATATCTATTTAATGAACCTCTTTTATATAAGTTAACATCATCGAACAAAGACTCTAACATATAACCTTAGTTATTTTTTACATCTTATATGGATTCTCTCGACCTCTTCCATATAGGTTAACGTCATCGAGTATGACTCTAACATATAACCTCGAATAGGTCTTACATCCTATGTGGATTATCTCGACCTTTTTAACATAGATGAACATCATCGAGCAGTGCTTTGACATATAACCTCGGATAGGTATCACATTATATATGAATTCTCTCGACCTCTTCCATATAGGTTAACGTCATCGAGCAAAGCTCTGACATACAACCACATATAGATCATATATTCTTGATGGGTTTTCTCGATATTTTCTATAGAGGTCAGCATCATCAATCAATGCTCTGAGTGAATAATATTCTCTCTATAAAGATTTTATAAAAGCACGTGATTGATAAAATTATCACTCATATGAAGATTCTTAATAGACTAAAAAGCCCAAAAAAAGTACATTATGCAATATATCAAAATATGCCTCAAAGATGTAATCAAAATTTAGCTTCCTCCGCAGGATAAATTATCAACTTCATGTATAATATCATTAGAATTACACTGCAAAAATTATACATCAAATTCATTTTTGTAAGAATCTGAAAGTAAAAGTACATTGTCATCATCCGTACAAACTATTATCATCAAGCAACTTTAAAATAGTCAAATATCCTTAGTGGATTTAAGTGACTTCTTCTCTACTGCATATCAATGCATTTTCTATAATTTCTTCTTCGAAGAAAGATTACAATTTGATCTTCATCAGGCCTCAACTCAGTTAACACTATACTTGTGTTGCCAAACGACTAACATAGCATATTACTTTGGCTCCTTGAATAAGGGATATCTAATATCGACACACTTCCGTATGAATGCATATTGCCTTAAGAAGATGCCACTGGACATCCGCGATTATCGCCCATTTGTCTGATATTTGACAGCGGTCCTTTACTTTAGCTATCATCAAATTATCACTTGACTGCTACTTACAGTGCACCCTCAAATTTTCTGCTTTAGCTCTCCACTCGACCGTTAACTGCCAACGAACTTCAACTCGACCGTCTATCATCAACGAACTTCTTCTCAAACAGCATCAAAATTCTTTCAGTCTACTCGTCACTTCTGGTTCTCTTCTAGGATACTATTACCGCCAGATCATCTCAAATCATCATCGCATATAAGAAGTAATTGATCTTCTTCTGTCAAGGGTTGTCTACTAAGAAGATAACCTCTCATCGTGACTTCTTTTATACAAGAGAGGGGCACTGAAGCTTGATAGAGGAATGACGCCTATCTCCGACAGTGGAATATCTCTAATATAAGAAGAAGAACACAAGAGAAGAATAAGTAGAAAAAAATCTCCTTCTACATAAGAGAGGGGCACTAAAGCTTGATTGGGGAATGTCGCATAGATACAATAGTAGAATGCCTCCAATGTAAGAAGAAGACCAAAGAAGAAGAAAATGAATGACTTCAAAAATTTAACTTCTATACCAGGAGAGGGGCCCTTTATTTTTCGTAGGGAAAGTCACCCACGAAAAAATAAATGATGCCTCAACTGTAAGAAAGTTAGAATGAGAGAGAAGAAATAAAATAAAGGGATGAAAAAGTCCAACTTCTACAGAATGAGAGGGACACTTATTTTGTGTAGGTAAAGTCACCTACAAAAAATAGTAGAATGCCTTTACTGTAAGAAAGTTAGAATGAGAGAGGAGAAGGAAAAGGAATGACTCCAAAAATTCCAACTTCTACACAAGGAGAGGGGCCCTGATTTTGTGTAGGGAAAGTCACCTAAAAAATAAGGGAATGCCTCAAATGCAAGAAAGTCAGAGAAAGAAGAGAAAAGAGAAGAAATGTGCAAATTTTTCCCTTCCCTGAAGAGTCTATTTATAGGTTGAAAAGAGGAGGAAATGATTCAAAATTTGGGGGGAATTTTGCCTCCAAATTAATCAAATTAATTCAAAAGGTTTCTAGAAGCTTTTTCAAATTTATTGGGCCCACATCTGAAATTTTCAAAATTTTAAAACAATAGGAAAAAAAATTGTGGGGCCCACAAAAAAAATCTTCTTTGTAGATTTTAATGAAGCAAAACACTGTAGTGGAGCACTGTAGCACAATACTGTAGCAACCATGGACATTTCAAAATAAGAACATTTTTTTGCAGCAAAAAACACTGTAGCAGTCCGGTTACCTATGAAATACTAAAAAAAAAAAATTATACATTAACGAAACTACAGCTGGTTTAATAACCGACAGTCTACTCTGATCGTGCACCCCAAGGGGAGTGTCCTTTCATCGGTGACGGCGGCGTCCGCTGGTGGCTGGCCGGCCGTCCAGTTCAACTATCAAGATGCGTTCGAGCACAGATTTTGGGCTCAGACAGTCCAAATCAGACATTTTTTTGGGTCATCATATATGTTTTTCGACGTTCTAGACTCAATTTTGATACTTTAGAGGTCAACGAGACTTCTAAGACCAAATTTGAGAAAAATTACATTTTTTAGAACACAAATTTTCAATTTCGATCGATTTGAAGCGTTGTGACATATATTTTCGGACTCTATATACTTCGATGTTCAAAAATAGTAGGGCAACTGATATGTTATCAAAAAATTATCTTGATCGGACACAAATCTTGAGGCAAAAATCAAGTTGGAAACTTCAAAAACAAAATTTGGGATCATCTAAACTTTGATTTCAACAAACTTATAGTCGAACTAATTGTCTCGAAATTTCGAACCCAACTACACCAAATTAAACTCAATCCGAGCCCAAATGGGTCCAAATCGAAAACCCAAAGCGTTGTTAGAACGTTTAAACCACAATTTTTATTACCAAACGATTTCCAAACATGACATGCTTATAGTAGAATCGAGCGGCTCGACGAGACAAATCCAACGAACCCAAGATCACCAGATTCTAGTATCATCAAGACCTTCAAATGTCTGGCGAACGGTCCACGATCAAGGGATTCAATATCGACTATCCATCCGAACCACTCCACCTTTGCCCTTGATCCTCCTCCTATTTACGGGTCATGCCATCCTAAAAAAACTATAAATAACCGCTCATTTCTCTTGAGAGGGGACCCAAGCAAGAAGAAGAAGAGAAGAAGAAGAAGAAAAGAGTAGTACGAGGGAAGAAACTCCTCGACCACCACAGAGATTCTACCCGACTTCAAAGGGACGCCAGAATTCTTCCCGACTTTCAAGTGACGCAGGAATTCCGCCGAACTTCCAAGTGACACCGAAACTCCGACCGACTTCCAAGTGACACCGTAATTTCGCCTGACTTCCAAGTGACGCCGAAATTCTGTCAGACTTTCCAGTGACGCCGGAACTCTACCCGATCTCCAAGTGACTATGGAGTTTTGCCCGAATACCATCTAACGCCGGAGTTCTCCCTGACCGTTGATTGAATTTAAACTTCTACCCAACGACGTACCTCCGCTTGTCGCCAGATTTCTACCTGACACCGAACTTCTGCACGTTGTTGGATTTTCGCCGGATAACTATCCAATGTGGGATTTCTATCCATAGTTGAACTTCTACCTGAGGCCGTCCTTATGATCTCCGTCGTTAGACAATTGTCCTTTCGACCTTCGTCGCCCAACGACTATAGTCCTTCCGACCTCTATTGCCTACCGACTACGGTCCTTCTGACTTACGTCGCCCACCGACTACTGTCATTCTGACCTCCGTTGCCAGACAACAGTCTTTATGACCTCTATCGCCAGCCAACTACGATCCTTCCGATTTATGTCGCCCATCGACTACATTCCTTTCGACCTCCGTCGCCAGACAACAGTCTTTATGACCTCCGTCGCCCGCCGACTACGGTTCTTCCGACTTATGTTACCCATCCACTACACTCCTTCTGACAAAACGAATACGTCAACAATAACTCTTTGTATTTCACTATTTCTACCATGTAATGTACTGCATATGATGTACATAGAGCCAAGACATTCCCCCAAGGAAGGGCCTCATTTATAATCAACTGCAAATACTAGTGAATTCATTTAAACTAAGTTAGACCCCGTGATTTTTCCTCATTTTCAAGGGGTTTCCACGTAAAAATATTGTTGTCTCATAAATTCTATACCCTCTCTCTTATCTGATTGTGTGCTGAATTTGCATATAATACTAAGACGCTAAATTTTATATTTCTTTACCGCCGTGAATACTCTAGGATGCAACAATCCTCACACTTTGTTGTGGTAATTTTTGATAAGTTGGGGAATAGTGTGCCTTGCTCAATTGGAAATCCGTTTCCCGCCAAATAACCGACCTGCTCAGAAGGTGCAGATCTAAACCCTAAAAAAATTGCTTGTTTTTCGGGTGAGATTTGATCTTCTAATGACCCTTTTGTCGCTCATGGAATCTTCCTCAGATATATGGCCGCCACTCCAGCCTCATGCCGGCAGTGGCGCCACAGTCGAGGAAGAAGACGCCTTTCTTGGGTTCGTGACGTACGCTAGGTCGATGCTTTTCCCAGACGAATGCGCAGAAGACTTTCATGGGCCGTCCTGGAGCTGGCTTGTCTCCCGTATCTTCAAGACCTGCATTGCATATCCTAGTGGAGTCACTTCCGGGATTCTTCTCTCCGATCTCTTCCAGGTAATCTTTACATTACTGAAATCGCCCTCGTTGTTACCTTCGAACTACAGGACTCCTAGATTTGTCATGAAAGACTATCAGGGAACCTAGTGATCTTGCAAGAAGATAGAATATGACGAAACATTGTGATTCTCGAGTTAATGTGTGCGGTTAATCTTCTTTCACAGGCTTGGTGCGAGCAGCGCAGGTTTTTGACCTCAAAAAAGAATATGGAATGGATGATTCCATTGAAGAGACGACGCAGGAGAAGAAGGCTTCCAAACACAGTCACCATCGATTCAATTTTCGAGAAGAATTTCCTCTCTCCAACTAGCTGTCTGGAAGCGGTAGTTTTGCGTTCCTTTCTTCTTCCAGGTACCGCAAAACCCTTCTTTCTTTCTATCACTTACACCTTATCTTCTATTTTAGAACGGAAAACTTTTTTCCTTCGCTCATGCTCCTTTTTAAACTGTCCACAGTTACAGAGATTTAAATTTTGTATTGAGGAATCCATTGATGTTTCTATCGATTGTGGAGTAAAACAAAAAACAGAGCCTTTCTCCCGAAATATTGATGTCAATTTTTTCTTCTAACTGTAATTATGGATTTATCTACTACTTCAATTAAGGAGGAGCGTTGAACTATGTTTTAGACTGCCTAATGACCAATAGTTCAATTTGCACTGACAGAGATAGTGGGTTATTGAACGAAAACTTCATTTGCTTGATAATTACAAGTTGGGTAACTAATTGGTTTGTGACATAGTTAAATATATTGAACTTTAATGTTATTATTTGGTTTTCTTACTTGCTTAAGAAGTTTACCTTTACCAAAGATTAATTTTAAAGAACGAACCATCCAACTTTTGAGGATCTGTGCATGTGTTTCAATCCCACTAATTGGAGCTCATAACAAATTGCATATTATTTAGAATTGTATACAAGAATCATGTAACATCAAGTTTAACTCAAAATTTCTTCTTTCTCAGTTCTCTACTCATCAACGTTTAATTTCTAAATAAATTTGAAATAGTTGGCAACAACTTAAAAATCATCTGCACTGTCAACGACTAAGGGGCTCTTTATTTGAATCGTCGTCATAACAAATTATTCTCATCCTTGCCTTATCTTGTGGAGTCCAATACCTTTCAATTTGCATATTCATCAATTTATTTCAACAATCTTTTTCTTTCATAATATTTTTCATTATTATAAAGATGACATTAGTGTCGTAAACTTTTTAGAGGAGGTGATGGTGGCATGTAGCTTTCAAGTGATCATTGGCTGTGGTTACGATGGTGTTGGCTGCGTTGAAGGTGACATGTTGGAGGTCGAGACAACTGAGGGGAAGTTGTTGCGACTCAGGGATGCATGAATGCGTGATTTGTTCGGGGTTTTAGTTTATGATTTAGGTAAGCTTTACTAAAAATATATAAATAGGGTGAAGCGTGAGTTGCACGCCAGCTGGAGGCTCTTTATTTGAATCGTCGTCATAACAAATTATTCTCTCCCTTGCCTCATCTTGTGGAGTCCAATACCTTTCAATTTGCATATTCATCATTTATTTCAGCACTCTTTTTCTTTCATAATATTTTTCATTATTATAAAGATGACATTAGTGTTGTAAACTTTTTAGAGGAGGTGATGGTGGCATGTAGCTTTCAAGTGATCATTGGCGGTGGTTACGATGATGTTGGCTGCGTTGAAGGTGACATGTTGGAGGTCGATACAACTGAGGGGAAGTTGTTGCAACTCAGGGATGCATGAATGCGTGATTTATTCGGAGTTTTAGTTTATGGTTTAGGTAAGCTTTACTAAAAATATATAAACAGGGTGAAGCGTGAGCTGCACGCCAGCTGGGGGCTCTTTATTTGAATCGTCATCATAACAATTTATTCTCTCCCTTGCCTCATCTTGTGGAGTCCAATACCTTTTAATTTGCATATTCATCATTTATTTCAACAATCTTTTTCTTTCATAATATTTTTCATTATTATAAAGATGACATTAGTGCTGTAAACTTTTTAGAGGAGGTGATGGTTGCATGTAGCTTTCAAGTGATCCTTGGCGGTGGTTATGATGGTGTTGGCTGCGTTGAAGGTGACAGGTTGGAGGTCGAGACAACTGAGGGGAAGTAGTTGCGACTCAGGGATGCACTAATGCGTGATTTGTTCGGAGTTTTAGTTTATGATTTAGGCAAGTTTTACTAAAAATATATAAATAGGGTGAAGCGTGAGCCGCACGCCAGCTGAGTGGGCGGGCCTCAACTAACTTGAAGCGCAAGCCTCATAAAAAAGCTCGAGGCGTGAGTCTCAAAGCATTTTTCATTGAAATTGCACCGAGGCGGGCCTCATATTGCGTAATTTTAAATAATGGAAGAAACTTTTGTAACAGAGAAGGAAGGATACTAATAGCAACATTATCAACACCTGCTTATCCACACCCTATCCTTTTATTTGTTGTAGATGGTTGTACGCCCTCTCAACCTTTTGACATATAGAAGATGATTTCTCTCTCCTTATCTTAAACTTGTTCAAAAAGAAATCTTTAATGCGCTTCTCTTTTGAAGCTTAATGAAATATTTGATCTCTATACGATCATGGATGAAGGTGAATCTTATTAAAAACAGTAAAAAAGCATCCCAAACAGCTTAACACGGTAAATTGAGTGTTTTTTATATGATAGCAAATGGAATCTGAAAAAAAAACAACAGTGCCAACACAAAAATGCATGGTCTGCCAAAAAAGAAGGCATGAATAACTTTCACACTCATTTTTTTCCGGTTTATGAAGGCACCTTTTATAATGTGTGGTTTTTTTTTTTCATTCTTCTTATAGATATTTGCTTATCTACCTTGTTTTTAGAATTCAAATGTGGACTAACAATGAATACACTAAACTTATTGCCAGTGAAAGTGTTAAACAACTTACTAAAATTTGTACATGGCAAATGACCAGGCACAAACATATACATGCTCAGTTTGGGGGACCTCTGGAGCTCTTGTACCATTGATCTATATCTACATCGTAGGTAGAGGCGCTAAGCAGTTTCTGCTCAAATATATAAAATATATTTAACGGTGAAAGGTTGATACTGTTAGAATCTACCATGATCATGTTATCTCAAATTATTCATGATTACTATTATTTTTATCCTAACTATTTAGGTTTGGTTTCCATCTTTTATTCATTTTTCCAAACGAAACCTTAGTCTTTTTTTGGAACAACTTTCTTAATGCTTTATAAAGCAACTTTTTCAATTTTTTTTTTTAAATTTTTGTACTAAAAAGTTACTTTAGATAGAAATAAAAAGGCTGATCCAGATGAAGCCCTTAATTACTTTCCTTTTTTATTCTCTAGCATTGCTTTATATACTTGTCAAATGGGTGTTTTTTCTTTACTTTGTTTTACATGTTAATATCATGAGGGATTTACATATAGACCAATTTTTATCATGTTATTTACATATTTAACACGTAAAATTTTAATATTTCATACTTATCATTTATAGACAACTTTAATATCATTTATGTCTATTGTCAACTATATTTGTGTCCTTTGACATAATTATTAGTGATCTTTTTAATGCCCAATAATTGATCTATAGAATAATCTCTCTTAGTTATTATTTTATTAATTCAATCGCTTAATCTTTCACTCTAAAAATTATGCAATTATATATATGTATTTCATAATAATATTAACAAATAACTGATAGTATTATACTTTTTAAAAGTAGATATAATATTAAAATTTTATTATACTAATTTTAAGTTTTAAATACTCTAAATATTTCTTCACTGTTTAAATCACTTATTTTAATTATTATAAATAATAAAAAAAATCCAAGCCCATTCCCGCGACTTGCACTACCTGAAGCGCCCGACCACATCCCGGCATGATCCAACTCTCCTTCGATCTCTCGCATTCTTCTCCCGCTCCAGACCAAATTCCCGGACCCCTCGACGATCAAGAAACGAGGGAGTTTCGCACGTGTGCTCACAGAAGAAGTCATGGTTGGATCGGTGGATGCGGAGAAAGGAGTTTGCTTGGCCGACGTGTGAAGCAGGTTGTGGCGGTTGGAAGTTCGCTTGGAGAAAGGCATGGACGTGTCTAACGGTGCGTGGAGGAGAAATGGAGTGGTGAGACGGGTGGATTTAAAGCGGCGGCCTCTCTACCTCTTTCTCTCTCTGTATCTCTCTCTCTATTCTCTCTTTCTGTACTTTCTTCCACTTATTCTTCATTTATCTCTTCTTCTCTCAATCGCTTTCTTTCTCATTCACTGTCTCCCTCTCCCTCTCCCTCTCGTTTTCCCTCTGTAGTGTTCTCTCTCTACCCGCCACCTAATTCTCTCTTCCTATCTATCTCTCTACTTTTCTAGTTCTTTATATCTCTATTTTTCTCCTCTAACCCACTCCCTCTTTTTCTCTGTATTTCACTCTCTTTTTCTCTCTTCTTCTTTCGCTCTTACCGAGCACTCTGCCTCTTCCTCTCTTTTCCCCCCTTTCTCTCTCATTTTCTCTTTCGCTCCTCTCACATACTTTCATTCTCCCCTTTCACTCTCTAAAGAGAAGAAAATGTAAAGGGGGATTTACTTGCATACCACTTTATTTCATGTTATTTACATATCTAATGCCTGAAACTTTAATATTACATGCCTACAACTTTCAAAAAAAATATTGGTGCATGGAATAAAATATTGAAGTTTATATGGTGGTTTGGGTGATAAGAATGAAATATATGAGTGATATATTTGATATTAATATTTTATATGAGTAATAAGAATGTAATATTAAAATTTTGAGTGTACTATTAAACATACAAAAGATAAATAAAAGAAAAAAGTAAAATAGAATTGTGTATTCGCGTCATCCTCTTGCAGCATATATGTCGTCATTATTTTGCATGAAAGGTATAATCCCCAACAAGCCATAGCTCTACTTAAGTACTCGTATGCGTCTTGCTTGACGTGGTATTAAAATTCTATACATCTCGTGTACTTCCCATACGAGTGATCGAACGCGTCTTTCTAGGCATAGTGGGAGTTGAACATCTCATACGCACATTTCTTGGTGTAGTGGAGAAGGAGACTATGATCCGTGTTTAAAAATAATTACTCATATGCATATTTGTTGATGCAGCAAGGAAGCCCTATTAGGAAATTTTTTTGTGTAGGTATGAAAACCCATAAAATACATTTTTTTTTGGGTGCAGTGAGGTATACGATATGGTCGTGATGTTTTCACCACTCATACACGTTTTTTTAACATGGTGGGCAAACCCAAATTATCCGTAGATGCCCCATACATAGGCGACATTGAGAGGTCAAAATTTTAGGTGGATCAAAATTGCATTAAATTTATAAAGAACAAAATAAAAAACTTTTTGATTATACATGTGATAAAAATGATAAAATGAACAAAATGAACAAGTACAAATTGCAATAAAAAAAAGTGAATGATAATAGTTGAACATAAATGAGACTTGTAGAAAACTTGTGACCAATTTAAAAGCTCATTAATGGCATAAATCTTCTTGTTTTCACTATAAAGAACTGTCTTGAACACTCAGAACCCCTTAAAAATTCACTTGGTGAAATATACAGAGAATGAAGATGAACAATGAGCTTCTATCTATAGTTGGAAATATGACTTCTTATGGGGCCCACTTGAGTAAAGACAAGCCATATATAGATAAATTGGGTCCTTTGAAAAACACGTGAAAGATTTCAACTTATGACCCTCGTAACGAGACATGCAATACATGCACAAGGGAGCAAGGTGCGAGCAATAATGTACTTAAAATGAGAATCACACGCACATTTTAAATACAATGCATTCAAGTGAATATTACCACATCGAACTTTTACACACCTTAAACAGTTGTGTTCACATGAATGGCTTTCAACTAAAGTAAAGATATTCACCCTTTCATACATCATAAGTTGTACAAGTGTCCTAAGTGACATGTGTATTTATCACTAAAGGGAACTTGTACATGCCTTATGAACAAATAGTGTGTCTTGTGAATTAATAGTACATCACATGAATGAACAATAATACACCCTTCTGAATGAAACTTTGCAAATGAGATAAAACAATTCATTGTTGTGTCATCACATGATCATTTCAACAGGTTATGCATGATGCGTAAAATCAACGAAGACAATTTGTTTGCATGTTCTCCAAACATATACGGCAAATATACTAAAAATGTGTAAATGCATTTGTGCAAACTTATATAAAAAGTGCAACTATATTGATAAGCAAGTGCATGTGCAAATGCACTAAAATCATGCAAATGTGTAAGTGCATCAAAAGACTTGCAAGTGCGCTAGGAAGCGTGTACATTCTTAAAAAAATTGTACTCACCTGCATGTGCTATATACATGTGTTAAGGCCTAAACTTGATGATTAAATGTTGCGCGGTTTAAAATGAAATGAAGCCAAACTTTTGCTAAAAAATGTGATTGTTCCAAAGTTGTGGGTAGTTATTTTAAAACTTCAGAAGTCTCCTTTTTAAATTCAAACTAGTTTACATGTGCTTCGATAAATGTGTTAAATGCTCGAGTTTAACGTCTGAGAATGATATGCGAATTACAAATAATATGAATATGAACTCTACCATCTTGCAAAGTGTGCAATTGTTTTGAAAAGCTTGCAATAAAAATTTGAACTTATTGACCCTTTTTTTAAATGTAAAACCACCAATAGATATTCATTTTGCCAGGTTGGCCACTATATCTATAAGGTAGGGTTGTATGATTCATATTTCAAGTTTCATTTTTCTCTTTGCAAGGAGTGGAGTCGATAAGACTTGAACTCTGTTACAAATGTCTATACGTCAAATATAAAATTCATAAAGATATTTTGTTTTACATATGCATTAGACCTTCAATATTTTTATGAACAAAACTCATTATAAAAATACAAATGCTTAGGATCACCCTGCTAATATGGTATTTTGTAAAGTTAATAATTGAACTCGATCCACCGTAAGTGGGGAAAAACTAGTAGGGTTCATGTAACAAAATAAAATAGTTTAAATATACCGTTGACCGATGATGACCACATTGACATAAAATCTCAAATGGAGGGAGATATGATATTCAAAATGTCTCCTAAGTTTTCAAGTTAATTATTTAGGGCTTAAATTTTGAGAAAAATTTAAAAATTCAATAGTTGCAATATTCAAAACTTTTAAGGTGAAATTTACTGCATAGAACATAAAGCAAAATCTATCTATCTTTTGTAACAGTTTGAGGAGGGTGACAAATTTAATTATGAATTCAACTTATAAAAAGTTAATGTCGTATTGAGCATATCAATAAGATCACTCTTAAAAAGATCTTGCACCAGTAAGGACATGATAGCGTCTTTTAGTCAGGTGGTTTTGTTGTCAAATGCCACTAATTGACCAGGGCACTTTGATTGGTTGGTTTTCCCATAAAATGTTATCATTAAATTATGGTCATGGCTGTAGCTCAGATTTTTCCTAATGGCTCCAAATTTCCTGAGTTGTGAATCATATACATTTCATATGTCACAAAATCCTTTATTAGCTAATGCTCGCTTAAAATTTTCTTCTTGGACACATATTAACCCTAGTTCTACATGGTTTCGTTGGACAATGCAAACCATAGCTATCGACAATAATATTTTGGTAAAGTTGGGTTGATTTTCTCTTCTGATTAAGCATAACAGAGATCATGACATCCGGGATGACATAACTATGAGATCTTGATTGGGTTCATCATCCTTCCCATCACTATTCGCTTTAAACTGAGGGTGGTAAAATTCTCAACATAAAATCGAATTGCTACTACTTATGCTAAGTATTTAACATCAATGACTAGTCTTAATTTAAAGTTATTTATCATCATGAGGGATAATTAATCATAAGGGATTGTACTTATGAGAAATATGAATTTATACCATAAAGTTCTCATAAAATGAGGAATTTTTTTTTTGTGTAGTGTCTTATATGCAGCCTAATCTTTATTTTAAAATTTTGATCTGAAACACCTAAACAATCTCAATAGAGCTGGGATGCAAATTTTCAAAGCCATTTTATGAAGGCATCTCAATTCGAATGTCATTTTAAAACAATTCCTTTGCGCGCCATTATATACTCTAAACATTTCTCCATTGTGCATATCGCCATGTACTTTCCACACTGATGAAATCCTTATGGCATGAAATATAAAACTTTTGTCATTACTGCTAGACTCTGAAGGAATTTTGATATTTTATGCATACCTTGAAAGTTAAAAATTTGCTCTAAAATATCATTATTGTTGTTATTTATGCCAAGTGTTTAATTAACCTGTTATACCTTGAGGATTAATCTACTATTCACATATATCTATATTTAATGTTTTCTTTATTTAATACTAAAATTTGCTTTTTGAAAGTTGCCTTGCTTTCTAGCTGCATGGTCACATAAACACAACTGTGTAGTCTTAGAAAATGATGATTTTTTTTTTAAATTTCTTGTTGAGGTCTATTTTACATTTCACGTCTTACCACTATCTTATAAATTTTTTTCCTTAAGATTGAGTGGTACTTTTCTATCACACAATAAACCCGAAGCATTCCTCCGCTTCAACCATCCAACTTGAATTCTACTAATAATATCCTAATCTATTTCACGATCACTCTTAACAATAGACCCAATATATCTAAAACGAGTACATTTATTAATGACTTGATTGCTCAAAGTCACAAACCCCCCACTAGATCTATTACCACTAAAATTATACTCTATGTATTTCGGTTTTAGATCTACTCAAACAAAAACCTTTAAACTCTAAGGTTGACCTCCGTAATTCGAGTTTACCTTCAACTCCCTTTCTAGTCTTATCAACAAGATAAAAAAAAGTAAAGATAGACCTAAAAAGACTTGGTTAGAAAATATTAGAAATGACATTTCTTTATTGGATTTAAATGGGAATTTGACTCTTACAGGACACAATGGAGAAAAAGGATTCATGTAGCCGACCCCACGTAGTGGGATAAAGGCTTGATGTTGTTATTGTTGTTGAGGTCTATTTTACATGTCAAGAATACACCACCACGCTGCCTGACTTAGTTCTCATTTTGACATGCCCAACAATCCAGATACTACCATCTAGTTGAATCCGATAGTGGGATTTTAAAGAAGGGACGGGAAATCCTCCTTACAGGATGCAGTCTACGGCCCGCCATGGAAGGATCTGGTCACCATCGTCTTTTGCCAACAGAGTATTTGGTGATATTATTAGATGAGGTAATGTTTACTGCTGATGTATGACATTTGTTTTTTATTTTATTTAATTTCCCTCAACTCTACGAAAAAATGTCTTACTTGTCAAAATTGTTCTACTCACTGTCAAATTCCTACAATGGTTTCAGACTATTGTTAAATTGATTGAATTTACAGTTTTGTACCAGTTTTTGTTGTCTCGTATTTGTCAAAAATCATAAATTGAGAAAATGGTGAAATAAATGCTAGAAATCGGAATAATTGGAAAAAGCTGAAGTTCACTTTCTTGACCAGTATTTTTGGCATGCAATGACAATACATGGCGATTTTGTATTGATTATTAAGCTTTAAATTGAGTGACTATACTAGATCGCTTTGGATGAGTTGATAGAAGAGTTACATGGTGCTTTCTTATTTTCTAAACTGGAACTTTATTCTGCTTACCATTAGATTCATATTGTAGAATTTTATTTAAAATGGCCTTTTGAACAGGAGGGATATTATGAATGTGTTGCAATGCCATTTGGATTAACAAATGAACTAGCGACATTTCAATCAATGTTTAACAACGTCCTTTGTACATTTACGATGTTTTGCTTTGGTATTTTTTTCATGATATATTGGTATGAATGTATGATGTAAGTCTTAAGAAGCCCATGTCTTAAATGTTCTTAAAAAAAACATGTGTTGTTCATCAAACCTTACCACTGTCCTTTTACTCAACTATATTGATTATTTGGGTCATATTATTTCTGCCAGAGTAGAATCATATCCTAACAAGTTAGATGACCACCATTGAAATCCATTAAATAATTACGAGGGTTTTTGGACCTAATCTGATATTATCACAAGTTCGTCCATCACTATGCTTTAAATGCAGCTCTTTTAGCATTACTATAGGCAAGCGACAAATTGATATGGATAGCGGCGACTTAAAAAACAATTCTTAAACAAGTGATGACATCCTTAACAGGTTTGGAACTCCTAGATTTAACACCATTCATAGTTGACAGATATTTTTGGTGTCTCCATCAGCGCAATGTTACTTCAAAACTCTCATCCTATAGCATTTTTGTAAGAAACTCACTTTGGCTATGCAGAAGGCACCAACTTACACAAGGGAGTTATATGCGATAACCTAAGTATAATTGGTCGTTGCCCATAGTACTTTTGGGCAATCAATTTACAATCCTTATGAATCAGTGTAGCATTCATGAGCTTACGCAACAAGTAATTTAAACACCGGAACAACAATGGTTTTTGTTGAAACTATTGGGCTTTGACTACACTATCGAGTACAATTCGGTTGCATCAAATTGATGCTTTATCAAGAAAGCATTACCTGAGACAGATGCATCTCTAAGAGTCAACTCTACACAACAACATGACAGTTGCTTACTTAATAAAATAGAGTGCAGCCTTGATCAAATTTGTTCAAAAACAAAATATTGCCAGTAATGTAGAAACTTTATTTTTAAAATTTATCACATTATGAGTGATTTAATTTATTTTTAAAAAATAATTGTATTGATCTTGGCATCCACGTTAAAACTTGTGATATTAATAGAACTTCACCATAGACCCATAGCCAAAGACGTCCTGAGAGAGGAAGCGAGGGGGTTGTAGAGCTACGCATGTTCATGCTCCATTTTAATGGCCAATATGAAGAAAGATAAATGCCAATTTGCGTGCTCTTGTCCGATTTGCCAACAAGCTAAATATGATTGATGGGCAAAGATTGATTGGATTATTACAACCACTATCAATTCCTCATGCAACTTGGGAAAAATTTTCAATTGATTTCATTATAGGATTTACCCAAATCATATGGCATGATAGTAATTTTGGTAGTCATTGATTGACTTTCCAAGCATGCTCCATTACAGGTCAATTTTCAGCATTAATGGTGGCAACAATGTTTGTTTATGATATTTGTAAATTAAATGGTATACCGCCTGTTTTTCTATCAAATCATGGTCATATTCTTATGAGTTCTTTTTGGTTGGAACTATTTTGCCATATTTGCACTGCTTAAAGTCATAGTAGTCTTGCCATCTAGATTCAGATGATCAAACTGAGGTTACAAACCATGATTTAGAATCATATTTGAGAAGTTTTGCTATGAATTCTCTATTTGAATGGGTGAAATTTCTATCTTGGGCAGAATTTTCATGTAATAAAACATATACATCTTTAGGTTTATTCCCATTCCGGGAGGTTTATGGTATAGCATTGCTCTTGATTTTTCCGGGTGCTTTATGGGAGATTTAATTGACTATCATATAACCGCTCAAAATTAAAAAAAAATAAAAATCTTACATTATACTTGCTTCGCCACTCGCACGAGTAGTGACAAACCCTAGTTGCTTGCATGCTGCTTTAGCTCTTCCCTGCTAGTAGTTCAAACTCTGCAATCCCTCGTTGTTCTTATCGTATATCTCACACTCACATGGGAATCGAAACGATAACTAGCATTGTAAATAAAAAAAAAATATATATATTTTTACTAAAATATCCCTCTCAAATTATGAATAATGGTAGAGTTGTAGCATTATCCATCAAATTAGACCTTTTTTTTAGCGGTATGATCAAATTAGATTAATTTTCAATTTTTGAAGGACTCTTTTGAGGCGGAATGAAACTCTTGGACTACATTTGGCACTTATTAGTAGTCGGGGGACTATTTTGAGCTTTTTGTTGGAGTAATTATTTGAATCTAGTCAAGCTAAGATACAAATAGAATTTGAGGACAGGTAGGATGGATGACATATTATGTTACCAAGTATGGTTTTTATAATGTAATGCATGGAGTTGCTTGGCTAAATTTGATTTTTATAGCTTAGCTTTATTCAGTTGGATTAATGTGGACCTAGTTGTATTCAATTGAGGCGGTTATAACTACTTCCAGCTGCCATATGACAATTATACTTCTGCAACCTGATTTGGATAACCTTACAAAAAATCTATCAGAAACTTGCACAGCTTTTTTCGGTTATTTTCTATTATTTTCAGAGTTTCGACTCTATTTGTAAGTTATTTTTAGAGTTTCAGCCCTATTTGGCGCCAAGAAGCTCAAATTGCTTGTAAATTGGGACCGGGATTCCATCACGTTGTTTTTCGTCATACTCTTGTTTACGTCAGGTAATTTGTTCAGAGACCAATGGGAAGTAAAATATCTACCCTATTCTTCAGCTTATTCTGCACTTTGATGCTATTTTTTAAACTTAAGATTGTTTGATTTATAGCAAAATACGCATTCAAGCATGTAAAGCAACAATCACAAAATGACATGATCCAGGTTTGTAGGATGATTCTTCTCGTTGACGAGAGTCTGAAAAAATGCAAATCTAGTCATTCAGTTATATTTGAAAATTGGAACTATAATGTGCAGCATTGCTTGACTTTTTAACAATAAAAATATAATTTTTTCCCGTAAAACTTAGCCAATTTTCCAATCACCTTTTCTTCCGTGCATTTGATCCTATGGAAGGGCACGCTGTTTTCTATTTGGAGACTGTTGTTACTTGTAATGGTTATTATCATATTTGACTAAAAAATGATAATTATGCGGTGGATCCCTTAACATTAAGACTTCGTTTGAGACGGTTTTTTTATTGCTTCTTAAAATGAAGTTTCAATACAAAAATTAAAGTTTTTTTAACTAAGATTCCGTTTTATGAATCAGTAAAAAAGCCATCACAATCGAAGCCTAAATTGTGCCTCCTAATGTGGTGCATGTGCTGTTCTTTTCCGCACTTCAGTAATGATGTTGTTCCTATTCATTTTTCTAATTGTTTGTTCGCTCGCAAACAACATTTCCTTCTCCATGTGGATATCCATGTGCTTGTTAAATTTAATTTTTTTTGTCACTTTATTATTTGTTTTACTTTTTCATATGCTATAACTATACATTGACATATATGTGATGATCTTTTCATTTTTTATTAAAATATTAGCCCTCTTGTAATAACCTGTTAATCATTCATATTTTTTTAACATAAACAATGTTTTGAAAACTGGCTAAAGGCAACTAATGTTATTATTGTTTTTTCCATGAATTTAATTTATTGTTTTGTCTTTGATATGGAGGTCACCTTTTGTCACATCTCATTTTGACTCCTACACTCAATCTAGAGTGTAACAAAAAATGAGAATCTGAATATTTCGTCTTCTTACTTTGTTGACCCGTAACTAAAAAAAAAAAAAATTAAGTACCTGTCCGGCGCCGAATTCAACACGTCGCCGACATGTCGTGTCTTTTCTCCCCACGATCACCCACGCGACTCATCAAAGTCGTTGAAGGCACGAAGCAACGAAAAAAAAAAAGAAGCTCTCCCTCTCTCGCGTCAACTCTCTCTGCTCTCACTCCCCCTCTCGCTCTCTTCTTCCTGTGAGATCAGAAGTTACGACATTAGGATCGGAAGCAACGACAGGAGTCGCTTGCTGTGAAGATAACTTCTTCCCTTCCGCGTGGTCTCTCCGGCTCCCTCGTAGCTTTTCGACTTTGCTCCCTCCGACGACGCCGTCCCTTCTGGTCGGATCTGGAAGTTACGACATTTTGATCGGAAGCAAGCATAGGAGCTCGCTGGAAGTGAAGGTAACTTTCTCCCTGCTCACGCGCTTCTTCGACCAAAGTCCCGTAAATCTGCCGAACAAGGGATTTAGTAAATACGGGATTAAGTTGTAAATCTTTAAATCCGGGATTTAACCATCGCCGAGATTTAACACACGCATCGAAACCGTTGGCTGGATTTAGCCTGAATCCGGCCAAATCCCGTAGATCTGCCGAATTACAGAGAGAGTGGGGAGGGAGAGATATAATTTGTTTTAATTAAATATTTTTTAATTGTAATTATTTTAATTAATTTTAATTAAGTATAGTTATTTATTTTTAATTAATTATAATTATTATAATTAATTATGTTTAATTTTAATTAAATTATTATAATTAATTTAATTAATTATAATAAATTTTAATTAGAATTAATTTTAATTAATTATAATATTATAAAATTAATTATCATTAATTATTTTTAATTAATTATTATTTATTAAAAGTTAATTAATATTAATTAATTATAATTAATTATAAATTAATTATAATTAATGATTTTAATAAACTTTAATTAATTATATTAATTAAGTATAATTAATTAAAAATAATTTCTTAATTAATTTTAATTAATTAATGTTAATTATAATTAATTTACTAAAAAAATACTCCTCTTGCCTCGATTTTCGTGCCCTCCACCGCCGATAGTCGCCGACTTCTCCAAGGTATAAATTTCTGACTTAAATCCCATCCTGGATGCGCTTGACGCACCGATGGACCCCATATATGTGCTCTTGTAGCACGGTGGGGGGAAATCCGGTGCGACAAGTACGACGAGGCGGGTAAGCCCTATACACGCTCTTGTAGCGTGGTGGCGACGGTCCTCGACCTCGACACCGACACCGCCGACGACTGCTACGCAAAGGTATGATGTTCCAAAACCCTATCCTCGACGTTTGCAGCGGACCGAGGAACCACTTATACGCGCTCTTGTAGCATGGTAGGAGGGAGCCCGGTGCGAAGCATACGGTGAGGTGGGTAAGCCTTATACACGCTCTTGTAGCGTGGTGGGGAGTCACTGCTGTTCTGGTACGGGTACTGCTGAAGGCCCATACACGCTCTTGTAGCGTGGTGGGATGAAATTTGTACGGCCGCGGTGTCTAAGGACACCTACCATACACGCTCTAGTAGCGTGGTGGGAAGGCCCAGCTCCCTTATTTTCCCCCAAACGGGGGATATGTCGGGGGTGCTGCCGAAATTTTTACTGAAGTACACAGAACTTGAACAATATAAAGACATCGTTCGAGCTACAATACGAAGAACAACAGAAGACTTGTACTTGGACATGAATGCATAGAACTCGAACTAAATGAGCAGAGGACTTGTCTGAAGAACAGTGAACTTGTGGACATAAACATGAACAAAATCTAAATGATTTCTGAAGGTCAAAACTAAATAAAAAGCAAATCAAAATTGAACTCAAATTCAAATCATTTGAACAAGAAAATGAACTTGCAAAGAACTTCAGAGGTCCCTGGACAATCAATTTGAACATATACTCTAAACTTGTACTTTGAGCTCGAACTATATAACATCAAGTGGGGACTTGTAAACTTGATGAATTCAAGTCTGAATGAAACTGAATTTGGATCCAAACACATGCAAAGATCAAAATTTGGATCACACACGGGAAGCTCAAACTACAAGACCTTGATGCACGAACTCCTACAACAATTCCTACAAGGTCAATGTACTATGCTTGCAAGCAACAACAAATAGTTGCAAAGCATACGAGCAATCAAAGATCGGTCCCTGTAGCAAATGAAATCATCAACCACCTGAGATTGGTGAAAGGTGGATGTGATGCAAGGACACTGGATCTTCTACGAGCATTTCCAAAAAGTTGTAGTGGATACAACGGGTCCCTACAAGCAAACACGAGCCGCTTGTGGATAACAACAGTGGGAATATCGTAAGCACATCAAATCACTGTGGACACAAGTACGAATATCACCTACGACATGGTGATTAAAGTGCTGTCAGTACACCGGGTACAAAGGCAACCCGATGTATGAAAAAGGACACCCCCTGGCAGAAGGGAGGAAATGTTTGAACAAATTAGAACCAAACTTCCTGGTGTTCCAAAGTCTCTTCTTAGTGCTATACTCGAGAAGAAAATAGTTCTGGTGCCCACAAACACCGGGAATGACAAATCCATTACACTGTTCATTTTAAAAAGAGTTCTCTACAAAACAACAAACTTCAAAATCTAGGAAGTCCATCCCCGATGAATGAGAAAAGGGGAGAAAATATTAAGATGAGAAGACGCCTCGTAACACCAAGAATCCAACGCCACCGGATCCGCAATACTCGTATTAGCGGACAGAAGGCGTGTATAAGCTTTCAAATGAAATGTTGTGCATTCAAATGACAGATATATGCACAACTACAAGTATTTCAAAATATTCCTACACGTGCACCGTAGTTTGTATACACATAGGTACACAATGGGTAAATACAATCTCAACCCGCATAGGCCCCGGCGAACGTGTTATTGGTACACACGTGACGTCTAGGGATGCTGCGCTGGTCAACAAATGAATTCAAGTTCGAACCTGATCCTTCTATACGGGTCAATAGAAGTCGACAGGGTTTGAACCAACAAACAAGTATACAGTCGCGATGGCTAGTATATTTGTTTTATTGCATTCATATTAGGCTTTCAAGGCCTATAATTTAAGAGAATTCATTAAACAAAAGGCATGAAGCCTACGAAATCCGATCCTCCTAAGTAGATAAATAAGAGTAGACAGGGTTCGAGATATCGGATAAATATGCGGTCACGAAAGTTGACCAGAATATTTTTTTTGTACATTCATATTCGACCTTCAAGGCTTTCAACAAAGAAAATTCATAAACAAAGGCATGAAGCCTATGAAACCTGATCCTCGGTCAACAGCTCAGCCGAGTCGATAAGGTTCAATCAACAAATGAAAATGACCCCAAACACCCCGATGATGGCCGTGTTGAACGCTAATCTCAACCGGAGGGGTTCACAAATATTTTTAAATGTCCTCCAAGCTCCACCCAAAAATCCAAAATTCCACACATCCTAAAATCCAGATATTTAAATTCGAAATCAAACCATCAATCACTCAAAGCAAAATCCATCCATCCCCTCGTAACAGTTTGCCGGGGTGGACAAATGAAATTTACTTCAGCTCACATAGAGCCAAATGCCTAGTCGAAAATATCACTAGGATCCATTCTCAAACAATCTCTTGCCAGTAAGGACGTGGTACGTGTCCTCTAACCGGCGGTCTGCCGCCAAATGGCACCGCAGGATAAACGGTTATGACCCGGGGCCCTCTGAACCGAGTGGTTGAAATTTGTCCCCTAAGCAAATATTCACCCCATGTCTACAAGGTCCCCTTGGACGAAGCAACCCATGGCTGCCGATAAGGATCCTTCTGTCAGGTTGGGTCGACTACCTCCTCTGACTAAGTAGACCAGGGACCACGATGGCCCGGGACGACGGAACCATGAGATCTTGATCGGGTCCATCATCCATTTCCGCACCATCCGCTTTAAGTGAAAGATGGTGGAAATTTCTATTTTTAAATATCAGAACTTCCAATCTCCAATATCCTAAACCAATGCTGCTACTATATGCCAGATAACACGTATTCTATACGTATCTGATTGATGACTAGCCTTCAATCTTTTAAATAAGATTTATTGAAAATTTGTTAAGCAGAGTTTTTTAAATTCTCCTACTTCTATCATTTGTTCTGCGTTATTTCTGTTTTATGAAAGTGTGGGGTGATGTATCAATTCTGATCACTAACCCCTGCCTTTCATTTGTGCAGAATGGAAATGCAGGACACTCCGATGACCGTCCAACTAGGACGAGGAGTCAGGATTCAACTGACAAATGCTGTCATAGAGACTGGAAATACTGGAGCCACCATCCACTTTGGTGGGCTCGAATTCTCAGCAGCTACTGCAAGGGCTGCAACCGTCCCTGTGTATGGCGTAAACTCTGAAGAACCTTCTGGAAGGTCCTATTCTGCAAGGACTGCTGCTAGAGGTGCTACTCAAGGAAGAGTTTCTGTCTTTGAAAGGTTGTCCTAATCTGAGGCCCTTACTGCAAAGAGGGTTGTTGATGGAAGGAAAATATCAGTGGTGACTGCCAACACCACCACTCTGCCAACCGGGTTATCTGCACCTGGGAAATATGATACTGAAGCTTCCTCATCTGGAGGAAGGCTCAACAGAAGGCAGAGGAGGAAGAGAAATGCAGAGCTGCGAGCTCAGCAATTACCTGTACCATTCCATCCCTCCAATTTGCCAGCACAAGAACCAGAGATCAATATTCCCATCCAGAACAAGTTCACTAACTTGAAGTGGGTAAAAAGAAACAGCTCTTTTGGTGAGCTCAAGAAATCATTCTGGGAGCGTCAACCTGAAGCTCCAGCCCCTCAGAAGACAAGAGAGCCCGAACGTCTATCTGCTCGAGTCCATCAAGTTTTGAAGACAGTTAAGGAGAAGAGCCTGATGAAAAAGAAGTTTCAAAGGCCACTGATTGTTGAGGCCTGAAGAACCCCTCCCAGAGAGAGGCTATCATCTGCTACGATAACAGAAAAAAGTGGTTATCGACGACAAGCTCCGCAGGAAGCACATCGGGGCGTGACACTTAGACCTCATGATCGGGAGGGGTAATTAACTATAGGGGCTTGCGCCTATAGGAAACCAGAACTCAGATCATAAAGTCCTCGCAAAATGAGGGCGAAATCTCTGGGTAGTGTCTTATCTACAAACCCATCTGCCTTCCAAAATTTACCCCAGAACTTAGTTCGTTAAAACTCCCTCGCCGTAAAAAGAAAAGCAGGCGGGGAGGCCGGGGCCGAATTTTCGGAGCCCACATACTTACACCCATTCTGAAACACTAATATCAAAATTAAATAAGTAAAAAGTAGTCTATTCAAACTATCATAACACATCAAGATTTTCATAATATGAATCATATATAATATACCTAAAATAAAATGCACATCTCAATTGAAATACAGAGCTTTATTAAACCTTTAAAATTTACTTATATACTCAAAAGTTTGTACAGCTACCACTCAGATTGATGGGGACATCAGATCGTAGAAGGTCTATCAGAGACATGGTCGTCGATCTACGGCCATGATTGAGTCATTGTATTTGTGATTTGTTTTATGTATTTTATTATTTATGATGTCATATTGTATTTGCTTAATTAGTTTTTCGTTGTACCCTTTTATTAAGGGAGGTCGTCTGTAAGCCCTAGGGGTAATGTCGTCCTTTTATGTTTTGAGTCATTGTAAGAGACTATTTATAGCCCAATTATTTTTCTTTTCAAGTTAATGAATGAATGATAAATATTTTTTCTTTGCTTGAGTTCTTTGTGATACTTGAGAGTGCTTGGGAGAGAGATCCCTAGGAGAGGGAAATTGGATCACCCACCAACTTTGGAGACGGCCGGATTCGTGGTTTTTTTTTTCTTCTTTATCTAATTTTCCCTCTTCTTCATCACCTAGTCGTCGGCCTATTGTCCTCCCCAAAACCCCAAGCCGCCGGCCACTTAATCCTCCCACCACCCCCATCGGTTTCACCCCAACCCCACCCAACCGCCGGCCACCATATCTGCCCCCTAGTTTTCTACCTCCCCTTTGAGTTATTGCCTATTTTAGATTGATTTTAAATTGGGTCAGATTTTGAATTCAAATTCATCCAATTTGAAATTTAAAATCTTTCCTAAATTACTAAATCTAACTTAGGAAAATTTCCCAAATTAAACCCTATTTGAATCTCAAATCAATTAGGATTTAATTACAACTTTCCTAAATTCTAAATCTTAAAATAGCAATTCAAATCTCTCCCATAAATCCCTCCTAGCCCAATCATGCGCCCCCCCTCTTCATTAAATCCAATTGGATTTATTTCCAAATTCCCCACCCTTCCTTATTTAACTCCACTTAATTTTGGAAAGTATTTGAATTTGAAATAAATCAAATTTAGATTTCAAATGTTTCATATTTTCCTTAATCCTATTTTTGGAAGGGGTCTAATTTAAATCAATCAATCAAATCATGATGGATTTAATAATTAAATCCCTAATTCCAAATACATTGCATCTAGATACTTGCTTCCCTTCTTTTACTTGGCTGACCCCCCCCCATGCCCCACCTCTTAATTTCTTTCCCAAAATAAAGCTTCCTCTATTGGAGTTAAATTCAAATTAATTCCTAAATCCATCCCAATTAGAAATATGAAATTTATTTCAGACTTTTAACTTGTTCTTCCTTACTTAACCTACTTCTCCTCCCCCAACTCTCATCCCTTGGCCGGCCACACCGTCTCCTCCCAACTCAAGCTAAGGAGAAACTTCTTTCTCTTTAACAGAGTTCAAGGTTGCTAGTAATCTCCGGAGGCAACCGTTGTCTAGCATTCATGAATGGCCAATCCCGATCTTGACTACGGCCTCTCCTACAATGAGCAAGGATTTGTTTGCATCTTGCACTTGACCTTCTTCGACGTCAACCCGCGCATCGATCACACCGTAGAAGAATACGTGGAACGCATCTTGGACACTTGGTTGAGGCTATTGAGGAACAACTTGGAACCGTCCAGTGGAGGATTGCAACCGGTCCTTGACAAAGGTTTCTAATCTCCCTCTTCTTGTAATTCTTAAGTCTAACCCCTTCCTTGTGATTTGATTTCAGTCATAAAGATCATGTTTGCCTAAATGTGCCAAGCTTAGTAAACGTAGGGATTGAGTGCTCATCATTTTGTTGCTAATCTTATTGTTAGATTATGGATTTTTGTTGAAAGCTACTATATTCGTATGTTGTTGATTTCCTATGCTATTTTGATGGTTCAAAGCTTACATCGTGCAGCTTAGCTTAAACGGAAGTTACCGCTCTTGCGTTTTATTTGCTAATTGTCCTAATTGTTAACTCTAATCAATAAATCGTGCAAGCTCTTTTTAAAATCATTTCAAGCATTGTAGTCCGACATCACAAATCTCTTTGTACACCCAAATTGTATATGTACACAAAAGAATAGTCAACTATCCTGACTACAAGCTCATTAGCTTCTTCCCCCTGCTTGCAGTACAACCACTACTAAATGAGCTAGAGCTCAATGAAATACTCAAGCAATGCAGAAAAAATAATATTAAATATATTGGCTATTAATGTAAAACACATAAAATTTTATACTAAACATAAGAAATACATAACATCATTTTCTGTTTTCTTTACTGTTCAACATCTTTATACAAGTCATATTATGACTATAGGCTTTTGCACTCATCCAGCTTTCCAATTCAAGGTTGGGTCCAAATTACCAATTTTTAGAATTGAAACTACTTTCTCATTCAAGGCTGGGTCTTAATCCCCAACTTTTAGAATTTTGAGAGTATAAACTTACCTCGTCAGGTGTTTTGCCTTTACTTGTGTGGGACTATCCCTCATATGTAACTTATTGAACCTTCCCAATATCATTCTTTTTTAACCATGATGACATATGCTATTGTAGTCAATATTCCATGAATCATATATGTTCATACATGAATAGATTGGAATAAACTGAAATAAATACTAAAGTAAACATAACAAATATGAATTTGCAATTATTTAAATTTTTTATTATTTTCTATAGCATTGTTTGGGTATCACATCTCGTTTTTCAGAATAGTCGGATAATTTGGTTCACCTGAAGTATCCTGACCTCTTTTCCTTTTGTACACTATTTCCACTAAACTTCTCATTCAACCCAATATTTCTTGCCTGAATTTAGTAATTAGCCATGTCAGAATCCAGCCAACAGCTTTTGTTTTTTTTTTACTTTTTACTGGTTTTAGCAACAACCACCAAAATCGTTTCCTTACTTCCTATTTCCCTAGCTGGAATCAACGAAACTGTAAGAACAAACAGCAACTGCAGCAGTCCCTTCCCTCTTTTCTTTCTTGAATTCAGCAATACATCTGTTTTCAGCCCTATAAAACTGCCTACAACAATCTTATGTTGGATTTTTCAACAAATTTCAGCGTATTAGCTCTCACCTCAGCTAAATTCAAGCCTAGCAAACTGATTTCAGTAATCTTACATTAGTAATATCATCTAATTGAAGCAAACCACATCTCATTTCAACTAAATAACAAGTTTAGCCATTAATTACAGCATCTACTTAACTTCTCTTTACCTTCATTTGCTGATTTTTTTCTTCTATAGCAGCCTAAAGCAGCAAATCCAGCAATCTCCCTCCGAGCTTCTTACGGCTAGCTTCAGCTCTCGACAACCACAGCAATACGAATGGAAAAATATATGAAGGAACTGGCAGTGAATTAAGGCTTACGGCAACTTCCTAATATAATAAAAGTATTCCACTAACTGCTCTTTATACTATTCCAGCCGCATGATTCAAATCAGCCATTGCATGCTTTGCTAAGCGGTAAGCTACAGTAAAAAATAAAATAATGAAATGACTGGTAATAGTCATAATTTAAGAGTTAATTAACTTATTTCAATATTTTAATTTCAAATAATCATTATTGAATATTAAACATTTATTCATGTAATAGTTATACAAATATGCAATTGAATTATACCATAATAATTTACATATGCTTCTATACATTAAAAAGCTTGGAATTAAAAGTAGGCTTTAATGAAACTAAATGAATATTTAGAGGAAGTTATGCTTACATTATTTTGAATAATTTGGGCATTATACCTTCAGTCTATCTTAGATATATGCTGGAGCAAAGAATTGGTGTTCCCAACCGATTTCTACTCCAAAAATAAATGAGATGTTGGCCAGATATTCATTGTTTAGTTTCTTTGGTAGAAAATCAACTAAATTTTGTATATTAAACTAGCAAAAGTACAAGTCAATACTAACTGGTTTGAAGGTAAAAGACAATAACATTAATTGCAGTGAGGAGGGAGATAAGATGATAATGCCATGTTTTCTAAAAAATATGGATTTAGGCTTAAGAAGGTTATATGCACTGTATAAAGTATATTAGAAGTTAATTGTACAGCTTACTACCTATAAAAAAGGCTGTGTTTTGAAGCTCTCATTCCGATTTAAGAAGGAAAATCCATATTTAAGAAGAAAAGGCCTGCAAGTGCTCATATTGTGCATAATCGTATAGTAATTTGGATAAGATTGGAATTATCTGACTGTATTGGCATTTGTGGCGTTTGCGCGTTCAAATACTTTTATGTGGAAGAAAAATTGAAACTATGTTTTACGTGTGCATATATATATGTTTTTTTTTTCTGTGGACTTGCTTTTGCTATCTGCTATGATTATTTAAACTATTTAAAGCAGGATCAAGATGAAGATGCTATGTTATTGGGTGCTCGGTTCTGCACAGATTCTTTCTCCAGCATATCGCATGATACAGTTAAAGATGGTGCTGCATTTTCTTTATTTGCAAGGCAAGTTTATTTATTTTATTAAGCAGCTCACAGGTTTCATAAAAAAATGATAATCAAGTAATCGACTTTTCCTTACCTCTACCATCCTTTTAAGGGGCGAAAATATCACATTCATAAGGTAGATTTTGATATACTTCTGCTCCTCGGAGGTTCCTTAACTAAATTCGTTCACCTGCTGCTTAACTAATCTAATGATGCATAATAGCCTATACATTTTTGTATGTTGAATCTATAGCCTTGGAACTCCGCAAGATGTTAATAGTTTACTATAAACTCCATTTACCTGCTTCTTACAAGGAAACTATAGAGAAAATGCAAGGATATGTATTCCGCATGCTTTTAATAGAAACTTTCCTACCTATGAGACATTGGCATGGGTTGAAATGCTTCTTATTTTGGAGCACGTGGAAAATATAAATTTATGAGCACACAAATAGCTATTAAACTTTGAATAGATGTTGAACTCATTGAGAAAGTTAGTTATTCATTTTTATAGTTATTGTGATGTGGACATCAGATCATGGAAGGTTTATCAAAGGCGTGACCGCCGATCTACGGTCAAGATTAAGTCATTGTATTTTTGATTTATTTCATGTATTTTCTTATTTACGATGTCGTATCGTGTTTGTTTTATTTAGTTTCCTGTTGTACCCTTTTATTAAGGGATGTGGTATGTAAGCCCTGAGGGCGTTGTCGTCTTTTTTATTTTTTGAGTCTTATGTAAGAGGCTATTTAAAGCCCCTATGTTGCTCTTTGCAAGTTAATGAATGATCAAGTAAAATTTTCGTTTCTCTTGTTTGACTTCTCATGAGAGCTTGAGAGTTTTAGTGAAATCTCTAGGAGAGGGAGAATTGCGTAGTACCCACCAACCTAGACGAGTCGGGTTCGTGGTTTTCTTCCCTATCTCTTTTCTTTCCCCTCCCACCACCACCACCGGCCATCATTGCATCCAAGCCCTTCTCCCTCCCCAAGCCATCTCCTCTCCCCGACCGAGCTCCATAAACATCCCAACTAGCCGCCGGCCCCTTCACCCGAATCCCTCTCCACCCGCCGGCCCTAGCCCCCTTTCCTCTTTGATTTCCATTGCCTAATTTGGATTGGAATAATTGGGACAGATTTTGAATTCAAATTTAATCAATTTGAAATTTAAAGTCTTTCTTAAATTATTAAATCTATTTTAGGGAAGTTTCTAAATTAACTCTATTTTGAATTTCAAATTTAAATTGGAGTTAATTTAAATCTTTCCTAATTCCTAAAAGCCAAATTAAGCAAGCATTAAGACGTGCATTTAATTCCACCTTCCCCTTTGATGCCGCCGGCCCCCCTTCAATAAATCCAAGTGGATTTATTTCCAAACTCCCCCACCCATCCCTATTTACTTCCACTTGCTTTTGGAAAGTATTTGAATTTGAAATTAAATCCAATCTAGATTTCAAATCTTTCCTATTTCTTCTTAATCCTTTTTGGAAGGATCCTAAATTAAATCAATCAATCAATTCATGATGGATTGATTAAATTAATCCATAATTCCAAATACATTGCGTCTAGACACTTGCCCCCTTCTCTTGCTTGGCCAAAACCCCCCATGCCCCCACTCTTGATTTCTTTCTCAAATTAAAGCTTCTCCTATTGGAATTAAAATTCAAATTAGTTTCTAATCCCTCCAATTGAAAATCTGATATTTATTTCAGATTTTTCACTTGTTCTTCCCTACTTAACCTACTACTCCTCCCCAACCCTCTTCCCTTGGCCAGCCACACCTTGTCATCCCATTTCAAGTTGAAGAGCAACTTCTTTCTCTTCAACACAGTTCGAGATTACTAGCACCCTGTTGACTTTTGTATAAAGAAACAAAAAGAACAAAAAAATTCAGCTAACCTGTAAACCATCGGATCCACGAACTCAGATGCATCGATGCTAACACGCGAATCCCGCCAGAAATCCCGGAAACCTCGTATCTGTCGAAGGCATCCCCGAAATCCCGTTGAATCGGTGTGCAGTCGGCGCCGTTCCGGAAATCCTGCACGAATCCTGCGATCCTCTCCTCGATCGAGCCCCGTTCGCCTCTATAAAATGAAGCCGAACCCACTGCTCTTGGACGCTGCTTCTCCAACTCCTTCCACGCTCGACCGAATCCCGTCGCTCTTCCCTCCTCTCCCACAGTCGCAAGCTCCCGATCCTTTCTCTACCCTAGCCGACGTCCGACCTCATCCAAGCCGAGAGAGAGAGAGAGAGAGAGAGAGAGAGAGAGAGAGAGAGAGAGAGAGAGAGAGAGAGAGAGAGAGACCTACCTTGCCGAGAACCTTCTCCACCTCCCTTCTTCCTGTTCCGATCGGAAGTTACGACATTTTGAGCGGAAATAAGAACAGGGAGCTCGTTGGCTGAAGGTAACTTTCTCCCTTTCCTGCGCTTCCGCGGCCAAATCCCGTGAATCCCCTAAACCGAGAGGAGAGGGGGAGGATTTTATTTTTATTATTATTATTAATAATTATTTTTTATTATAAATTAATAATTAATAATTAATGATAATGATAATTATTTATAATTAGTTATTTAATTATGATTTATTATCGTTGATTATAGTTAATTAATATTAATATGTAATTAGTTTTAATTAATTACAATAAATTATTTTAATTATAATTAATTAAATAATGATATTTAGTTATGATTAATTATTTAATTATAACTAATTATCTTTCATTTTAATTAATCAAAATTAATTATTTTAATATAATTAACTACTAATTATGATAAATAGTTATAATTAATTACTTAATTATAATTAATCATCGTTATATTTTAATTAATTATTTATTAATTAAAATAAAAGTAAATAATAAAATAATTCCCTCCACTCTCTTTCCTCGGCGTTCGTGTCGGACCGGCAAACCACCTAAGCACGCCTTTAGTGGCCGTGGTAGGAGGGAACCCGGTGCGACACCTACGACGAGGTAGGCGAGTGACCCCTCGATCCACGTGTCAACCACTACAACGCCGCGGAGGTATGAACTTTTCTAAAACTCAAAACCCTACTTCAATATTCGTGGCAAACTGGAGAACTGTTCTAAGCACGCCTTTATTGGCCGTGGTAGGATGGAACCCCGGTGCGACACGTACAGCGAAGCGGGGTCACTTATAAGTACCCCCGGGCGGGGGGAAATCAAAAACTGCTTTTTCAAAAATGCTTTTTATAAAACCCCAAGCACGCCTTTATTGCGCGTGGTGGGAGAAAACAAAAAAATACAACCGCCGCGGTGTCTCACCAACACCAACCGTGCACGTCTTTATTGACGTGGCGGGTAGGCGGCCTCTTGGTTTTTCCCCTAAACGGGGGAGACGCCGGGAGGCTGCCGAAATTTTGTCTGAAATTCAGACAAGGACTTGGAGCAGAATGAGACTTGTGGACTTGATTCAATTTACTTAAATGAATTTGAACCCGAATGAATTCAATTCTAAATGAACAAGATGAACTTTGACATTGAACTCAGACAAAAGACTTGTGGACATATATTTTGAACTTGAGTTGAACAAGCTCACTTGAAACTTATAAACTTGGTTTGAACCAAGTGAGGACTTTGACATCAAATTCAAACTCAAATGTGATATGAACTACAAGAGACTTAATCAAAATGAGCTTAAATTCGAATCAAATGGTGAAACTTGTAAGCTTGAACTTGTGTTTTGAACACGATCTTGAACTCAAATGACTAAGCAAAGGAACTCAAGCATGAACAAAGTGAACTCAAACTTGGATATGAAACTTGAGCTTATTATTTGAATTCGGACTTAGACTCTACAAGACAACAAGGACTACACTCGAACTTGATTTGAACTTGAACAAAATTTGGACAGTACAAAACCATGATTGAACTTGGACTCAAGAAGCTTGAACTTGAAAGTGATACAAGGGAGCTTGAACCATTTGGACTCAAACTCAAATGAATAGAAGATTCATATTGAAGCAACTCGGAGCATTCAATCAAATCGATCTGCAAACAATAATGATATGTTCTCTACAAGTGTGATAGGTCCCCTTGGGGCGGTGAATACACATTCAACATCAGATGGCTCACAGACTAATATATTAACTTGTTTTGTAAGTAACAATCGTATCACAACATACAATGATTATGGGGATACTCTCATTGTCAATGCCAATCAAGTATCCAATGAATACACGAATTTCCTACAATCAAGAGAGTTGACAAGTGACATGTGATGAATCCAAGCACGCAAAGCATACAAGAGGCATAAGCAAATACATCAACCCCCCCTTGCGAGCAGAAGGATTTAACATGGAATAAATGCAAAGGGCCCTGAAGAGTGTAGAAATTTATGCAACTTGTTATTCGTATACAAAGACTATATACCTGCTATATGAACAAAATACCTACACACCTACAAATTATCATAATAAAAGATGGTGAATGTTACTATCAACTACTACTCCAAAAGATCTGCAATACATACAATCCATCAACAAATACAGATGTATGTATAACATGCCACCCAGAGGTAGATGCAGAAAGACTTCAGTAAATGCAGTATCCTGAAGTCAATTTCAGTCTATGAAGAAATACATCTACCTATCTGGATGCAGTAGTAGCGGATGTACTGAAAGGATAAAAAATCATAATGCAAGAAGAATACAACAAGTGCGAGCTTATAGGACCCCAAGGCAGGAGACTCGTTAGTGCATTATGACCCGCCTACAAAAATTAACAAATAGTGCACGATAGTCTACCTGTACGAAGCAGCGAACAACTGATCCAGAAGCTGCTACTCTACGCCACCGGATCTGCAACATCCTTACAAGCAGACAGAAGGCGTCTATAAATATTCCAAAAATATCCTCCGCACGTGCACTATAAATTGTATACACATAGGTACACTAAAGGGGGAAATATATTCTCAACCCGCATGGGCCCCGGCGAGCGTGTTATTGGTACACATGTGACGTCTAGGGATGCTGCGCGGGTTGACAAGTGAATTCAGGTTCGAAACCGATCCTTCTATACAGGTCAATAGAAGTCGACAGGGCTCGAACCATTAAGCAAATATAAAGTTGTGGCGACTGGTATATTTGCTTTAAAACATTCATATTAGGCCATCGAGGCCTACAATAATATGAATTCACTAATAAAGGCTCAAAGCCTACAAAACCCGATCCTCTGTCGATAGCCCGACAGAGTTGACAAGGTTCAATCCATAAAAAGAAATGACCCCCACAGCACCCCGATGATGGCCGTGTTGAATGCAGATCTCAACCGGAGGGGTTCCCAAACATTTTTCAAACATCTTCCAAATATCCAAAGTTTATTTCAAATATTCTGAAGCTCCACCCAAAATACCCATAATAATCCAAAACTCCACGAAAATCTCAAAAGCCCAAAAATGTTTAAAAATGAAATAAATCCATCAACGCTCTTAAAGCAAAATCCATCCGCCCTCCGCAACAGTTTGTCGAGGTGGACAAATTAAAAAACACATCAGCTCTCAAAGAGCTAATGCCTGGTCGAAAATATCACTAGGATCAATTCTCAAACAATCTCTTGCCATCAAGGACGTGGTACGTGTCCTCTAACCGGCAGTTTCGCCGCCAAATGACACTGCATATAAACGGTTATGACCCGGGGCCCTCTGAATCGAGTGGTTTCGCCGCCAAATGGCACCACAGATAGCGGTTATGGCCAGAGCCAATACGCTCCTTAATGGCGTTAAATCCTTGAGATATGAATCAATAGGATATGATCGATAGGGCACAAAGCCCTTTGTAAGCTAAGGTGGATTCAAATTTTTCCCCTTAGGTAAACATTCAACCCCGGTCGACAAGGTCCCCTTAGACGAAGCAACCCATGGCTGCCGACAAGGATCCTTCTGTCAGGTTGGGTCGACTACCTCCTCTGACTAAGTAGACCAGGGACCATGATGGCCTGGGACGACGGAACCATGGGATCTTGATCGGGTCTGTCATCCATTCCCCCACCATCCGCTTTAAGTGAACGATGGTAAAATTTCTATTTTTAAATATCAAATTCCTAAACTTTCAAACACTTCCAAATCCCAAATCCATGCTGCTACTATATGCCAGATAATACGTATTCTATACGTATCTGATTGACGACTAGCCTTAATCGAAAGTTCTCTCTCATGATCGGGAGGGGTAATTAACTATAGGGGCTTGCGCCTATAGGAAACCAGAACTCAGATCATAAAGTCCTCACAAAATGAGGGCGAAATCTCTGGGTAGTGTCTTATCTACAAACCCATCTGCCTTCCAAAATTTACCTCAGAACTTATCAGTTAAAACTCCATCGCCGAATAAGAAAAGCTAGTGGAGGCTGAGGCCGAATTTTTGGAGCCCACAGATTTCTGGCGACTCCGCTGGGGATTGGTTTCTCTTTCCATCTTTGGCTAATTGTCTCAGTGTTATAGTAGCAATTATTTCAAATCGTACTCAAGATTTTGAGTCTTTCAAAATGATCCTTTAATAGTTCAAAACTTTGAATTTTCTAAAAATGATCATCCAACAAATTCATTTGGCATTCAGTAGAGTTTTAAAATTATTTTTTTTATTGCTTGCTTATGCTAATCATTTTTGTCTATTTTTATTTTTGTGTTCTGTGCAAGTCTCTGCATTTTGAAAGTGCGGGGTGATGTATCAGATTCTGATTACTAACCCTTGCCTTTCATTTATGAAGATGGATCTACAGAACACCCCGATGACTGTCCAACTGGGACAAGGAGCCAGGATTCAGCTGGCGAATGCTGGGGTCACTTTCATTTTGAAAGTCCTTAGTGAAGGTTTTCCATTCCTCCTCCTCTTGTGTTTCTTAAGTCTAACATTTTCTTGTGAGTTGATTGTAGCCACGAAGGACATGTTTGCCCGATTCTGCTAAGCTTAGTAAACATAGGATTTGAGTGCATTCATTTGTTTACTAGTATTATTCTTAGACTAGGGATTTTGTTGAAAACTACTATTTGACATAATGTTGTTTTCTACGTTACGTTGAAGATTCAAATCTTTTGGATGTGTAACTTAGCCTAAACGAAAGTGACCCCTTTCAAGTTTTGATTTGTTGTTTTAGTTGCTAAAAATTTCTTTGTTATTTCTCTAATCAAGAACTTGTGCAATTTCTTAATACAATCATTTCAAGCATCGTAGTTCTACATCATATTGTCATTTAATAGGGGTATCACTATTAGTCCACTCAGTGAATGTTAGATGGTGGATACGTTGTATCGTTATGAGAAACATCGGAAAACCTAGTTATTGTTTTGAAATAATATTTTAGGATCTCATAGTGTATATACTAGAACATTGTGTTTTTAAAAAAAAATTATTTTTTTATTTTTATTGTTGGGAGGAATCCTACTACTCTAATGGTAAATATAGAGCGATCTTAGTGGATAATTGTGAAAAGTGAGGGACCAAATTTGAGTTTGATAAAACACATCAGTTTAATTATTTAGATATACTCCATCACTCACTACAATTCAGCCATGATTGAATTCTAAATTATAATTAATTGATCAAGATGGAAGAAGAGCTAAATTAGGTTTGTTCAAATACACAAGATGGAAGAAGGCTTGCTCCTTGAAGGTTCCACTAGTTAATTACCAAATTTATCATAATCAAATACTGCATTTAATGATGCAGAAGCGTTTATTTTTTTTCATGTTGAATCTATTGCCTTGTAGCACATCAAGATGATGTTGCTTTTTCATATCCATTGTCTATTACTTCCATTAACGGCCAAATTAAAACTTTTTCAGTTGTCGACAAATTCCATTTTATCATAGGCAGCCACTATGACTAGGAACGACAAAGAAAATGCAAGATGTATATTCCCCATGCTTTTACTTGAAACTTTTCTATCAATGACACCTTGGCATGGGTTAAAATGCTTTTTATTTTGGAGCATGTGGAAAGTATAGCTTTATGGCACACAAATAGCTATTAATCTTTGAATAGATTTTGAACTCATAAAAAAATGAGTTAACCATTTTCATAGTTATTGTCAGTGGATGGGGCATCACTATTTTCGTCCTCAGTGAATGCCACTTGTTGGATATGTTGTTTCATTATGAGTAAGAAAAGAAAACACAATCAAAGTTTTGAAATAATATTAACATTTCATATGCTATGACAATTTGTTCCTTTCATTATTGTTATTGATGAGAGGAATCCAACTACTGTTTGGTAATATAGAAAAATCTTAGTGGATAATTTTGGAAGTGAGGGACCTAAGTATGTGCTCTGTAAATTATGTCATTCTAATTTAGATATACTCCATTACATTGTACAATTTAGGCACGATTGGATTCTAAAGTATAATTTATTGATTAAGATGGAAAAAGAGCTAAATTAGTTTGCTAAAATATGGAGGCAAGGGGTTTGGATTTCCCCCACTTACCTCCAATATCATTCCAATTTAGATATACTCCATCACTCACTACAATTTAGTCATGATTTTGATTCTACAGTATAGTTATTGATGGAGATGGAAAAAGAGATAAACTAGTCTTCTTCAAGGGGTTTAGATTTTGATGTACTTATGTTCCTTGAGCGTTCCTATCACACCCCATTTGGATTTAGACAATAAAGTAGGATGAGGTATAATGAATATGATGTATACAGAGCTATAGGTTGAATCAATGTTGAATAGAGTTATGCATACATTTATTCTAAGAATAAACATGCCTGTATAATAGGTTTATTTAATGCTTTAATATGATCATGTTTATTGACATGAGTATATATGATATGAATTATCTATATGCATATAAATAATTATATCTCAGGAGTTTCCAGAAAGAATGACTGATCAGTCATCCATGCCAGATACAAAAATATGAATGAATGAAAGAAATAAGTCTAAGAAACTTCAAGATATTATGCATTTAATCTCACAAATAGTAGATAAAATGACATATATGGAGAAATCTTCTGGTAGCAGTGGACCCAGATCTGAAAGTGACGGTGAAGTGGATCGACATTTAATGTTATTTCATACTTTTAAACCGTTAGTATTCAAAGGTGCAAGTGATTTAATAGTGGCTGAAGACTGGTTGTTAAAGATAGGGAAGATCCTAGATGGTATGATCTGTCCTGAAAAAAAAAAAAAAACCATTGGCCACATTTGTTTTAGAAGAAGCAAAAAGATGGTGGAAAACACAACATAGAGAAAAAATTGGATAGAAGCTTATCACTAGCATACAGTGGGATGATTTTGTGAGAGTATTCAGAGACTGGTTCATTCCTACTTCAACCAGATTAGCTTTGGAAGACAAATTCTTCAATCTGACTCAGGGTTCAAAAACAGTTATGCTATACAAAACTGAGTTCACTTTGTTGTCCCGTTATGCACCTCATTATGTTAGCACCTAGGAGGAGAAGTGCTATAGATTCTTGGGAGGCCTCAAGGATCAGTTTTGACTCGCATTGGCACCTTTTGATATCAGTGAATTCTTAATCTTAGTGGAGAGAGCTAAAAAGATTGAAAATGAGCTGAATTTCTCGAAGCACAGTTGGGAGAAGCAACAAATATATAAAAGGAAGATGTTTGAAAAAAAAAGATCAATTCAAAAATAAGAAGCCAAGATATGAGGATAAGCAAAAGCAGAGTCAATTTGAAAAGCCTTTGTGTGAGCAGTCTAAGACCCGACATTCTGGTCAGTGTTTGGTGGGATTTGGAAGATGTATCAGATGCGGTGAGTTGGGTCATCGCAAGGTGGATTGCCCTCAAGAGAGATGAACTAATGCCAGGCCACAGAGATATCATAGGTATCAGGAACATGCACAACATAAAAGATATCTGGAAGGCAATAAGGTAGGAAAAACTCAGTTTCAGAGAAGGCCAACAATGCAAGGAAAACAACCAGTTCAGTTAAAAGGAGAAACATCAGATGTTAAAGGTAATAACCTTTAAAAGCTATAATGTTTGCCATTACACCCCTAGAGGCTAAGGATTCAGAGAAAGTGGTTACATTTATAGTTTTGATTTCCAATAAATTTGACAGAGTTCTTTTTGATTGTGGTGCATCCCATTCATTCATTTCTGAAGAATTCTATTCTGATTTATCTTTTGAGACTGCATGTTTTATACATACTTTGTGTGTTATGATGCCTATGAGGGATAATTTACTTGTTAATAGGACGTGTCTTATGAATTTGGATATTCAGGATCACAAATTTTTAATAGAATTGATTTTAGCGCCCATCAAAACTTTTGAAATCATTTTGTAAATGGATTGGCTAGTTAAATATTTTGCTATAATTGAATGTTAGAAGAAAATAATAAAATTTAATTTACCCATCAAGAAGACCTATTTTCCCTATAAGAAGAATGCAATATCTTCTCTAGTCAGTGCAGGGAAGATGGGTAAATATATAAGAATGGGAGAGTTAGTGTTCTTAGCTAAAATGGATGTTTTAAATAAAGATGTACAAACATTACATAATGTTCCAGTTGTCTATGAATTTTCAGATGTATTTTTTGAAGAATTACTTGGATTACCACCTGAAAGAGAAGTTGAATTTGACATATATAATTGCAACTAGTAACATCAACAATTTACAACTCTCCTCATAGGATTGCCCCAAAAGAATTGCAGGAGTTAAAAACTCAGGTACATGAATGGATGGATAAGGGATTTATCAGGGCTAGTCATTCACCTTAGAATGTACTTGTACTTTTTTGTTAAGAAGACATATGGATACATGAGAATATGTATTGATTACAAAGAGCCGAATAAATTGACTGTCAAGAGCAAATATTCATTATCTTGAATAAATAACTTATTTGATTAGTTAGTAGGTGCCACAATATTTTCTAGAATTAATTTAAAATTGTGATATCATCAAGTGAGAGTTAAAGAAGCAGATGTCAGTAGAACAACTTTTGGGACCAAGAATGATCATTTTGAGTTTAGAGTCATATCGTTTGGGTTAACAAATGCTGATGCTATCTTTATGGATATGATGAATCGTATTTTACTATTTTCAAAAACTTGCTATTTTTATGGATTTGATGAATCGTATTTTCAAAAATTACATAGATAAGTTTGTGATTATTTTCATTAATGACATTTTGATATACTTGATGACTGATGAGGAGCTTGTTAAACATTTTAGAATAGTTTTGGAGACATTGAGGAAAAATTAGCTGTATACAAAATATTTAAAATGTGAATTTTAGTTAAAGAATATTTCCTTCTTAGGGCATCTTATTAATGGTGAAAGAATTTCAGTAGACCTACTAAATGTAAAATCAATTGTGGAATGACCTATACCAAAAAAATGTTATAGAGGTTCGCAGCTTTTTAAGATTGGCAGGATATTATAAAAAGTTTGTTAAAGGATTTTCATTGATTGTTATGTCTTTGTCCAAGCTAATGAAGAAAGAGGTAAAATTTGAATGGACAACTGAATATGAGAAAAGCTTTCAAGCATTAAAAATGCATATGACTACAACACTAGTATTGACACTTCCCTCCGGAGCAAAAGGATTTCAAATTTACAGTGATGCTTTTTTGAAGGGTTTGGGATGTTTTCTAATACGGAATATAAAGGTGATTGCATATGCGTCAAGACAATTGAAATCTCATGAAAGAAATTATCCCACTCATGATTTAACTTTGGTATTCGGGTAGGAGTCGTACTAGAAATGGTGTAGGTGTTATTATAGATAAGAGTTTTAAGGATAATGTTATAAAAATTAATAGGATTGGAGATATAATTATAGCTTTAAAGATTGTTGTTGATGATAAGATTGTTAATATTATAAGTGCTTATGCTCCTCAAGTAGGTTTGGATATGAGTTCTAAATTAAATTTTTGGAATGACTTAGAAGAATTATTACAAAAGATACCTTTAGAAGAAAAAGTTTTTATTGGAGGAGATTTAAATGTACATGGTGGCTATGGTTTTAAAAGCATTCATGGTGGCTATGACTTTGGAACAATATATGAAGGTGGCAAGACCATATTAGATTTTTGTTTAGCTTATGATTTTTCAATTGCTAATACATTATTTAAGAAAAGAAATGAGCATCTCATCACTTATAAAAATGAATATAGTACAACCCAGATTGACTATTTCTTATAAGAAAATTAGATCATTTAGATTGCAAAGATTGTAAAGTTATTCCGAGTGAAAATTTATGTGCCCAACATTGATTATTAGTTTTGGACTTTAAGATAAATGGGCGGATAATAAAAAATAAAGTAAAACGATATTCTAGGATTAGATGAGGGCATTTAAAGAATATTAACACAAATATTTTTGAGAGTAAGATTTTAGATCTTAAGATTTTATCTGTGCATGAGGATGCTAATGCTATGTGGGAAAAAGTGGCTAGTGATATTAAGAATATTGCAAAAGATGTGCTTGGAGTATCAAAGGGAAAAACTCCTAATAGGAAAAATAGTTGGTGGTGGAATCTAAATGTGCAAGAAAAGATTAAAAATAAGAAGATTTGTTATAAAAATTGGTTTAATTTTAAAAATTCTGATAATTGGGAAAGATATAAAGAGGCTCGTAAGGAATCTAAAGCAATATGTGATGCAAAGATCTTAGCTTTTAGTTATTTATATAATAGATTAGATACTAAGAAGGGAGAAAGATATATGTATAAATTAGCCAAACAAAGAGATAGGAGTAGTAAGGATTTAATTCAAGTGAAGTGTATTAAGGATGACGATCAAAAAATACTTTTCTTAGAAGATGATATTCAACAAAGGTGGATGAGATATTTTGCTAAACATTTTAATGAAAATTATGAAAATAAGATTGACTATAGTGACCTTAGCACCCTAAATGAAAAAAAGACTTGTTTTTATTGGCGTATTAGTAAAATCGAAGTTAGAGAGGCTCTAAAGAAAATGAAGGGTGAAAAAGCAGTTGGACCTGATGATATTCCATTAAAGGTGTGGAAATACTTAGGAGATGAAGGAATTTCTTGGCTTACTAAACATTTTAATACTATTTTGAAGACTAAAAGGATGCCAGATGAGTGGAGAATGAGTGTGTTAATTCCTATTTTTAAGAATAAAGGTGATGCACAAGATTGTGCGAATTATAGAGGAATTAAGTTAATGTGTCATACTTTAAAACTATGGGAGCGAGTTATGGAGCATAGGTTGCATCGTGATACTATTGTTTCTCAAAATCAATTTGGATTCATGCTGGGTAGGTCGCCTATGGAAGCCATACATTTATTAAGAGGTTTGATGGAGAAATATAGAGAAAATAAGGAGGATCTACATATGATATTTATTTATTTAGAAAAAGCTTATGATAAAGTTCCAAGAGAAGTGCTATGGAGAGTTCTTGAAAAGAAAGGAGTTAGTAATGCTTACATTCAAATCATTAAAGATATGTATGCAGGAGCTATTACTTGTGTTCAAACACAAGGTGGTTTGACCAAGTATTTTCCTATTTCGGTTGGGTTACATCAAGGATCAGCCTTAAGCCCACATATTTTTGCTTTAGTCATGAATGTTCTCACTAGACATTTGCAAGAGGATGTACCCTGGTGTATGCTTTTTGCTGATGATATTTTTCTTGTTGATAAGACTAGAGAGGGAGTTGAAAGTAAACTTGAATTATGGTGGTCAACATTAGAGACTAAAGGTTTTCGCTTGAGTAGATCTAAAACGGAATATTTGGAGTGTAATTTTAGTAGTAATAGACCTAGTGAGGGGTTTGTGACTTTGGGCGATCAAGTCATTAAGAAGAGTACACATTTTAGATATCTTGGATGTATTGTTCAGAGTGATGGTAAAATTGACGGGGATATTATCATCAGAATTCAAGTTGGATGGTTGAAATGGAGGAATGCATCGGGCTTATTGTGTGATAGAAAAGTACCCCTCAAACTTAAGAGAAAATTCTATAAGATGGTAGTGAGGCCTGCAATGCTTTATGGTGCTGAATGTTGGCCATTAAAAGAGAAGCATAATACTAAGTTAAGTGTAGCAGAGATGAGGATGCTCAGGTGGATGAGTGGCTTTACCTAGAGATAGGATAAGAAATGAGCATATATGTGAAAAGGTTGGAGTAGCTCCAGTAGAAGATAAGATTAGAGAGAGTCGCCTTAGATGGTTTGGTCACATAAAACGGCGGCCTTTCAATGACCCGGTTAGGAGAGTAGAGGTATTAGATTTGACTTATGTTAAGAAAGATAGAGGCAGACCTAGAAAGATTTGGTTAGAAAATATTAGGAATGACCTTTCTTTATTAGATTTAAACGAGAATTTGACCTTTAATAGGATACAATGGAGAAAAAGGATTCATGTAACCGACCCCACGTAGTGGGATAAAGGCTTGATTTTATTGTTGTTGTTGCATGATTTAGAGTTGGCTGCAGTAATATTTACTTTGAAGATTTAGAGACGTCTGTATGGATAATATATAAATTTTTTATTGATCATCATAGCTTAAAACGTATATTTTCGGAGAAAGAACTCGATCTGAGATAGGAAGATGGTTGAAACTTATCAAAGATTATGATGCGTATGTTCAGTATTGTCCTGAAAAAGCTAGTATTGTGGTTGATGCTTTGAGTCGCAAATCTACAAGAATGGTGAACTGGATGATTACTTAAGAGGTTCAATTGATCAAGAAAATGAAAAATATGTAATTGGAGATTAAAGATTTAAAAAATGTGGAATATTTGTATCAGATGACAATAAAATTCACTTTAATTGATTGTATCAAAGAAGCTCAAAAGCTCAATAGTGAATCTTCAAAATTGATGGAGCAAGCCCGATCAGGGAAATGACCAGATTTTTTTGTTGATGTTGATGGAATCATTAAGCCCAAATTTCAGTTGTGGGTACCCAATGATACGAATTTAAGATAGGAAATTTTGTAAGAAGCTCATCATTTGGCTACACAATTTATCTAGTTGTACAATGATGTATAGAGACTTGAAATTAATATTCTGGTGGCCAGGTATGAAGTGAGATGTTGCTGAATATGTAGCTCAGTGTGAATCATGTCAAATTGTGAAAGTTGAACATCAACAACAAGTAGATTATTGCAATCACTACCTATCCTAGAGTGAAAATGGGAAGAAATTGCAATGAATTTTGTTATGGGATTTTCTAAATTTAGATTGGGATATGACAAAATTTGGGTAATTATTGATAGATTGACAAAATCAACTCACTTTTTGCCTATCAAGCAAATGGATGCAGTAGACAAATTGGCATGCTTGTATGTGAAAGAGATTGTCAGTTTGTATGACATTTAAAAAGTTATCATTTTAGATAGAGATGGTATGTTCACTTCTAGGCCGTGGAAAAGCATTCATAAAAGCTTGGTCATAAATCTGCATTTTAGTACAGCTTTTTATCATTAGACTGATGGTTAATCTGAAAAAATCATTCCGGTACTAGAAGACTTGTTGAGATTATGTGTTTTAGATTTTAGAGGTAGCTGGTAGGATTTCATACCATTGGTCGAATATTCCTATAACAATAGCTACCAATGAAGTATACAAATGACATAATATGAAGCACTATGGTAGAAAGTGCAAAACTCCCTTAACTTGGGTTGAGGTAGGAGAAAGACATTTAATGGGTTAAAAGCTAGTTGATGAAGCAACAAAAAAAAATCGGATTAATCAGAGACATATTAAAAGCTACTCTGGATCGCCATCAAAAATATTATGACCCCAAGCACAGAGAAGTAGAGTTTAAAGTGGGTGACTTTGTATTCTTGAAGGTTAAGCCTATGAAAGGTATAACTAGATTTGGACAGGGATACAAATTGAATCCTAGGTATATAGAACCTTTTGAAATCATTGAGAAAATTGGCAATGTTGCTTACAGATTTGCTCTTTCAGATGACTTGTCAGATATACATTATATTTTTCATGTGTCACTACTAAGAAAATGGGTTACAAATGTCCGTCAGAGAATGTCACATGATGAAATTAAGCTACAGAAGAATCTGACTTATACTAAAGAACTAGGAAGAATACTAGATTTTGATACTAAAAGCTTAGAAATCGTCAGATTTCTTATGTTAAAGTGAAATGAAAATATATGTAAGAAAATGAGGCAACTTGAGAAAGGGAAGAAGACATTAGGTGGAGATTCTCTCATTTGTTTGAAGACCAGTAAGACAATGAATTTTAAGCACGAAATATAAATAAAAAGGGGTGGATTATAATACCCAAAATTTCAAAATATAAATTTCTATTTTGACATAATGATTTTTTTCATAATAATTTCATTAAATAACAAACCTATTAGTAAGATATATGTATGTATATATATATATATATGTGTATATATATATATATGTGTATTATTATATATGTGTATATATATATATATGTGTATATATAATATATATATATACATATACATATATATAAAATTAAGTATTTTTGTTAAAATTTAACTCACAGTAATGTTTTCTTCTGTTTGTGTATCATATCTACTACATACTACTAATTAATTTTATATTAATGTTACTGTACCTAGCCCACTTAAATATTTATGCATTGACTGATTTTCTTAATTCATCTCCACTTCCATCTTACAGCTGAGATGGGTGATTGTTGTTAGTAGGAAGGGGCAGTGGAGTAGGTGTTGTGGAAATAATAGTATACTATTATTGAGTTAAGCATTTTCTTCAACCATTTTATTTTATTTTCTTCTTCCTCACCTGGCAGAGACTTTAGAATTCTGTGTTCGGAAGTTGTCCGTGAGGAGTTGGGAGCAAAACTTTTGGAGACTGCTACTGTAGGAAGCTGTGGAGGATAAAAGAGATAAGGAAATAACCTCTTTAATATTGCTGGTTGTTTATTGAAGATAACAGTTGAAATATTGTTATGGGCTGAAGCAAAAACTGAAATTCAGTTTTGAAAGTTCAATTAGAGGTTATAGAATTATTGCATTTATTATTTTTGAAATTATAGGTGCTGAAATCTGTTGGCTATTGCTGAATTACAACATGTGAATGCTGTATGTTGCTGTGAATCAATGCAATTAGCTATTATTAGTTGAAAACTGAAATCATGTAAGAGTAGTTGAAAGTTAATATACCGTTATTTGCAGATGTTGCTATGATAATTAAGGATTGTTTTTGTTAGATAGAAAAAGAAGGCAGTGAAGCAGGGAAAGAAGTTTAGGAGAGGAAAGAGATTTTTGAATGGAATGAAGAATGATACAATTGAGATAATTTAGAAGATATTCATATTACTTATTTTTATATTTTATAAGTATGTGTAAATAAAGAAATGCATGTTTTAGGTGGTGTATATAAGGAGAAGAAAACAAGACCTAGAAGAATGAATTCCAACTAAGGTGAGATAAACAAACAATACATAGAAAATAGTAAAAACTTTATATATTTATGAATTTATAATTATTATGTTTATGAGCATTCTAATTTCAATTTATGCATGTAATTATTAATTCATTAATTAGTAACTACAATAACACAATTTATGATTATTACAACTGAATGATATTAGAAAGATGAAATAAGTCATATATGGGGGATAAACTTGTATAAGTAAAGGCGACAGATCTGACGAGATAAGCCTATACTTTCAAAATTCTTAAAGTTGAGAATTCAGACTCAATCTTGAATGAAAAAACATCTTTAATTTTAAATGTTGGAATTTCGGATCCAAGCTATAATATGATTTATTTAAAGTTGTTGAATAATTAATAAGATATAAGTTATGTTATGCCTTTTTTATGATCAGTATTGAATTCTAATGTGTTCTAAATTAATTGTTAATAATAATATTATTATTTATTTTATATTGTTTGTGTATTTTATTAAGCCATAGCTCATTAGTAGTGGTTGTACTGCAGGAAAATGGAAAGAGCTTGTAAAGCATTAGATAAAAATGATGACTATCCTTTTTGGTGTGCATACAATTTGGGTGTATGTAGAAGTCAAAGTGGAGGCTGTATAAAAACTTTTGAGATATCTAAATAAATTTTTATAAAGTTTTAATAAAGCTCCATATTTCTTTTGGATTCTATTTGAAGTTTAATTAATGTATATTACATGCTTCTTATTGTTAAGTATAATACTTCATATGTTAAGAAAATTTAAATAGATTATTCTTTACTCATGTGATTTTGATAAAAATAACTCATATTAATTTTTAGTAAGGAGTCTATTTAGAATTTTTCTTTTTTGTTATATTCCAAATTGACTGTTAAGGGGGTTAAAATGGGGTGTGATAGAAATTGGTATCAGAGCCTAAATTAAAAATATTAAATGGAAACATAATTGGATTTAGACAATGAAGTAGGATGATATATAATGAATCTGATGTACTTAGGGCTATAATTATCACACCTCAGTTTTACCCTCATTGCAGTCAACCTAGAGTATAACAGAGAAGGAAATTCTAAATAAACCCTTTTTTACTAAAAATCAATATGAGATACTTTTATTAAATCAAATGAGTAAAAAAAAATATATTTAAACTTTTTTAACATATCAAGCTTTAACAATAGGAAACATATAATATATCTCAATTAAATTTCAAATATAATAAAAAAGAAATACAAAAATTTATTAAAACTTTTTATAAAATTTATTTACATATCACAAAAGTCTCTATACAGCCTCCCCTTAGACCTCTATATACATCCAAAATATATGTACACAAAAAAGAACAGTCACACCTTTTTGTTTAATGTCTTATGGGTTCCTTCCACTTTCTTACAGTACAATCACTATTAATGAGCTAGGGCTGAATGAAATACGCAAGCAATGTAAAAGAAATAATAATATTATTATTAACAATTAATTTAAAACACATTAGAATTCCATATTAATAATAAGAAATGCATAACATTATTTTATATCTTATTAATTGTTTAACAATTTTAAGCAAGTCATATGATAACTATAGACTTCTGAACCATTCCAACTTTTCAATTTATGGTTGGATCCGAATTCTCAATTTTTATGATTGAATTTGCTCTCTCATTCAAGGTGGGTCTGAATTTCCAACATTTAAAATTTTAAGAGTGTAGATTTATCTCATTAGGTCTTTCGCCTTTACTTGTGCACGCATATTCCTTGTATATGACTTATTTCATCTTTTTAATACCATTCAATTTTAACAATCATAAATCGTTCTATTGTAGTCACTAATTAAAGAATCAACAATTACATGCATAAATTGAAATTATAGTGCTCATAAACATAACAGTTATGAATTTACAAATATATTAATTTTTATTATTTTTTATGCATTGTTTTAGTATCTCACTTTACTTGGAATTCAATCTTCTAGGTTCTGTTTTTTTTTCTTTTTAAAAGGTTGGAGTAGCTCCAGTGGAAGATAAAATTAGAGAGTCACCTTAGATGGTTTGATCACATTAAATGATGGCCTTCCGATGACTCGATAAGGAAAGTTGAGGTATTAGATTTGATTTATTTTAAGAATGGTAAATGTATACCTAAAGATTTGGTTAAAAATATTAGAAATGATCTTTCTTTATTATATTTAAATGAGAATTTGACTTTTAATTAGACAGAATGACAATGACGAAAAAGGATTCATGTAGCCCACCCCACATAGTGGGACAAAGGCTTGATGTTGTTATCCCTGTCCCATTTCTCTTCTAAACGGGCAGTTGGAGGTAGAAATATGAAATAAAAAAGAAGAAGAGGCTTTAAGTTAGTGAAAATAGAGAAGAAAAAAGAAAAGATGGAGAAGAAGAAAGATGAGAAGAAGAAGATGGGAGAAGGAATAGAAGAATAAGAAGAGAAGAAGAAAAGGATGAGAAGAAGAAGAAAAAGAGATTAGAAGAAAAGAAGAAGAAGAAGAAGAAGAAGAAAAATGGAGATGAGAAGAAGAAGAGAAAAAGAGAGACAAAGAAAGAGGAGAAAAGGGAAAAGGGGAAGAGGAGAAATCAAGGCTTTCAATAATAATCCTAATTTTGCATCTTCTTCCTTAAATTGAGTTTGGATTTGAGTTATAGGATTGAAGGTTTAAGGAGGATAAATCAATTTGAGGTAAAAATATTATTTAATATTAATTAATTAAATTTTGATGAGACAAGTTTCAAATTTATCTTAATTTGACTAATTATTATTATGAGGTTGTTTATGAAAAAACATGACATCGAGGCGATAGAAAGTGGGATATTTGTTTCAAAGAAGATTTTATAATTCATGTGAAATACTTAATCCTTAAAATCAAGAGCAAATAATTCCGAGGACTTAATAATTATTGAATTCTATAACTTCATTGAATTGCAAGTAATAATTTCTTAATAATGAACATGACATGATGATTTTAGCAAGTCTAATGATTTTTATAAGATCATTTGCTTAAAAAAATTTAAGATATTTTTAATCAAGAATATTTAAATTATTTATTGAAGTGCATAGATGTTGAAATTTTTATATCATGTCAACATTTGTTGCATTTTAAATATTATGTGATAATAGGTGAATATTAATGCATTTCTATGTCGTGTCAACCCTTGATCATGTTAAATATTGGGTGATAACATGTGAATATTAATGCTAAGCAATGTAATTTTAAACTATAATGCCCGATGTTATCGCTATGTCCGACACCATCACAATATTAATGTTTCAAAACCATCTAAAAAGTCAAAGTTTGATGCCAACAATTTCTACTCTCACTTTCATGCCCTTACGTCTTTTCGACATCTCATATTTGGCCAAAATCATTTAACATAGGTGACCTACGTTGTCTCAACATTGACGCTCAATGCTTGACTCTTGGAAACATTGTCATCTGCCCTTTCTATACTTGAAACACAATATCGACACCCGATTCTTTATATTCTAAAAATAATCATTTTAAGCATAAATATTAATTAAATAATTTTTTATTTTTCAATTATTTTTAATATTCTACTTACTCGAAATGAAGAATGTAAAATACAATTGACTTTAGTGACTTTATCACCCTAAATGAAAATTAAGATTTTTGTTTTTATCGGTGTATAATAAAGCCGAAGTTAGAGAGGCTTTGATGAAATGAAGTGTGGAAAAACTGTTGGACCTGATGATATTCCAATAGAGGTGTGGAAATGCTTAGGAGTTGAAGGAATTTCTTGGCTTACTAAACTTTTTAATACTGTTTTTAAGACTAAAAAGATGCCAGATCAGTGGAGAATAAGTGTGTTAATTCCTATTTTTAAGAATAAAAGTGATGCACATGAGTGTGTGAATTATAGAGGGATTAAGTTAATGTGTCATACTTTAAAACTATGGGAGCGAGTTATGGAGCGTAGGTTGCGGCGTGATACTAATGTTTCTCAAAATCAATTTGGATTCATGCCGGGTAGGTATACTATGGAAACCATACATTTATTGAGAGTTTTGATGGAGAAATATAGAGATAATAACGTGGATCTACATATGATATTTATTGATTTAGAGAAAAGCATATGATAAAGTCCCAAGAGAAGTGCTATGGAGAGTTCTTGAAAATAAAGGTGTTAATAACACTTATATTCAAATCATTAAAGATATGTATGCAGGAGCAATTACTTGTGTTCAAACACAAGGTGGTTTGACCAAGAATTTTCCTATTTGGGTTGGATTACATGAAGGATCAGCCTTAAGTTCATATCTTTTTGATTTAGTCATGGATGTTCTCACTAGACATTTGCAAAAGGATGTACCTTAGTGTATATTTATTGCTGATGATATTTTCTTGTTAATAAAACTAGAGGAGGTAGTCGAAGGTAAACTTGAATTATGAAGGTCAAACTTAGTGTCTAAAGGTTTTCGCTTGAGTATATCTAAAACTGAATATATGGAGTGTAATTTTAGTAGCTATAGACCTAGTGAGAATATTGTGACTTGGGCAATCAAGTCATTTATAAGAGTATGCATTTTAGATATGTGGGTGCATTGTTCAGAGTGAAGGTGAAATTGATGGGGATATTATCAATAGAATTCAAGTTGGATGGTTGAAGTGGAGGAATGCATCAGACTTATTGTGTGATAGAAAAGTCCCCCTCAAACTTAAGGGAAAACTCTATAAGATGGTGGTGAGACCTGCAATGCTTTATGGGGCCGATTGTTGGCCATTAAAGAGAACCATAATACTAAGTTAAGTGTTGCAGAGATGAGGATGATTAGGTGGATGAGTTGCTTGACCCTTAGAGATAGGATACGAAATGAGCATATACGTGAAAAGGTTGGAGTAGCTCCAGTGGAAGATAAGATTAGAGAGAGAGTCGCCTTAGATGGTTTGGTCACATTAAATGGAGGAATTCGCATGACCTGGTTAGGAAAGTTGAGGTATTAGATTTGACTTATGTTAAGAAAGGTAGAGGTAGACCTAAAAAGACTTGGTTAGAAAATATTAGAAATAATCTTTCTTTATTAGATTAAATGAGAAATTTGACTTTTAACTAGTTAAAATGGTGAAAAAGGATTCATATAGCCGACCCCACATAGTTGGATAAGGCTTGATGTTGTTGTTGTTGTATTCTACTTACTCAATTTCTATATATAATTATAATGTCGTGTCCAATTGTTTTTTATGTCCTATATTTTTAATAAGTGAGTGTCCTGTGTTCGTGTCGTATCATATTTGTGTTGTCGTGTCCATGGATGTGCATCATAGATGTTTAATTTAATTGCATATTGATTCATTCGCTGAATTTTCATTACTCGTGCACATTAAATTGTATCCATGTTTCATGTGCACGAGTGGATTTTTTATCATATATATATATATATATATATATATATATATAACAAATTCTGCTACACTTCTCTTAATCCCTGCCACTCAAAATAAACCCTGAGTTCCTGGATACATCTTTGTACTGCCTGGTGAATTTCATAAGTTGGAGAGTGATAGTTTTTCCTCAATATCTCTGTCTCTTAAGCTTTTAGCATTTGGAATCAAATCCTGCCTTTTAACTTTAATAACCCGTCTCCTCATCACTAACAAATTCTCTAATTGTCCTGCTGTTCCTTCTTTTATGATAGCCTAAATTTTTTCATCTTGCGATAATTGATTGAGCACTCTATCTTCAAGTGGATTGGATCACATGAGTTGAAACATCATGATTGTCTCTTTCAATTGACCACAGAAATTTCTACTTTATCCATATCTTTGATAATCCGCTCTTGTTGGGTGACACAGCCAATTTTGCATTTCCAAAGGTTTTTACTGCTAATGCATCTGCAACTACATTTGCCTTTCCAGGATGAATGTATTGTCCAGTCATAATCTATAATGACTCTAACCACCTTCTCTGTTCTCAAAATAAGCTCTTTTGATTGAAAATACTTGAGGCTTTTATGATCTGTAACGACTTCACCATCTGACCCATACAGATAATTTTCTCCTATTTAATGCAAAAACTACAGCGCCAATTCTAAATCATGAGTAGGATATTTCTTTTCATGAATTTTCAGTTTCCTTGAAGCATGGCCACCACTCTAACCAATGTTGCATCACACACAACCAAGTCCCCTAAGGAAGCATCGCAGAAAATTTGAAACCTCTTCTGAACCTGAGGAATTGTCAAGATTGGGCAGTCTTTAGGCAATTCTTTACTTCTGGAAAGCTCTTTCAACTGATCACTCCTTTCAAATTTCACTGCTTTCTGGTTAATCTGGATAATGGAACTGCTATCTGAGAGAACCCCTCTACAAATCTCCTGTATAACCAGCAAGTCCAAGAAAACTCTCCTCTGAAAACAGTCGTTGGCCTTGCGCCAACTGATATAGCTTGAATTTTATTCTGATCAACTGAAATCCCTTCACCACTAATCACATTCCCAGATAAATTAACACTGCTTAGCCAAAATTAACACTTTGAAAATTTGGCATATAACTTGTTCTCCTTTAATGTTTGCAACACTGCTTGCAGATGACTGTGCTTTCTTTATCACTTGAATAAATCAAAATGTCATCAATAAACACAGATCACAAATATGTCCAAGAATGGTTTAAAATTCAGTCATCAAATCCAAATACACCTGGTGCATTTGTCACCCCAAATGCATTACCACAAATCATAATGACCATATCTGGGTATCTGAAGCTGTCTTTGCTATACTTCCTCTTTAATCCGTACTGAGAGATACCAGATCTCAAATCAATTTAGAGAAAACTGTAGCCCCTTCTGAGTGGTCAAAAAGATCATCAATCCTGGGCAATGGATATTATATTCTAACAGTAACGCTTATTCAATCTCTGTAATCTATGCTACACTGAAGCTCCCATCTTCTTCTTTACAAATAGTACTGGAGCTCCCCATGGGTGAGGAACTTGGCCTGATGAACCCCTTATCGAGCATTTCCTGTAACTGACCTTTCAGCTCCTGTAACTCTTTGTACTGCCATTCTGTAAGTGCTCTTGCCACTGGTTCTGACACCGTATCAATTCAATAGTGAAATCTATCTCTCTTTCTGGGGGTAAATTCCTGGCAAAATCCTCTAAAAACCCTCCGGAACTCTCTGATTACAGGTATTTCTTTCAACTCTTTAACTTCTTTATTTTATCTTTACTTGAGCAAGAAAACACTGACACCTTGGATACAAATTTGTATCTTCAAATAAGTGATTATATCATTGAAGAAATTCTCTCTCACCAAAAACTTCAATTCTCTTCTGGAATTTGAACTTCAAATTTTCTTGTGGCATTCAATAATCACAAAATGCTTTGATAACCAATCCATTCCCTATATCATATCAAACTCTGCAATGTTAAAACATTCATTGAGCTCAAACTCTCTTTCATTTAATTTGAAAGTCACTTTACAACACCTTTCACATTATAAATGATCCATCTGGCATTAAAACTTTCAAATTAAATATGATTTCACAAACATTCAATCCAACACTTTTACCAATTCATTCTGAATGAAGGAGTGTGAAGCTCCTGTATCAATAGAATCCGAACAGGCTTTCCTTGCATCATAATTATACCTATAAAATTTCATAAGAAAACATAAAACATACATCATTCTTTAAATATATATTTCATAAACATATTCATTCACTTCTCATTCTTATCACCTGTATACTTCAGGTGAATCCTTAGCATCCTTCTGAGTCCAATGCATATACTCTAGGCAGAGTATTCTGTCGTCTTTGACTTGATCCTGGAGTAGATGCAGGCTGATTCCACGTCTTGTCTTCCAACATTCCTCTGAGATCCAGTATTCATCTTTGACTCCTCCTGTTGGTCTTTGCCCCAGAGTAGGACAGTTCTTAGCTATATGACCTGGTTTGATAGACACCAGAAGCATGTTTTGTACCAGATAAGCATTCTCCTTTATGTTTCTTCCACTTTGCTACAACTGTTCACAACTTGAACTGTCACTGCTACTGGACTTTGTCTTTTTCCAAGATAAACTTTCCCACCTTTAAATAGACTTTGCATGGAATCCTGAGGGACTCCTATAACCTCGCCACTTTTCCTTCTTCGAAAATCAACGCTTCTTTGAGTATTTGCATGTCTGCTTCTATCTTTCTAGCTTTTTCCACTAGCACCCACATAATCTTCAATTCAAAAAGGACCAGGTTGTCCTAATTACATCCTTCAGTCCTGATAAAAATTTATGACATTTTCCTCTGCCGTTTGTATTAACTGGAGCTATCTGATCGGGTGGTAAATTCAGCCTCAACTGCATCACTGATCTTTCTCCTTGTACTAATCTCATAAATTTATCTTGCATTTGTCTTCTCACTGTAAGAGTACGAACCTATCTCTGAATATCTGAGTGAAGTCATTCCAATCTGATTGCATGCCGTATTCCTTCAAATTGTCTTGATACAGTCCTCTCTCACCACCTTTCAGCTTCTCCTTCTATCAAGGTTTGCCAAGCAACTTTCTCTCTTCTGGACAGTTATCATACCTTCTAATACTCTTTCAATCCCAGCAACCAGTTTTCAGCTTCTCTATTGGTCCCTTCTATTCCTTGGAATAATGGTGGTCTCATATCTTGAAACATTTCAGATATTTTCCAAACTATTCCACCATACTACTCCCCGATGTGTTGATTTCTTGAATCTGAATCAGCTGAGTCCAGCGTCATCATTGTGCCAGTAAGGCATCAGGATTAACATTAACATTAGCACTGATTCTTCCACTTCTTCTTCTCTAGATTTCTGATTCCTGTAGCATTAAGATATTTATTTCACTTTAAACTTTCAATCATGATATTCATCTTAATGCTCTTCAGCATGATTCAGATCTAATTGGCTCTGATACCACTTTTGTCACGACCCGTCCCGATTGCTCGATCTCGAGCGTTACGAACAGTCGGACGGTAGATACATTTCCATATCAAAAAAATTTCTCATTGTCAACCTTTTCTATAAACTGAGAGCCACTACAAAAGAAAAACTTCTATTATACCTGTTGTCATTTGCACCTCGCCTTCTGTAAACATGTTCTTCTCTTCTCAGCCATACTTTCTCTTAGAACAACCTGAAACATTAAACTTTTGGTTTGAGTTTACAATAAACTCAGTGGGAATTATATAAACATTATCTTATATAAAAAATGGATTAATAATACTCTTTCCTTCTTACTCTTATCTTTATTTCATAACTTACTTCCTTGAAATAATTTCTATTATAACTATTTCGAAACAATATTCTCTTAATTTTTCATTTACATTTCCTTTTCCCATTTGATTACACAGGAGCACCGTCTTAAAGTACCCAAAGGTACAACCTTTTCCAATTGATTTCCTTCCCCCTTTTCCATAGAATTTCCTTTTCCTTTTTCGTGCACGAGTACGGCGTCCCCAGCCAGTACCATGAGGGGTGACTCCTTGTTTTTTTCAATACCCTTTTCCTTGTTCTCTTTTTCTTTCATTCTTTTTCTCATTATCAATCCATATATTTCTATTTCATATAATATAATTAACATGCATTTGTATAATAATTCTTTTCCTTTTCCATAAGCCTTAAATCTTTATAACATAATAAATTCTTTCTTAACGCGGTAAAATCATAATGTTTGCCTTCAACATTAATAATAATAAGATGTTTAAATCAATTATTTAGAAAATTGAAATCATTAATAAACATAAAATTATAATTTACCCTTGAACTCTTCAGGTCTTCGATGCTTGATCTTCTCTAATCAATTTCTCTCTCTGTTGAATCCTTCGAGATCAACACTACAACTGATCTTTCACTCTCTAATTGTACTTTTGAATGGAGACTTCTCAAACTCTCAAATCCTTCTCTCGAAATTTCCTCTTTCTTTTTCTCGCTTTCAATTCTTCTTATCTTTCAAATTTATATCTTTCACTTTGGATGAAGAAAAGGAGGAATTTTATCAAAAAAAATCTGAAAGAAAATTCAACAACTTTCCCTTAAGCCTTATCGTCTGTTTCTCTCGTTCTTCCAATCTCTCCCAAAATAACACTTCTTTAACTATAAGAATGAAAAGGAATTACTATTTCTTATCCTTGAAAACAATCGTGTGCTAAAATTAGAAAAACGAAACTCACCTGCTCTCTCCCGCACGAATGCCCTCGCCCGTCGCCTCTCTGTTCGCGCGATTCGTTCGGTTCCGCGAACTGTTCTGTTCGCAATGAATAATAAGGTGGGCCGCCGGTTCAATTGAACCGCCGCGATGAACTGGTTATTACAATCTCCCTTCCTTAAAGAAATTTCTCCTCGAAATTAAACAATAAACTTGAACATACCTTAGTTAAAAAGATGGATATTGACTCCTCATTTCAGCTTCTCCTCGCTCCCAGGTACATCTCTTCTAATCCATGTTTCCATAAAATCTTCACAAAAGAATTGCTTTATACCTCAACTGTTTTACATCATATTCCAATATCTTTCAGGTTACCTCTAACTATTCAAATCAGGTTGCAAGTCAATCGATTTGGACTGTATTTCTTTGAATCATCTGAGACATACTTCCGAAGCACTGATAGTGAAACACATGTGAATTCCTTGCATGTGTGCTGTAGATCCAATCTGTATGCCATATTCCCAATCTTTTCAATGTTTCATAGGGACCTATAAATCTTGGCTCAACTTCCCTGTCTTTCCAAACCTTTGAACACCTTTCATTGGGCTAACTTTAAGAAAACAAACTCTCCAACTTCATGCGAATTCCACTGGTCGTGTCTTAGCATCATAATATTTCCCGCTGCCTGTCTTGAACTACCTTTAATCTGTCCTCTGATCAATCTGATTTTGCTAGTAGCCTCATCTACCATTCAGTTCCAATTATCTTCTTTCACCAGTTTCTACCCAACACAAGGTGTTCTGCACTTTTCCATAAGGGCTTCAATTGGTGCCATTCCAATACTAGCCTGATAACTGTTGTGTAAGCAATCAATCAATGTATGTGAGTCTCCCAATTTCCTCCAAAATCTAAATACACATAATCGCATTAAATCCTCCAAAGTTTGAATTGTTCTTTCTGATTGCCCATCTGCTGTGGATGAAATGCTGTACTGAAAGTCAATCGTGTACCCAAAGCTTTCTGAATTTCTTCCACAATTTAGAAGTAAAACGGGCATCTCTGTCTGAAACTATAGATTTTGGAATCCCATGCAATCTCACAATTTCATCAACATATTACTTTGTCAACTTTTCCACTGAATCTGTCTGTCTGATTGTAAGAATGAGCTGATTTGGTAATCTGTCAATAATGACCCATATTGCATCTCGACTCTGCCTTGACCTAGGTAATCCACCTACAAAATCCATCGCAATGTCTTCCCATTTCCACTCGGTATAGGTAGGGGTTGCAGATGTCACACTGGCCTTTGATGTTCTGCTTTTACATTTGACAGGGAATGCATTTTGATACAAATTCTGCACACTTCTCTTTAATACCTGGCCACCAAAATAAACCTCTGAGTTCTGAACACTTTGTACTGCCTGGGTGAATTTCATAAGTGAGAGGTGAGCTTCCTGCAATATCTCTTCTCTTAAGCTTTTAGCTTTGGAAACAAACCTGCCTTTATACTTTAATAACCCTTCTCCATCAATAACAAAGTTCTCTAAGTCGCCTGCTTGTACCTTCTGTATGATGGCCTGAAATTTTCACTTGCGATAATGATTTGAGCACTCTATCTTTCAAGGTGGATTGGATCATCAGTATTTTAACATCAATTTGTCTCTTTCAGATTGACCACAGAAATTTCTAACTTTTTCCATACTCTTGATAATCTGCTCTTGTTGGGTGACTAGCCAATTTGCATTTCCAAAGGTTTTCTGCTAAGTGCATCTGCAACTACATTGCCTTTCCAGGATGGAATTGTAATGTCCAAGTCATAATCTTTAATGAGCTCTAACCACCTTCTCTGTCTCAAATTAAGCTCTTTTTGATTGAAAATGTACTTGAGGCTTTATGATCTGTAAACACTTCACATCTGACCCACAACAATAATGTCTCCATATTTTAAGTGCAAAAACTACAGCTGCCAATTCTAATCATGAGTAGGATAGTTCTTTTCATGAATTTTCGTTTCCTTGAAGCATAGGCCACCACTCTAACCATGTCATCAGCCACAACCAAGTCCCCTTAAGGAAGCATCGCAGAAATTTGAAACCCTTCTGAACCTGATGGAATTTGTCAAGATGGGGCATCATTAGGCAATTCTTAAACTTCTGGAAAGCTCTTTCACACTGACACTCCATTCAATTTCACTGCTTTCTGGTTAATCTGGATAATGGAACTGCTATCTGAGAGAACCCCTCTACAAATCTCCTGTAGTAACCAGCAAGTCCAGAAAACACCTCACCCTGAAACAGTCGTTGGCCTTGCCAATCTGATATAGCTTGAATTTTATTCTGATCAACTGAAATCCCTTCACCACTAATCACATGTCCCAGAAAATTAACACTGCTTTAGCCAAAATAACACTTGAAAATTTGGCATATAACTTGTTCTCCTTTAATGTTTGCAACACTGCTTGCAGATGACTGGAGTGGCTTTTCTTTATCACTTGAATAAATCAAAATGTCATCAATAAACACAATCACAAATATGTCCAGAAATGGTTAAAATTCTGTTCATCAAATCCCATAAATACTGCTGTGCATTGTCACCAAATGGCATTACCACAAATTCAAAATTGACCATATCTGGTTCTGAAAGCTGTCTTTGCTATATCTTCCTTTTAATCCGTAGCTGAGATATTCCAGATCTCAAATCATTTTAGAGAAAACTGTAGCCCCTTCTAGTTGGCAAAAAGATCATCAATCCTGGGCAATGGATATTTATTCTCACAGTAAGCTTATTCAATCTCTGTAATCTATGCACATTCAGAGCTCCATCTTCTTCTTACAAATAGTACTGAGCTCCCCATGGTGAGGAACTGGCCTGATGAAACCCCTTATCGAGCAATTCCTGTAACTGACCTTCAGCCTCCTGTAACTCTTTGAGCCATTACTGTAAGGTGCTCTTCCACTGTTTCTGAACCCGGTTCAATTCAATAGTGAAATATCCTCTTTCATGGTGGAATCCTGGCAAATCCTCTAAAAACACCTCCGATACTCTCTAGTTACGTATATCTTTCAACTCTTTAACTTCTTTATTGTATCCTTTACTTGGCAAGAAAACACTGACATCCCTTGGATACAAATTTGTATGCTTTCAAATAAGTGATTATCATTGAAGAAATTCCTCTCTCACCATAAAACTTCAATTCTCCTTCGGAAATTTGAACTTCAAATTTTCTTGTTGCAATCAATAATCACAAAATGCTTTGATAAACCAATCCATTCCACCAATACATATCAACAAACTCTTCAATGGTAAAACATTCATTGAAGCTTCAACCTCTTTCAATTAATTTGAAAGTCACTTACTTACACCTTTCACATTTATAAATGATCCATCTGGCATAAAACTTTCAAAATTAAATTGATTTCACAAACATTCAATCAACACTTTAACCAATTCTTCTGAAATGAAGGAGTGTGAAGCTTCCTGTATCAAAATGAATCCGTAAGCGTTTCCTTGCTTCATAATTATACCTATAAAATTTCATAGAAAACATAACTTACATCATTCTTTAATATTATTTTCATAATACATATTCATTCACTTTCTCATTCTTATCATCATGTAATCACTTCAGGTGAACCTTAGCATCCTTCTGAGTCAATGCATATACTCTAGGCAGAGTATTCTGTCGGCTTTGACTTGATCCTGGAGTAGATGCAGCTGATTCCACTGTTCTTGGTCTTCCAACATTCCTCTGAGATCCAGTATTTCATCTTTGACTCTCTGTTTTGTCTTTGCCCCAGAGTAGGACAGTTCTTAGCTATATGACCTGGTTGATGACACCAGAAGCAAGTGTTTGTACAAGATAAGCATCTCCTTTATGTTGTCTTCCACATTTGCTACAACTGTTCACACTTGAACTGTCACTGCTACTGGACTTTGTCTTTTTCAATTAAACTTTCCACCTTGTGAAATAGACTTGCATGTGAATCCTGAGGAACTCCTATAACCCTCCACCTTTTCCTCTTCTAGAAATCACGTCTTCTTTGAGTATTTTGCATGCCTGCTTCTATCTTTCTACGTCTTTTCCACTACACCACATAATTTCATTTCAAAAGGAACCAGGGGTTGCCTAATTACATCCTTCAGTCCAGATAAAAATTTATGACATTTTTTCCTCGCCGTTTGTATTAACTGGGGAGCATATCTGGATAGGGTGTAAAATTCCAGCCTCATACTGCATCACTGATCTTCTCTCCTTGTACTAATCTCAATAAATTTATCTTGCATTGTCTCTCACTGTAAGAGGTACGAACCAATCTCTGAATATCTGAGTGAAGCCATTCCATCTGATTTGCATGCCAGTATTCCTTCAAATATTGTCTTGATAACAGTCCTCTCCACCACCTTTCAGCTTCTCCTTCTAGAGGCAAAGTTGCCAATGCAACTTTTTCTCTTCTCTGGACGTTCATACCTTCTAATATCTTTTCAATCCTCAGCAAACCAGTTTTCAGCTTCTATTGGCCCTCTATTCCTTTGAGATAATGGTGGTCTCATATCTTGAAACAATTTCAGTATTTATCCATAACTATTCCACCACTACTACTCCCCGATGTTTGATTTCTTGAATCTTGAATCAGCTGAGTCACAGCTGTCATCATTTGTGCCAGTCATCAGATTAACATTAACATTAGGCACTGATCTTCCCACTTCTTCTTCTCTAGGATATCTTGATTCCTGTAGTCTTTAAGATATTATTTCACATTAAACTTTCAATCATTGATATTCATCTTAATGGCTCTTTCAGCGACAGATCTATCTAATTGGCTCTGATACCACTTTTGTCACGACCCGTCCGAGATGCTCGATCTAACGAGCGGTTACGAAAACAGTCGGACGTAGTACATTTCCAATATCAAAAATTTTCTCTTGTCAAAACTTTTCTATAAACTGAAGAGCCACTAACAAAAGAAAAACTTCTATTATACCTGTTGTCATTTGCACACCTCGCCTTCTGTAAACATGTTCTTCTCTTTCAGCCATTACTTCTCTTAGGAACTACCTGAAACATTAAACTTTTTGTTGAGTTTACTAAGTAAACTCAGTGGGAATTATTAAACTTATCTTTATAAAAAATTGGATTAATAATACTCTTTCCTTACTTATCTTATTCCTTTATTTCATAACTTATACTTCCTTAAATAATTCATTTATACTATTTCGAAACAATATTCTCTTAAGTTTTTCATTTACATTCCTTTTCCATTTGATTTACACAGGAGCCCGTCTTAAAGTACCAAGGTACAACCTTTTCCAATTGATTCCTTTTCCCCTTTTCCATAAAATTTCCTTTTCCTTTTTCGTGCACAGACGGCGGCCCCCAGCCAGTACCATAGAGAGTGACTCCTGTTATTTTACAATACCCTTTTCCTTTGTTTCCTTTTTCTTTCCTTTTTCTCATTTCATCCTGATTATTTTCTATTTCATATAATATAATTAACATGCATTTGTATAAATAATCTTTTCCTTTTCCATAAGCCTTTAAATCTTTATAACATATAAATTCTTTCTTAAGACGGAAAATCAAAAATGTTTGCCTTCAACATTTAATAATATAAGATGTTTAATCAATTATTTAGAAAATTGAAATCATTAATAAAACAAAAATAATATAATTACCCACTTTGAACCTTCAGGTCTTCGATGCTTGATCTTCTCTTGATCAATTTCTCTCTTCTTGTAATCCTTGCGAGATCAACACCTACAACTTGATCTTTCACTCTCTAATTGTACTTTTGAATGGAGACTTCTCAACTCTCAAAATCCTTCCTTCTCGAAATTTCCTCTTTCTCTTCGCATTCAATTCTTTCCTTATCTTTCAAAATTTATATCATTCACTTTGGAAAGAAAAGGGAGGAAATTTATACAAAAAAAATCTGAAAGAAAATTCAACAAACCTTCCCTTAAGCTTATCGTCTGTTTCTCTCGTTCTTCCAATCTCTCCAAAATAACACTTCTTTAACTATAAGAATGAAAAGGAATTACTATTTCTTACCTTGAAAACAATCGTGTGCTAAAATTAGAAAAACGAAACTCTCCTGCTCTCCGCACGAAGCCCGTCGCCCGTGCCCCTCTCTTTCGCTGCGATTCGTTCGGTTCCCGAAACTGTTTCTGTTCGCGGAAATATAAGGGTGGGCCGGCCGGTTCAATTGAACCGGCGGATGAACTGGTTATTACAATCTCCCTTCCTTAAAGAAAATTTCGTCCTCGAAATTAAACAATAAACTTGAACATACCTTAGTTAAAGAGTATTGCTCTCATTTCATCTCTCGCTCCCAGTAGCATCCTTTCTAATCCATTTCCATAAAATCTTCACAAAGAATTGCTTTATACCTCAACTGTTTATAATCATATACCAAATCTTCTAGGTTCCTCAACATATTTTCAAATCAGGTTGCAAGTCAATCGATTTGGACTGTATTCTCTTTGAATCATCTGAGACATACTTCCGAAGCACGATATGTGAAACACATTGTGAATTCCTTGCATGTGTGCTGGTAGATCCATCTGTATGCCATATTCCCAATCTTTCAATGATTTCATAGGGACCTATAAATCTTGGGCTCAACTTCCCTGTCTTTCCAACCTTTGAACACCTTTCATTGGCGAACTTTAAGAAAACAAACTCTCCAACTTCGAATTCCACTGGTCGTGCTTAGCATCATAATATTTCCGCTGCTGTCTTGAACTACCTTTAATCTGTCTCTGATCAATCTGATTTTGCTAGTAGCCTCATCTACCATTTCAGTTCCAATTATCTTTCTTTCACCAGTTTCTACCCAACACAAGGGTGTTCTGCACTTCTTCCATAAAGGGCTCATATGGTGCACATTCCAATACACCTGATAACTGTTGTTGTAAGCAATTCAATCAATGTATGTGAGTCTCCCATTTCCTCCAAAATCTAATACACTATAATCGCATTAATCCTCCAAAGTTTGAATTGTTGATTCTTTTCTGATTGCCCATCGTCTGTGGATGAAAATGCTGTATCTGAAAGTCAATCGTATACCCCAGCTCTTGAATTTTCTTCCACATTTAGAAGTAAAACGGGCATCTCTGTCTGAAACTATGATTTTGGATCCACTCATCTCACAATTTCATCACAAAGCTTTGTCAACTTTTCCACTGAATCGTCTGTCTGATTGGTAAATTGAGCTGATTTGGTTAATCTGTCAATAAACCCATATTGCATCTCGACTCTGCTTGACCTAGGTAATCCAACTACAAAATCCATCGCAACAGTCTTCCCATTTCCACTCAGGTATAGGTAGGGGTTGCAGTTTTCCACTTGGCTTTGATGTTCTGCTTTTATCTTATTGCACAGGGAATGCATTTTGATACAAATTCTGCAACACTTCTCTTTAACCTGCCACCAAAATATACCTTCGAGTTCCTGATACATCTTTGTACTGCTGGGTGAATTTCATAAGTTGAGAGGTGAGCTTCCTGCAATATCTCTTCTCTTAGCTTTTAGCATTTGGATAACAAACCTGCCTTATACTTTAATAACCCTTCTCCTCAATACAAGTTCTCTAATTGTCCTGCTTGTACCTTCTGTATGATGGCGAAATTTTTCATCTTGCGATAATGATTTGAGCACTCTATCTTTCAGGTGTTTGGATCATCAGTTGTTAACATCATATTTGTCTCTTTCAGATTGACCACAGAATTTCTAACTTTTCCATATCTTTGATATCCTCTTGTTGGGTGACTAGCCAATTTGCATTTCCAAAGTTTTTTCTGCTAAGTGCATCTGCAACACTTTTGCCTTCCAGGATGGTATTGTATGTCCAGTCATAATCTTAATGACCTCTAACCCCTTCTCTGTCTCAAATAAGCTCTTTTGATTGAAAATGTACTTGAGGCTTTTATGATCTGTAAACACTTCACATCTGACCCCATACAGATAATGTCTCCATATTTTAGTGCAAAAACTACAGCTGCCAATTCTAAATCATGAGTAGGATAGTTCTTTTCATGATTTTCAGTTTCCTTGAAGCATAGGCCACCACTCTACCATGTTGCATCAGCACACAACCAAGTCCCCTTAAGGAAGCATCGCAGAAATTTGAAACCCTTCTGAACCTGATGGATTGTCAAGATTGGGGCAGTCATTAGGCAATTCTTTAACTTCTGAGAACTCTTTCACACTGATCACTCCTTTCAAATTTCACTGCTTTCTGGTTTAATCTGGATAATGGAACTGCTATCTGAGAGAACCCCTCTACAAATCTCCTGTGTAACCAGCAGTCCAAGAAAACTCCTCACCTCTGAAACAGTCGTTGCCTTGGCCAATCTGATATAGCTGAATTTTTTCGATACAGATATCCCTTCACCACTAATCACATGTCCCAGAAAATTAACACTGCTTAGCCAAATTAACACTTTGAAAATTGGCATATAACTTGTTCTCCTTTAATGTTTGCAACACTGCTTGCAGATGACTGGAGTGGCTTTCTTTATCACTTGAATAAATCAAAATGTCATCAATAAACACATCACAAATATGTCCAAAATGTTTATAAAATTCTGTTCATCAAATCCATAAATACAGCTGGTGCATTTGTCACCTCCAAATGGCATACCACAAATTCATAATGACCATATCTGGTTCAGAAGAGCTGTCTTGCTATATCTTCCTCTTAATCCGTAGCTGATGGATATCCAGATCTCAAATCAATTTTAGGAAAACTGTAGCCCTTCTAGTTGGTCAAAAAGATCATCAATCCTGGGCAAGTGGATATTTATTCTTAACAGTAAGCTTATTCAATTCTCTGTAATCTATGCACATTCTGAAGCTCCCATCTTTCTTCTTACAAATAGTACTGAGCTCCCCAGGTGAGGAACTTGGCCTGATGAACCCCTTATCGAGCAATTCCTGTAACTGACCTTTCAGCTCCTGTACCTTTGACTGCATTCTGTAAGGTGCTCTTGCCACGGTTCTGAACCCGTATCAATTCAATAGTGAAATCATCTCTCTTTCTGGTGGTAATCCGGCAAATCCTCTAAAAACACCTCCGGATACTCTCTGATTACAGGTATATCTTTCAACTCTTTAACTTCTTCTTTATTTGTATCCTTACTTGAGCAAGAAAACACTGACATCCCTTGGATAAAAATTTGTATGCTTTCAAATAAGTGATTATCATTGAAGAAATTCCTCTCTCACCAAAACTTCAATTCTCCTTCTGAAATTTGAACTTCAAATTTTCTTGTTGCAATCAATAATCACAAAATGCTTTGAAACCAATCCATTCCCAATATCATATCAAACTCTTGCAATGGTAAAACATTCTATTGAAGCTTCAAACTCTCTTTCATTAATTTGAAAGTCACTTTACATACACCTTTCACATTTATAAAGATCCATCGTGGCATTAAAACTTTCAAAATTAAATTGATTTCACAAACATTCAATCCAACACTTTTAACCAATTCTTCTGAAATGAAGGAGTGTGAAGCTCCTGTATCAAATAGAATCCGTACAGGCTTTCCTGCATCATAATTATACCTATAAAATTTCATAGAAAACATAAACATACATCATTCTTTTAATAATATTTCATAAACATATTCATCACTTCTCATTCTTATCACCTGTAATCACTTCAGGTGAATCCTTAGCATCCTTCTGAGTCAATGCTTATACTCTAGGCAGTATTCTGTCGGCTTTGACTGATCCTGGGTAGATGCAGCTGATCCACTGTTCTTTGGTCTTCCAACATTCCTCTGAGATCCAGTATTCATCTTTGACTCCCTGTGGTCTTTGCCCAGAGTAGGACAGTTCTTAGCTATATGACCTGGTTGATGACACCAGAACAAGTGTTTGTACCAGATAAGCATCTCCTTTATGTTGTCTTCCACATTGCTACAACTGTTCACACTTGAACTGTCCTCATGCTACTGGACTTTGTCTTTTCCAATTAACTTTCCACCTTGTAAATAGACTTGCTATGTGAATCCTGAGGGACTCCTATAACCTCTCCACTTTTCCTCTTCTGAAAATCACGTCTTCTTGAGTATTTGCATGTCTGCTTCTATCTTTCTATCTTTTTCCACTAGCACCACATAATCTTCAATTTCAAAAGGAACCAGGGGTTGCCTAATTACATCCTTCAGTCCAGAAAAAATTTATGACATTTTTTCCTCTGCCGTTTGTATTAACTGGGAGCATATCTGGATAGGTGGTAAATTCAGCCTCATACTGCATCACTGATCTTTCTCCTTTTACATAATCTCATAAATTTATCTGGCTTTTGTCTTCTCACTGTAAAGGTACGAACCAATCTCTGAATATCTGAGTGAAGTCATTCCACTGATTTGCATGCCGTATTCCTTCAAATTTGTCTTGATACAGTCCTCTCCACCACCTTTCAGCTCTCCTTCTAGTGCAAAGGTTCCAATGCAACTTTTCTCTCTTCTAGTACAGTTCTACACTTCTATAGTCTTTTCAAACCTCAGCAAACCAGTTTTCAGCTTCTATTGGTCCCTCTATCTTTGAATAATGTGGTCTCATATCTTGAAACAATTTCATATTTATCCATAACTATTCCACCACTACTACTACTCCCCGATGGTTGATTTCTTGAATCTTGAATCAGCTGAGTCACAGCTGTCATCATTTGTGCCAGTGCACAGGATTAACATTAACATTAGGCACTGATCTTCCCATCTTCTTCTCTAGGATATTCTTGATTCCTGTAGTCTATATGAGATTTATTTCACAGTAAACTTTCAATCATTGATTTTCATCTTAATGGCTCTTTCAGCATGATCAGATCTTAATTGGCTCTGATACCCTTTGTCTCGACCCGTCCCGATGCTCGATCTAACGAGGCGGTTACGAACAGGTACGGTAGTACATTTCCATATCAAAAATTTTCATTGTCAAAACTTTCTATAACTGTAAGACCACTAACAAAAGAAAAACTTCTATTATACCTGTTGTCATTTGCACCTCGCCTTCTGTAAACATGTTCTTCTCTTTCAGCCATTACTTCTCTTAGGAACTACCTGAAACATTAAACTTTTGGTTTGAGTTTACTAGTAAACTCAGTGGGAATTATATAAACTTATCTTTATAAAAAATTGGATTAAATAAATCCTTTCCTTACTTAATCTTATTCCTTTTTTTCATTAACTTATACTTCTCCTTGAAATAATTTCATTTATATATATATTTTCATTGAAACAAATTTCTAGTTTTTCATTTACATTTCCTTTTCCCATTTGATTTACACAGGAGCACCGTCTTAAAGTACCCAGGTACAACCTTTTCCAATGATTTCCTTTTCCCTTTTCCATAGAAATTTCCTTTCCTTTTCGTGCACGAGTACGGCGTCCCCAGCCAGTACCATGAGGGGGTGACTCCTGTTATTTTCAATACCCTTTCCTGTTCTTTTTTCTTTTCTTTTTCCATTTTCATCCTGATTATTTCTATTCATATATATAATTAACATGCATTTGTATAAATATTTCTTTTCCTTTTCCATAAGCCTTTAAAATCTTTATAACATATAAATTCTTTCTAAGACCGGTAAAATCATAATGTTTGCCTTCAACATTTAATAATATAAGATGTTTAATCAATTATTTAGAAAATTGAAATCTTTATAAAACAATAAATAATATAATTTCCCACTTTGAACTCTTCAGGTCTTCGTTGCTTGATCTTCTCTTGAATCAATTTCCTTCTTGTTGAATCCTTGCGAGATCAAACCTACAACTTGATCTTTCACTCTCTAATTGTACTTTTGATGGAGACTTCTCAACTCTCAAAATCCTTCTTCCGAAATTTCTCTTTCTTCGCTTCAATTCTTTCCTTATCTTTCAAAATTTATATCATTCACTTTGGATGAAGAAAAGGGAGGAAATTTATACAAAAAAAATCTGAAAGAAAATTCAACAAACCTTTCCCTTAAGCTCTTATCGTCTGTTTCTCTCGTTCTTCCATCTCTCCCAAAATAACACTTCTTTAACTATAGAATGAAAAGGAATTACTATTCTTATTTCCTTGAAAACAATCGTGTGCTAAATTTAGAAAAACGAAACTCACCTGCTCTCCCGCACGAATGCCCTCGCCCGTCCTCTCTGTTCGCGCGATTCGTTCGGTTCCGCGAACTGTTCTGTTCGCGGAAATATAAGGTGGGCGCGGCCGGTCAATTGGAACCGGCCGATGAACTGGTTATTACAACTCCCTTCCTTAAGAAAATTTCGTCCTCGAAATTAACAAATAAACTTGAACATACCTTAGTTAAAAAGATAGGATATTGACTCTCATTTCAGCTTCTCGCTCCCAGGTAGCATCTCTTTCTAATCCATGTTTCCATAAATCTTCACAAAAGGAATTGCTATACCTCAACTGTTTTACATCATATTCCAATATTCTTTCAGGTTCCTCAACATATTTCAAATCAGGTTGCAAGTCAATCGATTTGGACTGTATTCTCTTTGAATCATCTGAGACATATTCTCCGAGCACTTATGTGAACACATTGTGTTTCTTGCATGTGTGCTGGTAGATCCAATCTGTATGCTATTCCCAATCTTTCAATGATATTCATGGACCTATAAATCTTGGGCTCAACTTCCTCTGTCTTTCCAAACCTTTGACACCTTCATTGGGCATCTTTTAAGACAAATCTCCAACTTCGTATCCACTGGTCGGGTGCTTAGCATCATAATTTTTCCGCTGCCTGTCTTGAACTACCTTTAATCGTCTCTGATCATTGATTTTGCTATAGCTCATCTACCATTTCAGTTCCAATTATCTTTCTCTTCACCAGTTTATCTACCCACACAAGGGTGTTCTGCACTTTCTTCCATAAAGGGCTTCATATGGTGCCATTCCAATACTAGCACTGATAACTGTGTTGTAAGCAAATTCAATCATGGTATTGTGAGTCTCCCATTTCTCCAAAATCTAATACACATAATCGCATTAATCCTCCAAAGTTTGAATTGTTCTTTCTGATTGCCCATCTGTCTGTGGTGAATGCTGTACTGAAGTCAATCGTGAACCCAAAGCTTCTTGAATTTTCTTCCACAATTTAGAAGTAAAACGGGCACTCTGTCTGAACTATAGTTTTTGGAATCCCATGCATCTCCATTTCATCAACATATAGCTTTGTCAACTTTTCCCTGAATCTGTCTGTCTGATTGGTAAGAAATGGCTGATTGGTTATCTGTCATATGACCAATATTGCATCTCGACTCTGCTGTGACCTAGGTAATCACTACAACAAAACCTTCGCAATGTCTTCCCATTCCACTCAGGTATAGGTAGGGGTTGCAGTTGTCCACTTTGGCCTTTGATGTTCTGCTTTTATCATTTGACAGGGAAGCATTTTTGATCAAATTCTGCAACACTTCTCTTTAATCCTGGCCACCAAAATAAACCACTGAGTTCCTGAACATCTTTGTACTCGCTGGTGATTTTCATAAGTTGATGAGGTGAGCTTCCTGCAATATCTCTTCTCTTAAGCTTTTAGCATTTGGAATACAAATCCTCGCCTTTATACTTAATAACCCTTCTCCATCAATAACAAGGTTCTCTATTGTCCTGCTGTACCTTCTTGTATGATGGCCTGAAATTTTTTCATCTTGCGATAATGATTTGAGCACTCTATCTTTCAAGGTGGATTGGATCATCAGTTGATTTAACATCATATTTGTCTCTTTCAGATTGACCACAGAAATTTCAACTTTTTCCAATCTTATATCTGCTCTTGTTGGGTGACTAGCCAATTTGCTTTCCAAAGGTTTTTTCTGCTAAGTGCATCTGCAACTACATTTGCCTTTCCAGATGGTATTGTATGTCCAAGTCATAATCTTTAATGAGCTCTAACCACCTTCTCTTTCAAATTAAGCCTCTTTTGGATTGAAAATGTACTTGAGGCTTTAATGATCTGTAAACATTCACATCTGACCCCATACAGATAATGTCTCCATATTTTAAGTGCAAAAACTACAGCTGCCATCCTAAATCATGAGTAGGATAGTTCTTTTCATGAATTTCAGTTTCCTTGAAGCATAGGCCACCACTCTACCATGTTGCATCAGCACACAACCAAGTCCCCTTAAGGAAGCTCGCAGAAATTTGACCCTTCTGAACCTGATGGAATTGTCAAGATTGGGGCAGCATTAGCAATTCTATAACTTCGGAAAGCTCTTTCACACTGATCACTCCATTCAATTTCACTGCTTCTGGGTTAATCTGGATAATGGAACTGCTATCTGAGAAGAACCCCTCTACAAATCTCCTGTAGTAACCAGCAAGTCAGAAAACTCCTCACCTCTGAAACAGTCGTTGGCCTGGCCAATCGGATATAGCTTGATTTTTATTCTAGCAACTGAAATCCCTTCACCTAATCACTGTCCCGAAAATAAACACTGCTTAGCCAATTAACACTTTGAAAATTTGGCATATAACTTGTTCTCCTTTATGTTTGCAACACTGCTTGCAGATGACTGGAGTGGCTTCTTTATCACTTGAATAAATCAAAATGTCATCAATAAACACAATCACAAATAGTCCAGAAATGGTTTAAAAATTCTTGTTCATATCAATCCTATACAGCTGGTGCATTGTCACCCCAAATGGCATTACCACAATTCTTAATGACCATATCTGTTCTGAAAGCTGTCTTTGCTATATCTTCCTCTTTAATCCGTAGCTGATGATATCCAGACTCAAATCAATTTTAGAGAAAACTGTAGCCCCTTCTAGTTGGTCAAAAAGATCATCAATCCTGGGCATGGTATTTATTCTTAACAGTAAGCTTATTCAATTCTCTGTAATCTATGCACATTCTGAAGCTCCCATCTTTCTTCTTTACAAATAGTACTGGAGCTCCCCATGGTGAGGAACTTGGCCTGTACCCCTTATCGAGCAATTCCTGTAATCTGACCTTTCAGCTCCTGTAACTCTTTGACTGCCACTGTAAGGGCTCTTGCCACTGGTTCTGAACCCGGTACAATTCAATAGTGAAATCTATCTCTCTTTCTGGTGGTAATCCTGGCAAATCCTCTAAAAACACCTCCGACTCTCGGATTACAGTATATCTTTCAACTCTTTACTCTTTATTTGTATCCTTTACTGAGCAAGAAAACACTGCATCCCTGGTATACAAATTTGTATGCTTTCAATAAGTGATTATCATGGAAGAAATCCTCTCTCACCATAAAACTTCAATTCTCCTTCTGGATTTGAACTTCAAATTTTCTTGTTGCAATCAATAATCACAAATGCTTTGATAACCAATCCATTCCCAATATCATATCAAACTCTTGCAATGGTAAAACATTCATTGAAGCTTCAAACTCTCTTTCATTTAATTTGAAAGTCACTTTACATACACCTTTCACATTATAAATGATCCATCTGGCATTAAAACTTTCAAAATTAAATTGATTTCACAAACATTCAATCCAACACTTTTAACCATTCTTCTGAAATGAAGGAGTGTGAAGCTCCTGTACAAATAGAATCCGTACAGGCTTTCCTGCATCATAATTATACCTATAAAATTTCATAAGAAAACATAAACATACATCATTCTTTTAATAATATTTTTCATAATACATATTCATTCACTTCTCATTCTTATCACCTGTAATCACTCAGGTGAATCCTAGCATCCTCTGAGTCTTGCATATACTCAGCAGAGTATTCTGTCGGCTTTGACTTGATCCTGTGTGAGCAGCTAGCTTCCACTGTTCTTGGTCTTCCAACATTCCTCTGAGATCCAGTATTCATCTTTGACTCCCTGTTGGTCTTTGCCCCAGAGTAGGACAGTTCTTAGCTATAGACCTGGTTGATGACACCAAGCAGTGTTTGTACCAGTAAGCATTCCCTTTATGTTGTCTTCCACATTTGCTACAACTGTCACACTTGACGTCACTGTACTAGCACTGGACTTTGTCTTTTCCAATTAAACTTCCACCTGTGAAATAGACTTGCTATGTACCTGAGGACTCCTATAACCTCTCCACTTTTCCTCTTCTGAAACATCATTCTTCTTTGAGTATTTTGCATGTCTGCTTCTATCTTTCTAGCTTTATTCCACTAGCCCACATATCTTCAATTTCAAGGAACCAGGGGTTGCCTAATTACATCCTTCAGTCCAATAAAAATTTATGACATTTTTTTCCTCTCCGTTTTGTATTAACTGGGGAGCATATTCTGGATAGGTGGTAAATTCAGCCTCATACTGCATCACTGTCTTTCTCCTTTGTACAAATCTCATAAATTTATCTTGCATTTGTCTTCTCACTGTAAGAGGTACGAACCATTTCTGATATCTGAGTGAAGTCATTCCATCTGATTTGCATGCCAGGTATTCCTTCAAATTTGTCTTTGATACAGTCTCTCCACCACCTTTCAGCTTCTCCTTCTAGTGCAAAGGTTGCCATTGCAACTTTTCTCTCTTCTGTGGACAGTTCATACTTCTATATCTTTTCATCCTCAGCACCAGTTTTCAGCTTCATGGTCCCTCTATTCCTTTGAATAGGGTGGTCTCATATCTTGAAACAATTTCAGATATTATCCATAACATTCCACCACTACTACTCCCCGATGGTTGATTTCTGAATCTTGAATCAGCTGAGTCAACGCTGTCATCTTTTGTGCCAGTGCATCAGGATTAACATAACATTAGGCACTGATCTTCCCACTTCTCTTCTCTACAGGATTATCTTGATTCCTGTACATTTAAGTTTTATTTCACATTAACTTTCAATCATTGATATTCATCTTATGGCTCTTTCAGCATGATTCATCTTAATTGGCTGATAACCATTTTGTCACGACCCGTCCCTCGATGCCTATCTAACGAGGCGGTTACGAACTGTCGGCGGTAGTACATTTCCAATATCAAAATTTCTCATTGTCAAAACTTTTCTATAACTGGAGCCACTAACAAAAGAAAACTTTCTTTATACCTGTTGTCATTTGCACCTCGCCTTCTGTAAACATGTTCTTCTCTTTCAGCCATTACTTCTCTTAGGAACTACCTGAAACATAAACTTTTGGTTTGAGTCTACTAGTAACTCTGGGAATTATATAACTTATCTTTATAAAAAATTGGATTATATATATACTCTTTCCTTACTTATATCTTATTCCTTTATTTCATTAACTTATACTTCCTTGAAATATTTCTTTATACTATTTCGAAACAATATTCTCTTAAGTTTTTTTTACATTTCCTTTTCCCATTTGATTTACACAGGAGCCCGTCTTAAAGTACCCAAAGGTACAACCTTTTCCATTGATTTCCTTTCCATTGTCCTTTTCCTTTTCCTTCAGTCGCACAGACTGCGGCTCCCCAGCCAGTACCATGAGGGGGGTGACTCCTGTTATTTTCAATACCCTTTTCCTTTGTTCTCTTTTCTTTTCTTTTTCTCATTTTCATCCTGATTATTTCCTATTTCATATAATATAATTAACATGCATTTGTATAAATAATTCTTTCCTTTTCCATAAGCCTTTAAATCTTTATAACATATAAATTCTCTTAAGACGGTAAAATCATAAATGTTTGCCTTCAACATTAATTATAAATGTTTATATCTTTTTAGAAAATTGAAATCATTAATAAAACATAAAATAATATAATTTACCCACTTTGAACTCTTCAGGTCTTCGATGCTTGATCTTCTCTGAATCTTTTCTCTTCTTGTTAGAATCCTTGCGAGATCAACACCTACAACTTGATCTTTCACTCCTCTAATTGTACTTTGAATGGAGACTTCTCAAACTCTCAAAATCCTTCTTCTCGAAATTTCCTCTTCTTCGCTTCAATTCTTTCTTATCTTTCAAATTTATATCATTCACTTTGATGAAGAAAAGGGAGGAAATTTATACAAAAAAAATCTGAAAGAAAATTCAACAAACCTTTTCCCTTAACCTTATCGTCTTTTTCTCTCGTTCTTCCAATCTCTCCCAAAATAACACTTCTTTAACTAAAGAATGAAAAGGAATTACTATTTCTTATCCTTGAAAACCGTGGTGCTAAAATTAGAAAAACGAAACTCACCTCTCTCCCCGCAGAATGCCCGTCGCCCGTCGCCTCTCTGTTCGCGCGATTCGTTCGGTGCCGCGAACTGTTTCTGTTCGCGGAAATATAAGGGTGGGCCGGCCGGTTCAATGAACCGGCCGATGGAACTGGTTATTACATTTCTGGCTTACTAAACATTTTAATACTATTTGAAGACTAAAAGGTTGCCAGATGAGTGGAGAATGAGTGTGTTAATTCCTATTTTTAAGATAAAGGTGATGCACAGATTGTGCGAATATATAGAGGAATTAAGTTAATGTGTCATACTTTAAAACTATGGGAGCGAGTTATGGAGCATAGTTGCCGTGATACTATTGTTCTCAAAATCAATTTGGATTCATGCGGTAGGTCGCTATGGAAGCCATACATTTATTAAGAGGTTTGATGGAGAATTATAGAGAAAATAAGGAGGATCTACATATGATATTTATTTATTAGAAAAAGCTTATGATAAAGTTCCAAGGAAAGTGCTATGGAGAGTTCTTGAAAAGAAAGGAGTTAGTAATGCTTACATTCAAATCATTAAAGATATGTATGCAGGAGCTATACTTGTGTTCAACACGGTGGTTTGACCAAGTATTTCCTATTTCGGTTGGGTTACATCAAGGATCAGCCTTAAGCCCCACAATTTTTGCTTTAGTCATGAATGTTCTCACTAGACATTTGCAAGAGATGTACCCTGGTGTATGCTTTTTGCTGATATATTTTTCTTGTTGATAAGACTAGAGAGGGAGTTGAAAGTAAACTTGAATTATGGTGGTCAACATTAGAGACTAAAGGTTTCGCTTGAGTAGATCTAAAACGGAATTATTGGAGTGTAATTTATAGTAGTAATAGACCTAGTGAGGGGTTGTGTCTTGGGCGTATCAAGTCTATTAGAAGAGTACACATTTTAGATATCTTGGTTGTATTGTTCAGAGTGATGGTAATTGACGGGGATATTATCATCAGAATTCAAGTTGGATGGTTAAATGGAGGAATGCATCGGGCTTATTGTGTGATAGAAAAGTACCCCTCAAACTTAAAGAAAATTCTATAAGATGGTAGTGAGGCCTGCAATGCTTTATGGTGCTGAATGTTGGCCATTAAGAGAAGCATAATTTAAGTTAAGTGTAGCAGAGATGAGGAGCTCAGGTGGATGAGTGGCTTTACCTAGAGATAGGATAGAAATGAGCATATAGTGTAAAGGTTGGAGTAGCTCCAGTAGAAGATAGATTAGAGAGAGTCGCCTTAGAGGTTTGGTCACATAAAACGGCGGCCTTTCAATGACCGCGTTAGAAGAGTAGAGTATTAGATTTGACTTATGTTAAGGTAGAGGCAGACCTAGAAAGATTTGGTTAGAAAATATAGGAATGACTTTCTTTATTAGATTTAAACGAGAATGACCTTAATAGGATACATGGAGAAAAAGTATTCATGTAACGACCCCACGTAGTGGGATAAAGGCTTGATTTTTAGTTGTTTGTTGCATGATTTAGAGTTGGCTGCAGTAATATTTACTTTGAAGATTTAGAGACGTCTGTATGGGATAATAATAAAATTTTTATTGATATCATAGCTTAAAACGTATATATTTCGGAGAAAGAACTCGATCTGGATAGGAAGAGGTTGAAACTTATCAAAGATTATGATGCGTATGTTCAGTATTGTCCTGAAAAACTAGTATAGTGGTTGATGCTTTGAGTCGCAAATCTACAAGAATGGTGAACTGGATTTATCTATGAGGTTCAATTGATCAAGAAAATGAAAAATATGTAATTGGAGATTAAGATTTAAAAAATGTGGAATATTTGTATCAGATGACAATAAAATCACTTTAATTGATTGTATCAAGAAGCTCAAAAGCTCAATGTGAATCTCAAAATTGATGGAGCAAGCCCGATCAGGGAAATGACCAGATTTTTTGTTGATGTATGGAATCATTAAGCCCAATTTTCAGTTGTGGGTACCCAATGATACGAATTTAAGATAGAAATTTTGTAAGAAGCTCATCTTTTGGCTACACAATTATCTAGTTGTACAATGATGTATAGAACTTGAATTTAATATCTGGTGGCCAGGTTGAAGTGAGATGTTGCTGAATATGTAGCTAAGTGTGAATCTGTCAATTGTGAAAGTTGAACATACACACAAGTAGATTATTGCAATCACTACCTAATCCTAGAGTGAAAATGGGAAGAAATTGCAATGAATTTTGTTATGGATTTTCTAAATTTAGATTGGGATATGACAAATTTGGGTAATTATTGATAGATTACAAAATCAACTCACTTTTGCCTATCAGCAATGGATGCAGTAGACAAATTGGCATGCTTGTATGTGAAGAGATTGTCAGTTTGTAGACATTTAAAAAGTTATCATTTAAATAGAGATGATATGTTAACTTCTAGGCCGTGGAAAGCTTCATAAAGCTTGGTCATAATTCTGCATTTTAGTCGCTTTTTATCATTAACTGATGTTTAATCTAAAATCATTCCGGTACTAGAGAACTTGTGAGATTATGTGTTTTAGATTTTAGAGGTAGCTGGTAGGATTTCATACCATTGGTCGAATATTCCAATAACAATAGCTACCAATGAAGTATACAAATGACATAATATGAAGCACTATGGTAGAAAGTGCAAAACTCCCTATCTGGGTTGAGGTAGGAGAACATTTAATGGGTTAAAAGCTAGTTGATGAAGCAACAAAAAAAAATCGGATTAATCAGAGACATATTAAAAGCTACCTGGATCGCCATCAATATTATGATCCCAGCACAGAGAAGTAGAGTTTAAAGTGGGTGACTTTGTATTCTGAAGGTTAAGCCTATGAAAGGTATACTAGATTGGACAGGGATACAAATTGAATCCTAGGTATATGAACCTTTTGAAATCATTGAGAAATTGGCAATGTTGCTTACAGAGTTGCTCTTTCAGATGACTTGTCAGATATACATTATATTTTTCATGTGTCACTACTAAAAAATGGGTTACAATGTCCGTCAGAGAAGTCACATGTTGAAATAAGCTACAGAGAATCTGACTTATATCTATAGAACTAGGAAGAATACTAGATTTGATACTAAAAGCTTAGAAATCGTCAGATTTCTTATGTTAAAGTGAAATGAAATATATTAAGAAAATGAGCAACTTGAGAAGGGAAGAAGAAATTAGGTGGAGATTCTCTCATTGTTTGAAGACCAGTAGACAATGATTTTAAGCACGAAATATAATAAAGGGTGGGTTATAATACCAAAATTTCAAAATTAAATTTCTATTTGAACAATGATGTTTTTTCATAATAATTTCATAAATAACAACCTATTAGTAAGATATATGTATGTATATATAATATATATATGTGATATATATGTGTGTATATATAATATATATACATATATATATAAATATTAATATATTTTGTATAATTTAACTCACAGTAAATGTTTTCTTCGTTTGTGTATCATATCTACTACATACTACTAATTATTTTTTATATTAATGTTACTGTACCTAGCCCACTTAAATATTATGCATTGACTGATTTTCTTAATTCATCTCCACTTCCATCTTACAGCTGAGATGGGTGATTTGTGTTGGAGGAAGGGGCAGTGGAGTAGGTGTTGTGGAAATATAGTATTACTATTATTGAGTTAAGCATTTTCTTCAACCATTTTATTTTATTTTCTTCTCCTCACCTGGCAGAGACTTTAGAATTCGTGTTTCGGAAGTTGTCCGTGGGAGTTGGGAGCAAAACTTTGGAGACTGCTACGGTAGGAAGCTGTGGAGGATAAAAGAGATAAGGAAAAACACTCTTTAATATTGCTGGTTTGTTTATTGAAGATAACAGTTGAAAATATGTTTTATGGGCTGAAGCAAAACTGAAATTCGTTTTGAAGTTCTTTAGAGGTTATAGAATTATTTGCATTTATATTTTTGAAATTATAGGTGCTGAAATCTGTTGGCTATTGCTGAATTACAACATGTGAATGCTGTATGTTGCTGTGAATCAATGCAATTAGCTATTATTAGTTGAAAACTGAAATCATGTAAGAGTAGTTGAAAGTTAATATACCGTTATTTGCAGATGTTGCATGAAATTAGGATTGTTTTGTTAGATAGAAAAGAAGGCAGTGAAGCAGGAAAGAAGTTTAGGGGGAAAGAGATTTTTGAATGGATGAAGTGATACAATTTGAGATAATTTAAAGATATTCATATTACTTATTTATATATTTATAAGTATGTGTAAATAAAGAAATGCATGTTTTAGGTGGTGGTATATAAGGAGAAGAAAACAAGACCTAGAAGAATGAATTCCTAAGGTGAGATAACAACAAAACATAGAAAATAGTAAACTTTATATATTTTATGAATTTATAATTATTATGTTTATGAGCATTCTAATTTCAATTAATGCATGTAATTATTAATTCATTAATTAGTAACTACAATAACACAATTTATGATTATTACAACTGAATGATATTAGAAAGATGAAATAAGTCATATATGGGGATAACTTGTATAAGTAAGGCGACGATCTGACGAGATAAGCCTATACTTTTCAATTCTTAAAGTTGAGAATTCAGACTCAATCTTGATAAAAACATCTTTAATTTAAATGTTGGAATTTCGGATCCAGCTAATAACTGAATGCAATTTATACTATAATATGATTATTTAAAGTTGTTGAATAATTAATAAGATATAGTTATGTTATGCCTTTTTATAGATCAGTATTGAATTCTAATGTGTTCTAAATTAATTGTTATAATAATATTATTATTTATTTTAATTGTTTGTGTATTTTATAAGCCATAGCTCATTAGTAGTGGTGTACTGCAGGAAAATGAAAGAGCTTGTAAAGCATTAGATTAAAAATGATGACTATCCTTTTTGGTGTGCATACAATTTGGGTGTTTGTAGAAGTCAAAGTGGAGGCTGTATAAAAACTTTTGAGATATTCATATAAATTTTTATAAGTTTTAATAAAGCTCCATATTTCTTTTGGATTCTATTTGAAGTTTAATTAATGTATATTACATGCTTCTTATTGTTAGTATAATACTTCATATGTTAAGAAAATTTATATGATTATTCTTTACTCATGTATTTTGTAAAAATAAACTCATATTAATTTTTAGTAAGGGTCTATTTAGAATTTCTTTTTTGTTATATTCCAATTGACTGTTAGGGTTAAAATGGGGTGTGATAGAATTTGTATCAAAAATTAAATGGAAACATAATTGGATTTAGACAATGAAGTAGGATGAATATTATGAATCTGATGTACTTAGGGCTATAATTATCACACCTCAGTTTTACCCTCATTGCAGTCAACCTAGAGTATAACAGAGAAGGAAATTCTAAATAAACCCTTTTTATCTAAAATCAATATGAGATACTTTTATTAAATCAATGAGTAAAAAATAATATTTTAAACTTTTTTAACTTACAAGCTTTAACAATAGGAAACATATAATATATCTCAATTAATTTTTCAAATATAATAAAAAAGAAATACAAAATTTATTAAAACTTTTTTATAAATTTATTACATACACAAAGTCTCTATACAGCCTCCCTTGAACCTCTATATACATCCAAATATATGTACACAAAAAAGAACAGTCACACCTTTTGTTTAATGTCTTATGGTTCCTTCCATTTTCTTACAGTACAATCACTATATAATAGCTAGGGCTGAATGAAATACGCAGCAATGTAAAAGAATAATAATATATTATTAACATTAATTTAAAACACATTAGAATTCCATATAATAATAGAATGCATTAACATATTTTATATCTTATTAATTGTTTAACAATTTTAGCAGTCATATGATACTATAGACTTCGTAACCATCCAACTTCAATTTATGGTTGGATCCGAATTCTCAATTTTATGATTGAATTGCTCTCTCATTCAAGTTTGGGTCTGATTTTCCAACATTTAAAATTTAAGAGTGTAGATTTATCTCATTAGGTCTTTCGCCTTTACTTGTGCCGCATATTCCTTGTATATGACTTATTTCATCTTTAATACATTCAATTTTAACAACAATAATCGTTCTATTGTGAAGCTCTAATTAAAAATCAACATACATGCATAATTGAATTTATAGTGCTCTTAACATACAGTTTATGAATTTACAAATATATTAATTTTTATTATTTTTATGCATTGTTTTAGTATCTCACTTTACTTGGAATTCAATCTCTAGTTTGTTTTTTTTTCTTTTTAAAAGGTTGGAGTAGCTCCAGTGGAAGAAATATAGAGAGTCACCTTAGATGGTTTGATCACATTAAATGATGGCCTTCCGATGACTCGATAGGAAAGTTGAGGTATTAGATTTGATTTATTTTAAGAATGGTAAATGTAATACCTAAAGATTTGGTTAAAAATATAGAAATGATCTTTCTTTATTATATTTAAATGAGAATTTGACTTTTAATTAGACGAATGACAATGACGAAAAAGGATTCATTTAGCCCACCCCACAAGTGGGACAAAGGCTTGATGTTGTATATCCCTGTCCCATTTCTCTTCTAAACGGGCAGTTGGAGGTAGAAAATGAATAAAAAAGAAGAAGAGGCTTTAAGTTAGTGAAAATAAGAAGAAAAAAGAAAGATGGAGAAGAAAGAAGATGAGAAGAAGAAGATGGAAGAGAATAGAAGAATAGAAGAGAAGAAGAAAAGGATGAGAAGAAGAAGAAAAAGAGATTAGAAGAAAAGAAAGAAGAAGAAGAAGAAGAAAAAAATGGAGTGAGAAGAAGAAGAGAAAAAGAGAGCAAGAAAGAGAGAAAAGGGGAAAAGGGGAAGAGGAGAAATCAAGGCTTTCAATAATAATCCTAATTTTGCATCTTCTTCCTTAAATTGAGTTTGGATTTGAGTTATAGGATTAAGGTTTAAGGAGAGATAAATCAATTTGAGGTAAAATATTATTTTATATAATTATTTAAATTTTGATGAGACAAGTTTTCAAATTTATCTTAATTTGACTAATTATTATATGAGGTTGTTTATGAAAAAACATGACATCGAGGCGATAAAAGTGGGATATTTGTTTCAAAGAAGATTTTATAATTCATGTGAAATACTTAATCCTTAAAATCAAGAGCAAAAATTCGAGGACTTAATAATTATGAATTCTATAACTTCATGAATTGCAAGTATAATTTCTTAATAATGAACACTTCTATTATACCTGTTGTCATTTGCACCTCGCCTTCTGTAAACATGTTCTTCTCTTTCAGCCATTACTTCTCTTAGGAACTACCTGAAAACATTAAACTTTTGGTTTGAGTTTACTAAGTAAACTAAGTGGGAATTATTATAAACTTATCTTTATAAAAAATTGGATTAATATATACTCTTTCCTTACTTAATCTTATTCCTTTATTTCATTAACTTATACTTCCTTGAAATAATTTCATTTATACTATTTCGAAACAATATTCTCTTAAGTTTTTCATTTACATTTCCTTTTCCCATTTGATTACACAGGAGCACCGTCTAAAGTACCAAAGGTACAACCTTTTCCAATTGATTTCCTTTTCCCCTTTTCCATAGAAATTTCCTTCCTTTTTCGTGCACGAGTACGGCCGTCCCCAGCCAGTACCATGAGGGGGTGACTCCTGTTATTTTCAATACCCTTTTCCTTTGTTCTCTTTTTCTTTTCTTTTTCTCATTTTCATCTCCTATTATTTCTATTTCATATAATATAATTAACATGCATTTGTATAAATAATTCTTTTCCTTTTCCATAAGCCTTTAAATCTTTATAACATATAAATTCTTTCTTAAGACGGTAAAATCATAAATGTTTGCCTTCAACATTAATAATATAAGATGTTTTAATCCAATTATTTAGAAAATTGAAATCATTAATAAACAATAAAATAATATAATTTACCCACTTTGAACTCTTCAGGTCTTCGATGCTTGATCTTCTCTTGAATCAATTTCTCTTCTTGTGAATCCTTGCGAGATCAACACTACAACTTGATCTATCACTCTCTAATTGTACTTTTGAATGGAGACTTCTCAAACTCTCAAAATCCTTCTTCTCGAAATTTCCTCTTCTTCGCTTCAATTTTTCCTTATCTTTCAAAAATTATATATCATTCATTTGGATGAAGAAAAGGGAGGAAATTTATACAAAAAAAATCTGAAAGAAAATTCAACAAACCTTTCCCTTAAGCCTTATCGTCTGTTTCTCTCGTTCTTCCCAATCTCTCCCAAAATAACACTTCTTTAACTATAAGAATGAAAGGAATTACTATTTCTTATCCTTGAAAACATTCGTGTGCTAAAATTAGAAAAACGAAACTCACCTTGCTCTCCCGCACGAATGCCCGTCGCCCGTCGCCTCTCTGTTTCGCGTCGATCGTTCGGTTCCGCGAACTGTTCTGTTCGCGGAAATATAAGGGTGGGCCGCCGGCGTTCAATTGAACCGGCCGGATGAACTGGTTATTACAATCTCCCTTCCTTAAGAAAATTTCGTCCTCGAATTAAACAAAATAAACTTGAACATACCTTAGTTAAAAAGATGAGGATGACTCCTCATTTCAGCTTCTCGCTCCCAGGTTGCATCTCTTTCTAATCCATGTTTCCATAAAATCTTCACAAAAGGAATTGCTTAATACCTCAACTGTTTTACATCATATTCCAATATTCTTTCAGGTTCCTCAACATAATTTCAAATCAGGTTGCAAGTCAATCGATTTGGACTGTATTCTCTTTGAATCATCTGAGACATACTTCCGAAGCACTGATATGTGAAACACATTGTGAATCCTTGCATGTGTGCTGGTAGATCCATCTGTATGCCATATTCCCAATCTTTTCAATGATTTCATAGGGACCTATAAATCTTGGGCTCAACTTCCCTGTCTTTCCAAACCTTTGAACACCTTTCATTGGGCTAACTTTTAAGAAAACAAACTCTCCAACTTCGAATTCCACTGGTCGGTGCTTAGCATCATAATATTTCCGCTGCTGTCTTGAACTACCTTTAATCTGTCTCTGATCAATCTGATTTTGCTAGTAGCCTCATCTACCATTTCAGTTCCAATTATCTTTCTTTCACCAGTTTCTACCCAACACAAGGGTGTTCTGCACTTTCTTCCATAAAGGGCTTCATATGGTGCCCATTCCAATACTAGCCTGATAACTGTTGTTGTAAGCAAATTCAATCAAAGGTATGTGAGTCTCCCAATTTCCTCCAAAATCTAATACACATAATCGCATTAAATCCTCCAAAGTTTTGAATTGTTCTTTCTGATTGCCCATCTGTCTGTGGATGAAATGCTGTACTGAAAGTCATATCGTGTACCCAAAGCTTCTTGAATTTCTTCCACAATTTAGAAGTAAAACGGGCATCTCTGTCTGAAACTATAGATTTTGGAATCCCATGCAATCTCACAATTTCATCAACATATAGCTTTGTCAACTTTTCCACTGAATCTGTCTGTCTGATTGGTAAGAAATGAGCTGATTTGGTTAATCTGTCAATAATGACCCATATTGCATCTCGACTCTGCCTTGACCTAGGTAATCCAACTACAAAATCCATCGCAATGTCTTCCCATTTCCACTCAGTATAGTAGGGGTTGCAGTTGTCCACTTGGCCTTTGATGTTCTGCTTTTATCATTTGACAGGGAATGCATTTTGATACAAATTCTGCAACACTTCTCTTTAATCCTGGCCACCAAAATAAACCTCTGAGTTCCTGATACATCTTTGTACTGCCTGGGTGAATTTCATAAGTTGAGAGGTGAGCTTCCTGCAATATCTCTTCTCTTAAGCTTTTAGCATTTGGAATACAAATCCTGCCTTTATACTTTAATAACCCTTCTCCATCAATAACAAAGTTCTCTAATTGTCCTGCTTGTACCTTCTGTATGATGGCCTGAAATTTTTCATCTTGCGATAATGATTTGAGCACTCTATCTTTCAAGGTGGATTGGATCATCAGTTGATTTAACATCATATTTGTCTCTTTCAGATTGACCACAGAAATTTCTAACTTTTCCATATCTTTGATAATCTGCTCTTGTTGGGTGACTAGCCAATTTGCATTTCCAAAGGTTTTTCTGCTAAGTGCATCTGCAACTACATTTGCCTTTCCAGGATGGTATTGTATGTCCAAGTCATAATCTTTAATGAGCTCTAACCACCTTCTCTGTCTCAAATTAAGCTCTTTTTGATTGAAAATGTACTTGAGGCTTTTATGATCTGTAAACACTTCACATCTGACCCCATACAGATAATGTCTCCATATTTTAAGTGCAAAAACTACAGCTGCCAATTCTAAATCATGAGTAGGATAGTTCTTTTCATGAATTTTCAGTTTCCTTGAAGCATAGGCCACCACTCTACCATGTTGCATCAGCACACAACCAAGTCCCCTTAAGGAAGCATCGCAGAAAATTTGAAACCCTTCTGAACCTGATGGAATTGTCAAGATTGGGGCAGTCATTAGGCAATTCTTTAACTTCTGGAAAGCTCTTTCACACTGATCACTCCATTCAAATTTCACTGCTTTCTGGGTTAATCTGGATAATGGAACTGCTATCTGAGAGAACCCCTCTACAAATCTCCTGTATAACCAGCAAGTCCAAGAAAACTCCTCACCTCTGAAACATCGTTGGCCTTGGCCAATCTGATATAGCTTGAATTTTATTCTGATCAACTGAAATCCCTTCACCACTAATCACATGTCCCAAAAATTAACACTGCTTAGCCAAAATTAACACTTTGAAAATTTGGCATATAACTTGTTCTCCTTTAATGTTTGCAACACTGCTTGCAGATGACTGGAGTGGCTTTCTTTATCACTTGAATAAATCAAAATGTCATCAATAAACACAATCACAAATATGTCCAGAAATGGTTTAAAAATTCTGTTCATCAAATCCATAAATACAGCTGGTGCATTTGTCACCCCAAATGGCATTACCACAAATTCATAATGACCATATCTGGTTCTGAAAGCTGTCTTTGCTATATCTTCCTCTTTAATCCGTAGCTGATGATATCCAGATCTCAAATCATTTTAGAGAAAACTGTAGCCCCTTCTATTGGTCAAAAAGATCATCAATCCTGGGCAATGGATATTTATTCTTAACAGTAAGCTTATTCAATCTCTGTAATCTATGCACATTCTGAAGCTCCCATCTTTCTTCTTTACAAATAGTACTGGAGCTCCCATGGTGAGGAACTTGGCCTGATAACCCCTTATCGAGCAATTCCTGTAACTGACCTTTCAGCTCCTGTAACTCTTTGACTGCCATTCTGTAAGGTGCTCTTGCCACTGGTTCTGAACCCGGTATCAATTCAATAGTGAAATCTATCTCTCTTTCTGGTGGTAATCCTGGCAAATCCTCTAAAAAACACCTCCGGATACTCTCTGATTACAGGTATATCTTTCAACTCTTTAACTTCTTTATTTGTATCCTTTACTTGAGCAAGAAAACACTGACATCCCTTGGATACAAATTTGTATGCTTTCAAATAAGTGATTATCATTGAAGAAATTCCTCTCTCACCATAAAACTTCAATTCTCCTTCTGGAAATTTGAACTTCAAAATTTTCTTGTTGCAATCAATAATCACAAAATGCTTTGATAACCAATCCATTCCCAATATCATATCAAACTCTTGCAATGGTAAAACATTCATTGAAGCTTCAAACTCTCTTTCATTTAATTTGAAAGTCACTTTACATACACCTTTCACATTTATAAATGATCCATCTGGCATTAAAACTTTCAAAATTAAATTGATTTCACAAACATTCAATCCAACACTTTTAACCAATTCTTCTGAAATGAAGGAGTGTGAAGCTCCTGTATCAAATAGAATCCGTACAGGCTTTCCTTGCATCATAATTATACCTATAAAATTTCATAAGAAAACATAAACATACATCATTCTTTTAATAATATTTTCATAATACATATTCATTCACTTCTCATTCTTATCACCTGTAATCACTTCAGGTGAATCCTTAGCATCCTTCTGAGTCAATGCATATACTCTAGGCAGAGTATTCTGTCGGCTTTGACTTGATCCTGGAGTAGATGCAGCTGATTCCACTGTTCTTGGTCTTCCAACATTCCTCTGAGATCCAGTATTCATCTTTGACTCTCCTGTTGGTCTTTGCCCCAGAGTAGGACAGTTCTTAGCTATATGACCTGGTTGATGACACCAGAAGCAAGTGTTTGTACCAGATAAGCATTCTCCTTTATGTTGTCTTCCACATTTGCTACAACTGTTCACACTTGAACTGTCACTGCTACTGGACTTTGTCTTTTTCCAATTAAACTTTCCACCTTGTGAAATAGACTTGCTATGTGAATCCTGAGGGACTCCTATAACCTCTCCACTTTTCCTCTTCTGAAAATCACGTCTTCTTTGAGTATTTTGCATGTCTGCTTCTATCTTTCTAGCTTTTTCCACTAGCACCACATAATCTTCAATTTCAAAAGGAACCAGGGGTTGCCTAATTACATCCTTCAGTCCAGATAAAAATTTATGACATTTTTCCTCTGCCGTTTGTATTAACTGGGGAGCATATCTGGATAGGGTGGTAATTCAGCCTCATACTGCATCACTGATCTTTCTCCTTGTACTAATCTCATAAATTTATCTTGCATTTGTCTTCTCACTGTAAGAGGTACGAACCAATCTCTGAATATCTGAGTGAAGTCATTCCATCTGATTTGCATGCCAGGTATTCCTTCAAATTTGTCTTGATACAGTCCTCTCCACCACCTTTCAGCTTCTCCTTCTAGTGCAAAGGTTGCCAATGCAACTTTTCTCTCTTCTGGACAGTTCATACCTTCTAATATCTTTTCAATCCTCAGCAACCAGTTTTCAGCTTCTATTGGTCCCTCTATTCCTTTGAATAATGGTGGTCTCATATCTTGAAACAATTTCAGATATTTATCCATAACTATTCCACCACTACTACTCCCCGATGGTTGATTTCTTGAATCTTGAATCAGCTGAGTCACAGCTGTCATCATTTGTGCCAGTGCATCAGGATTAACATTAACATTAGGCACTGATCTTCCCACTTCTTCTTCTCTAGGATTATCTTGATTCCTGTAGTCATTAAGATATTTATTTCACATTAAACTTTCAATCATTGATATTCATCTTAATGGCTCTTTCAGCATGATTCAGATCTTAATTGGCTCTGATACCACTTTTGTCACGACCCGTCCCGGATGCTCGATCTAACGAGGCGGTTACGAACAGTCGGACGGTAGTACATTTCCAATATCAAAAAATTTCTCATTGTCAAAACTTTTCTATAAACTGAAGAGCCACTAACAAAAGAAAAACTTCTATTATACCTGTTGTCATTTGCACCTCGCCTTCTGTAAACATGTTCTTCTCTTTCAGCCATTACTTCTCTTAGGAACTACCTGAAACATTAAACTTTTGGTTTGAGTTTACTAAGTAAACTCAGTGGGAATTATATAAACTTATCTTTATAAAAAATTGGATTAATATATACTCTTTCCTTACTTAATCTTATTCCTTTATTTCATTAACTTATACTTCCTTGAAATAATTTCATTTATACTATTTCGAAACAATATTCTCTTAAGTTTTTCATTTACATTTCCTTTTCCCATTTGATTTACACAGGAGCACCGTCTTAAAGTACCCAAAGGTACAACCTTTTCCAATTGATTTCCTTTTCCCCTTTTCCATAGAAATTTCCTTTTCCTTTTTCGTGCACGAGTACGGCGTCCCCAGCCAGTACCATGAGGGGGTGACTCCTGTTATTTTCAATACCCTTTTCCTTTGTTCTCTTTTTCTTTTCTTTTTCTCATTTTCATCCTGATTATTTCTATTTCATATAATATAATTAACATGCATTTGTATAAATAATTCTTTTCCTTTTCCATAAGCCTTTAAATCTTTATAACATATAAATTCTTTCTTAAGACGGTAAAATCATAAATGTTTGCCTTCAACATTTAATAATATAAGATGTTTAATCAATTATTTAGAAAATTGAAATCATTAATAAAACATAAAATAATATAATTTACCCACTTTGAACTCTTCAGGTCTTCGATGCTTGATCTTCTCTTGAATCAATTTCTCTTCTTGTTGAATCCTTGCGAGATCAACACCTACAACTTGATCTTTCACTCTCTAATTGTACTTTTGAATGGAGACTTCTCAAACTCTCAAAATCCTTCTTCTCGAAATTTCCTCTTTCTTCGCTTCAATTCTTTCCTTATCTTTCAAAATTTATATCATTCACTTTGGATGAAGAAAAGGGAGGAAATTTATACAAAAAAAATCTGAAAGAAAATTCAACAAACCTTTCCCTTAAGCCTTATCGTCTGTTTCTCTCGTTCTTCCAATCTCTCCCAAAATAACACTTCTTTAACTATAAGAATGAAAAGGAATTACTATTTCTTATCCTTGAAAACAATCGTGTGCTAAAATTAGAAAAACGAAACTCACCTTGCTCTCCCGCACGAATGCCCGTCGCCCGTCGCCTCTCTGTTCGCGCGATTCGTTCGGTTCCGCGAACTGTTCTGTTCGCGGAAATATAAGGGTGGGCCGGCCGGTTCAATTGAACCGGCCGGATGAACTGGTTATTACAATCTCCCTTCCTTAAAGAAAATTTCGTCCTCGAAATTAAACAAATAAACTTGAACATACCTTAGTTAAAAAGATGAGGATATTGACTCCTCATTTCAGCTTCTCGCTCCCAGGTAGCATCTCTTTCTAATCCATGTTTCCATAAAATCTTCACAAAAGGAATTGCTTTATACCTCAACTGTTTTACATCATATTCCAATATTCTTTCAGGTTCCTCAACATATTTCAAATCAGGTTGCAAGTCAATCGATTTGGACTGTATTCTCTTTGAATCATCTGAGACATACTTCCGAAGCACTGATATGTGAAACACATTGTGAATTCCTTGCATGTGTGCTGGTAGATCCAATCTGTATGCCATATTCCCAATCTTTTCAATGATTTCATAGGGACCTATAAATCTTGGGCTCAACTTCCCTGTCTTTCCAAACCTTTGAACACCTTTCATTGGGCTAACTTTTAAGAAAACAAACTCTCCAACTTCGAATTCCACTGGTCGGTGCTTAGCATCATAATATTTCCGCTGCCTGTCTTGAACTACCTTTAATCTGTCTCTGATCAATCTGATTTTGCTAGTAGCCTCATCTACCATTTCAGTTCCAATTATCTTTCTTTCACCAGTTTCTACCCAACACAAGGGTGTTCTGCACTTTCTTCCATAAAGGGCTTCATATGGTGCCATTCCAATACTAGCCTGATAACTGTTGTTGTAAGCAAATTCAATCAATGGTATGTGAGTCTCCCAATTTCCTCCAAAATCTAATACACATAATCGCATTAAATCCTCCAAAGTTTGAATTGTTCTTTCTGATTGCCCATCTGTCTGTGGATGAAATGCTGTACTGAAAGTCAATCGTGTACCCAAAGCTTCTTGAATTTTCTTCCACAATTTAGAAGTAAAACGGGCATCTCTGTCTGAAACTATAGATTTTGGAATCCCATGCAATCTCACAATTTCATCAACATATAGCTTTGTCAACTTTTCCACTGAATCTGTCTGTCTGATTGGTAAGAAATGAGCTGATTTGGTTAATCTGTCAATAATGACCCATATTGCATCTCGACTCTGCCTTGACCTAGGTAATCCAACTACAAAATCCATCGCAATGTCTTCCCATTTCCACTCAGGTATAGGTAGGGGTTGCAGTTGTCCACTTGGCCTTTGATGTTCTGCTTTTATCATTTGACAGGGAATGCATTTTGATACAAATTCTGCAACACTTCTCTTTAATCCTGGCCACCAAAATAAACCTCTGAGTTCCTGATACATCTTTGTACTGCCTGGGTGAATTTCATAAGTTGAGAGGTGAGCTTCCTGCAATATCTCTTCTCTTAAGCTTTTAGCATTTGGAATACAAATCCTGCCTTTATACTTTAATAACCCTTCTCCATCAATAACAAAGTTCTCTAATTGTCCTGCTTGTACCTTCTGTATGATGGCCTGAAATTTTTCATCTTGCGATAATGATTTGAGCACTCTATCTTTCAAGGTGGATTGGATCATCAGTTGATTTAACATCATATTTGTCTCTTTCAGATTGACCACAGAAATTTCTAACTTTTCCATATCTTTGATAATCTGCTCTTGTTGGGTGACTAGCCAATTTGCATTTCCAAAGGTTTTTCTGCTAAGTGCATCTGCAACTACATTTGCCTTTCCAGGATGGTATTGTATGTCCAAGTCATAATCTTTAATGAGCTCTAACCACCTTCTCTGTCTCAAATTAAGCTCTTTTTGATTGAAAATGTACTTGAGGCTTTTATGATCTGTAAACACTTCACATCTGACCCCATACAGATAATGTCTCCATATTTTAAGTGCAAAAACTACAGCTGCCAATTCTAAATCATGAGTAGGATAGTTCTTTTCATGAATTTTCAGTTTCCTTGAAGCATAGGCCACCACTCTACCATGTTGCATCAGCACACAACCAAGTCCCCTTAAGGAAGCATCGCAGAAAATTTGAAACCCTTCTGAACCTGATGGAATTGTCAAGATTGGGGCAGTCATTAGGCAATTCTTTAACTTCTGGAAAGCTCTTTCACACTGATCACTCCATTCAAATTTCACTGCTTTCTGGGTTAATCTGGATAATGGAACTGCTATCTGAGAGAACCCCTCTACAAATCTCCTGTAGTAACCAGCAAGTCCAAGAAAACTCCTCACCTCTGAAACAGTCGTTGGCCTTGGCCAATCTGATATAGCTTGAATTTTATTCTGATCAACTGAAATCCCTTCACCACTAATCACATGTCCCAGAAAATTAACACTGCTTAGCCAAAATTAACACTTTGAAAATTTGGCATATAACTTGTTCTCCTTTAATGTTTGCAACACTGCTTGCAGATGACTGGAGTGGCTTTCTTTATCACTTGAATAAATCAAAATGTCATCAATAAACACAATCACAAATATGTCCAGAAATGGTTTAAAAATTCTGTTCATCAAATCCATAAATACAGCTGGTGCATTTGTCACCCCAAATGGCATTACCACAAATTCATAATGACCATATCTGGTTCTGAAAGCTGTCTTTGCTATATCTTCCTCTTTAATCCGTAGCTGATGATATCCAGATCTCAAATCAATTTTAGAGAAAACTGTAGCCCCTTCTAGTTGGTCAAAAAGATCATCAATCCTGGGCAATGGATATTTATTCTTAACAGTAAGCTTATTCAATTCTCTGTAATCTATGCACATTCTGAAGCTCCCATCTTTCTTCTTTACAAATAGTACTGGAGCTCCCCATGGTGAGGAACTTGGCCTGATGAACCCCTTATCGAGCAATTCCTGTAACTGACCTTTCAGCTCCTGTAACTCTTTGACTGCCATTCTGTAAGGTGCTCTTGCCACTGGTTCTGAACCCGGTATCAATTCAATAGTGAAATCTATCTCTCTTTCTGGTGGTAATCCTGGCAAATCCTCTAAAAACACCTCCGGATACTCTCTGATTACAGGTATATCTTTCAACTCTTTAACTTCTTTATTTGTATCCTTTACTTGAGCAAGAAAACACTGACATCCCTTGGATACAAATTTGTATGCTTTCAAATAAGTGATTATCATTGAAGAAATTCCTCTCTCACCATAAAACTTCAATTCTCCTTCTGGAAATTTGAACTTCAAAATTTTCTTGTTGCAATCAATAATCACAAAATGCTTTGATAACCAATCCATTCCCAATATCATATCAAACTCTTGCAATGGTAAAACATTCATTGAAGCTTCAAACTCTCTTTCATTTAATTTGAAAGTCACTTTACATACACCTTTCACATTTATAAATGATCCATCTGGCATTAAAACTTTCAAAATTAAATTGATTTCACAAACATTCAATCCAACACTTTTAACCAATTCTTCTGAAATGAAGGAGTGTGAAGCTCCTGTATCAAATAGAATCCGTACAGGCTTTCCTTGCATCATAATTATACCTATAAAATTTCATAAGAAAACATAAACATACATCATTCTTTTAATAATATTTTCATAATACATATTCATTCACTTCTCATTCTTATCACCTGTAATCACTTCAGGTGAATCCTTAGCATCCTTCTGAGTCAATGCATATACTCTAGGCAGAGTATTCTGTCGGCTTTGACTTGATCCTGGAGTAGATGCAGCTGATTCCACTGTTCTTGGTCTTCCAACATTCCTCTGAGATCCAGTATTCATCTTTGACTCTCCTGTTGGTCTTTGCCCCAGAGTAGGACAGTTCTTAGCTATATGACCTGGTTGATGACACCAGAAGCAAGTGTTTGTACCAGATAAGCATTCTCCTTTATGTTGTCTTCCACATTTGCTACAACTGTTCACACTTGAACTGTCACTGCTACTGGACTTTGTCTTTTTCAAATTAAACTTTCCACCTTGTGAAATAGACTTGCTATGTGAATCCTGAGGGACTCCTATAACCTCTCCACTTTTCCTCTTCTGAAAATCACGTCTTCTTTGAGTATTTTGCATGTCTGCTTCTATCTTTCTAGCTTTTTCCACTAGCACCACATAATCTTCAATTTCAAAAGGAACCAGGGGTTGCCTAATTACATCCTTCAGTCCAGATAAAAATTTATGACATTTTTCCTCTGCCGTTTGTATTAACTGGGGAGCATATCTGGATAGGGTGGTAAATTCAGCCTCATACTGCATCACTGATCTTTCTCCTTGTACTAATCTCATAAATTTATCTTGCATTTGTCTTCTCACTGTAAGAGGTACGAACCAATCTCTGAATATCTGAGTGAAGTCATTCCATCTGATTTGCATGCCAGGTATTCCTTCAAATTTGTCTTGATACAGTCCTCTCCACCACCTTTCAGCTTCTCCTTCTAGTGCAAAGGTTGCCAATGCAACTTTTCTCTCTTCTGGACAGTTCATACCTTCTAATATCTTTTCAATCCTCAGCAACCAGTTTTCAGCTTCTATTGGTCCCTCTATTCCTTTGAATAATGGTGGTCTCATATCTTGAAACAATTTCAGATATTTATCCATAACTATTCCACCACTACTACTCCCCGATGGTTGATTTCTTGAATCTTGAATCAGCTGAGTCACAGCTGTCATCATTTGTGCCAGTGCATCAGGATTAACATTAACATTAGGCACTGATCTTCCCACTTCTTCTTCTCTAGGATTATCTTGATTCCTGTAGTCATTAAGATATTTATTTCACATTAAACTTTCAATCATTGATATTCATCTTAATGGCTCTTTCAGCATGATTCAGATCTTAATTGGCTCTGATACCACTTTTGTCACGACCCGTCCCGGATGCTCGATCTAACGAGGCGGTTACGAACAGTCGGACGGTAGTACATTTCCAATATCAAAAAATTTCTCATTGTCAAAACTTTTCTATAAACTGAAGAGCCACTAACAAAAGAAAAACTTCTATTATACCTGTTGTCATTTGCACCTCGCCTTCTGTAAACATGTTCTTCTCTTTCAGCCATTACTTCTCTTAGGAACTACCTGAAACATTAAACTTTTGGTTTGAGTTTACTAAGTAAACTCAGTGGGAATTATATAAACTTATCTTTATAAAAAATTGGATTAATATATACTCTTTCCTTACTTAATCTTATTCCTTTATTTCATTAACTTATACTTCCTTGAAATAATTTCATTTATACTATTTCGAAACAATATTCTCTTAAGTTTTTCATTTACATTTCCTTTTCCCATTTGATTTACACAGGAGCACCGTCTTAAAGTACCCAAAGGTACAACCTTTTCCAATTGATTTCCTTTTCCCCTTTTCCATAGAAATTTCCTTTTCCTTTTTCGTGCACGAGTACGGCGTCCCCAGCCAGTACCATGAGGGGGTGACTCCTGTTATTTTCAATACCCTTTTCCTTTGTTCTCTTTTTCTTTTCTTTTTCTCATTTTCATCCTGATTATTTCTATTTCATATAATATAATTAACATGCATTTGTATAAATAATTCTTTTCCTTTTCCATAAGCCTTTAAATCTTTATAACATATAAATTCTTTCTTAAGACGGTAAAATCATAAATGTTTGCCTTCAACATTTAATAATATAAGATGTTTAATCAATTATTTAGAAAATTGAAATCATTAATAAAACATAAAATAATATAATTTACCCACTTTGAACTCTTCAGGTCTTCGATGCTTGATCTTCTCTTGAATCAATTTCTCTTCTTGTTGAATCCTTGCGAGATCAACACCTACAACTTGATCTTTCACTCTCTAATTGTACTTTTGAATGGAGACTTCTCAAACTCTCAAAATCCTTCTTCTCGAAATTTCCTCTTTCTTCGCTTCAATTCTTTCCTTATCTTTCAAAATTTATATCATTCACTTTGGATGAAGAAAAGGGAGGAAATTTATACAAAAAAAATCTGAAAGAAAATTCAACAAACCTTTCCCTTAAGCCTTATCGTCTGTTTCTCTCGTTCTTCCAATCTCTCCCAAAATAACACTTCTTTAACTATAAGAATGAAAAGGAATTACTATTTCTTATCCTTGAAAACAATCGTGTGCTAAAATTAGAAAAACGAAACTCACCTTGCTCTCCCGCACGAATGCCCGTCGCCCGTCGCCTCTCTGTTCGCGCGATTCGTTCGGTTCCGCGAACTGTTCTGTTCGCGGAAATATAAGGGTGGGCCGGCCGGTTCAATTGAACCGGCCGGATGAACTGGTTATTACAATCTCCCTTCCTTAAAGAAAATTTCGTCCTCGAAATTAAACAAATAAACTTGAACATACCTTAGTTAAAAAGATGAGGATATTGACTCCTCATTTCAGCTTCTCGCTCCCAGGTAGCATCTCTTTCTAATCCATGTTTCCATAAAATCTTCACAAAAGGAATTGCTTTATACCTCAACTGTTTTACATCATATTCCAATATTCTTTCAGGTTCCTCAACATATTTCAAATCAGGTTGCAAGTCAATCGATTTGGACTGTATTCTCTTTGAATCATCTGAGACATACTTCCGAAGCACTGATATGTGAAACACATTGTGAATTCCTTGCATGTGTGCTGGTAGATCCAATCTGTATGCCATATTCCCAATCTTTTCAATGATTTCATAGGGACCTATAAATCTTGGGCTCAACTTCCCTGTCTTTCCAAACCTTTGAACACCTTTCATTGGGCTAACTTTTAAGAAAACAAACTCTCCAACTTCGAATTCCACTGGTCGGTGCTTAGCATCATAATATTTCCGCTGCCTGTCTTGAACTACCTTTAATCTGTCTCTGATCAATCTGATTTTGCTAGTAGCCTCATCTACCATTTCAGTTCCAATTATCTTTCTTTCACCAGTTTCTACCCAACACAAGGGTGTTCTGCACTTTCTTCCATAAAGGGCTTCATATGGTGCCATTCCAATACTAGCCTGATAACTGTTGTTGTAAGCAAATTCAATCAATGGTATGTGAGTCTCCCAATTTCCTCCAAAATCTAATACACATAATCGCATTAAATCCTCCAAAGTTTGAATTGTTCTTTCTGATTGCCCATCTGTCTGTGGATGAAATGCTGTACTGAAAGTCAATCGTGTACCCAAAGCTTCTTGAATTTTCTTCCACAATTTAGAAGTAAAACGGGCATCTCTGTCTGAAACTATAGATTTTGGAATCCCATGCAATCTCACAATTTCATCAACATATAGCTTTGTCAACTTTTCCACTGAATCTGTCTGTCTGATTGGTAAGAAATGAGCTGATTTGGTTAATCTGTCAATAATGACCCATATTGCATCTCGACTCTGCCTTGACCTAGGTAATCCAACTACAAAATCCATCGCAATGTCTTCCCATTTCCACTCAGGTATAGGTAGGGGTTGCAGTTGTCCACTTGGCCTTTGATGTTCTGCTTTTATCATTTGACAGGGAATGCATTTTGATACAAATTCTGCAACACTTCTCTTTAATCCTGGCCACCAAAATAAACCTCTGAGTTCCTGATACATCTTTGTACTGCCTGGGTGAATTTCATAAGTTGAGAGGTGAGCTTCCTGCAATATCTCTTCTCTTAAGCTTTTAGCATTTGGAATACAAATCCTGCCTTTATACTTTAATAACCCTTCTCCATCAATAACAAAGTTCTCTAATTGTCCTGCTTGTACCTTCTGTATGATGGCCTGAAATTTTTCATCTTGCGATAATGATTTGAGCACTCTATCTTTCAAGGTGGATTGGATCATCAGTTGATTTAACATCATATTTGTCTCTTTCAGATTGACCACAGAAATTTCTAACTTTTCCATATCTTTGATAATCTGCTCTTGTTGGGTGACTAGCCAATTTGCATTTCCAAAGGTTTTTCTGCTAAGTGCATCTGCAACTACATTTGCCTTTCCAGGATGGTATTGTATGTCCAAGTCATAATCTTTAATGAGCTCTAACCACCTTCTCTGTCTCAAATTAAGCTCTTTTTGATTGAAAATGTACTTGAGGCTTTTATGATCTGTAAACACTTCACATCTGACCCCATACAGATAATGTCTCCATATTTTAAGTGCAAAAACTACAGCTGCCAATTCTAAATCATGAGTAGGATAGTTCTTTTCATGAATTTTCAGTTTCCTTGAAGCATAGGCCACCACTCTACCATGTTGCATCAGCACACAACCAAGTCCCCTTAAGGAAGCATCGCAGAAAATTTGAAACCCTTCTGAACCTGATGGAATTGTCAAGATTGGGGCAGTCATTAGGCAATTCTTTAACTTCTGGAAAGCTCTTTCACACTGATCACTCCATTCAAATTTCACTGCTTTCTGGGTTAATCTGGATAATGGAACTGCTATCTGAGAGAACCCCTCTACAAATCTCCTGTAGTAACCAGCAAGTCCAAGAAAACTCCTCACCTCTGAAACAGTCGTTGGCCTTGGCCAATCTGATATAGCTTGAATTTTATTCTGATCAACTGAAATCCCTTCACCACTAATCACATGTCCCAGAAAATTAACACTGCTTAGCCAAAATTAACACTTTGAAAATTTGGCATATAACTTGTTCTCCTTTAATGTTTGCAACACTGCTTGCAGATGACTGGAGTGGCTTTCTTTATCACTTGAATAAATCAAAATGTCATCAATAAACACAATCACAAATATGTCCAGAAATGGTTTAAAAATTCTGTTCATCAAATCCATAAATACAGCTGGTGCATTTGTCACCCCAAATGGCATTACCACAAATTCATAATGACCATATCTGGTTCTGAAAGCTGTCTTTGCTATATCTTCCTCTTTAATCCGTAGCTGATGATATCCAGATCTCAAATCAATTTTAGAGAAAACTGTAGCCCCTTCTAGTTGGTCAAAAAGATCATCAATCCTGGGCAATGGATATTTATTCTTAACAGTAAGCTTATTCAATTCTCTGTAATCTATGCACATTCTGAAGCTCCCATCTTTCTTCTTTACAAATAGTACTGGAGCTCCCCATGGTGAGGAACTTGGCCTGATGAACCCCTTATCGAGCAATTCCTGTAACTGACCTTTCAGCTCCTGTAACTCTTTGACTGCCATTCTGTAAGGTGCTCTTGCCACTGGTTCTGAACCCGGTATCAATTCAATAGTGAAATCTATCTCTCTTTCTGGTGGTAATCCTGGCAAATCCTCTAAAAACACCTCCGGATACTCTCTGATTACAGGTATATCTTTCAACTCTTTAACTTCTTTATTTGTATCCTTTACTTGAGCAAGAAAACACTGACATCCCTTGGATACAAATTTGTATGCTTTCAAATAAGTGATTATCATTGAAGAAATTCCTCTCTCACCATAAAACTTCAATTCTCCTTCTGGAAATTTGAACTTCAAAATTTTCTTGTTGCAATCAATAATCACAAAATGCTTTGATAACCAATCCATTCCCAATATCATATCAAACTCTTGCAATGGTAAAACATTCATTGAAGCTTCAAACTCTCTTTCATTTAATTTGAAAGTCACTTTACATACACCTTTCACATTTATAAATGATCCATCTGGCATTAAAACTTTCAAAATTAAATTGATTTCACAAACATTCAATCCAACACTTTTAACCAATTCTTCTGAAATGAAGGAGTGTGAAGCTCCTGTATCAAATAGAATCCGTACAGGCTTTCCTTGCATCATAATTATACCTATAAAATTTCATAAGAAAACATAAACATACATCATTCTTTTAATAATATTTTCATAATACATATTCATTCACTTCTCATTCTTATCACCTGTAATCACTTCAGGTGAATCCTTAGCATCCTTCTGAGTCAATGCATATACTCTAGGCAGAGTATTCTGTCGGCTTTGACTTGATCCTGGAGTAGATGCAGCTGATTCCACTGTTCTTGGTCTTCCAACATTCCTCTGAGATCCAGTATTCATCTTTGACTCTCCTGTTGGTCTTTGCCCCAGAGTAGGACAGTTCTTAGCTATATGACCTGGTTGATGACACCAGAAGCAAGTGTTTGTACCAGATAAGCATTCTCCTTTATGTTGTCTTCCACATTTGCTACAACTGTTCACACTTGAACTGTCACTGCTACTGGACTTTGTCTTTTTCCAATTAAACTTTCCACCTTGTGAAATAGACTTGCTATGTGAATCCTGAGGGACTCCTATAACCTCTCCACTTTTCCTCTTCTGAAAATCACGTCTTCTTTGAGTATTTTGCATGTCTGCTTCTATCTTTCTAGCTTTTTCCACTAGCACCACATAATCTTCAATTTCAAAAGGAACCAGGGGTTGCCTAATTACATCCTTCAGTCCAGATAAAAATTTATGACATTTTTCCTCTGCCGTTTGTATTAACTGGGGAGCATATCTGGATAGGGTGGTAAATTCAGCCTCATACTGCATCACTGATCTTTCTCCTTGTACTAATCTCATAAATTTATCTTGCATTTGTCTTCTCACTGTAAGAGGTACGAACCAATCTCTGAATATCTGAGTGAAGTCATTCCATCTGATTTGCATGCCAGGTATTCCTTCAAATTTGTCTTGATACAGTCCTCTCCACCACCTTTCAGCTTCTCCTTCTAGTGCAAAGGTTGCCAATGCAACTTTTCTCTCTTCTGGACAGTTCATACCTTCTAATATCTTTTCAATCCTCAGCAACCAGTTTTCAGCTTCTATTGGTCCCTCTATTCCTTTGAATAATGGTGGTCTCATATCTTGAAACAATTTCAGATATTTATCCATAACTATTCCACCACTACTACTCCCCGATGGTTGATTTCTTGAATCTTGAATCAGCTGAGTCACAGCTGTCATCATTTGTGCCAGTGCATCAGGATTAACATTAACATTAGGCACTGATCTTCCCACTTCTTCTTCTCTAGGATTATCTTGATTCCTGTAGTCATTAAGATATTTATTTCACATTAAACTTTCAATCATTGATATTCATCTTAATGGCTCTTTCAGCATGATTCAGATCTTAATTGGCTCTGATACCACTTTTGTCACGACCCGTCCCGGATGCTCGATCTAACGAGGCGGTTACGAACAGTCGGACGGTAGTACATTTCCAATATCAAAAAATTTCTCATTGTCAAAACTTTTCTATAAACTGAAGAGCCACTAACAAAAGAAAAACTTCTATTATACCTGTTGTCATTTGCACCTCGCCTTCTGTAAACATGTTCTTCTCTTTCAGCCATTACTTCTCTTAGGAACTACCTGAAACATTAAACTTTTGGTTTGAGTTTACTAAGTAAACTCAGTGGGAATTATATAAACTTATCTTTATAAAAAATTGGATTAATATATACTCTTTCCTTACTTAATCTTATTCCTTTATTTCATTAACTTATACTTCCTTGAAATAATTTCATTTATACTATTTCGAAACAATATTCTCTTAAGTTTTTCATTTACATTTCCTTTTCCCATTTGATTTACACAGGAGCACCGTCTTAAAGTACCCAAAGGTACAACCTTTTCCAATTGATTTCCTTTTCCCCTTTTCCATAGAAATTTCCTTTTCCTTTTTCGTGCACGAGTACGGCGTCCCCAGCCAGTACCATGAGGGGGTGACTCCTGTTATTTTCAATACCCTTTTCCTTTGTTCTCTTTTTCTTTTCTTTTTCTCATTTTCATCCTGATTATTTCTATTTCATATAATATAATTAACATGCATTTGTATAAATAATTCTTTTCCTTTTCCATAAGCCTTTAAATCTTTATAACATATAAATTCTTTCTTAAGACGGTAAAATCATAAATGTTTGCCTTCAACATTTAATAATATAAGATGTTTAATCAATTATTTAGAAAATTGAAATCATTAATAAAACATAAAATAATATAATTTACCCACTTTGAACTCTTCAGGTCTTCGATGCTTGATCTTCTCTTGAATCAATTTCTCTTCTTGTTGAATCCTTGCGAGATCAACACCTACAACTTGATCTTTCACTCTCTAATTGTACTTTTGAATGGAGACTTCTCAAACTCTCAAAATCCTTCTTCTCGAAATTTCCTCTTTCTTCGCTTCAATTCTTTCCTTATCTTTCAAAATTTATATCATTCACTTTGGATGAAGAAAAGGGAGGAAATTTATACAAAAAAAATCTGAAAGAAAATTCAACAAACCTTTCCCTTAAGCCTTATCGTCTGTTTCTCTCGTTCTTCCAATCTCTCCCAAAATAACACTTCTTTAACTATAAGAATGAAAAGGAATTACTATTTCTTATCCTTGAAAACAATCGTGTGCTAAAATTAGAAAAACGAAACTCACCTTGCTCTCCCGCACGAATGCCCGTCGCCCGTCGCCTCTCTGTTCGCGCGATTCGTTCGGTTCCGCGAACTGTTCTGTTCGCGGAAATATAAGGGTGGGCCGGCCGGTTCAATTGAACCGGCCGGATGAACTGGTTATTACAATCTCCCTTCCTTAAAGAAAATTTCGTCCTCGAAATTAAACAAATAAACTTGAACATACCTTAGTTAAAAAGATGAGGATATTGACTCCTCATTTCAGCTTCTCGCTCCCAGGTAGCATCTCTTTCTAATCCATGTTTCCATAAAATCTTCACAAAAGGAATTGCTTTATACCTCAACTGTTTTACATCATATTCCAATATTCTTTCAGGTTCCTCAACATATTTCAAATCAGGTTGCAAGTCAATCGATTTGGACTGTATTCTCTTTGAATCATCTGAGACATACTTCCGAAGCACTGATATGTGAAACACATTGTGAATTCCTTGCATGTGTGCTGGTAGATCCAATCTGTATGCCATATTCCCAATCTTTTCAATGATTTCATAGGGACCTATAAATCTTGGGCTCAACTTCCCTGTCTTTCCAAACCTTTGAACACCTTTCATTGGGCTAACTTTTAAGAAAACAAACTCTCCAACTTCGAATTCCACTGGTCGGTGCTTAGCATCATAATATTTCCGCTGCCTGTCTTGAACTACCTTTAATCTGTCTCTGATCAATCTGATTTTGCTAGTAGCCTCATCTACCATTTCAGTTCCAATTATCTTTCTTTCACCAGTTTCTACCCAACACAAGGGTGTTCTGCACTTTCTTCCATAAAGGGCTTCATATGGTGCCATTCCAATACTAGCCTGATAACTGTTGTTGTAAGCAAATTCAATCAATGGTATGTGAGTCTCCCAATTTCCTCCAAAATCTAATACACATAATCGCATTAAATCCTCCAAAGTTTGAATTGTTCTTTCTGATTGCCCATCTGTCTGTGGATGAAATGCTGTACTGAAAGTCAATCGTGTACCCAAAGCTTCTTGAATTTTCTTCCACAATTTAGAAGTAAAACGGGCATCTCTGTCTGAAACTATAGATTTTGGAATCCCATGCAATCTCACAATTTCATCAACATATAGCTTTGTCAACTTTTCCACTGAATCTGTCTGTCTGATTGGTAAGAAATGAGCTGATTTGGTTAATCTGTCAATAATGACCCATATTGCATCTCGACTCTGCCTTGACCTAGGTAATCCAACTACAAAATCCATCGCAATGTCTTCCCATTTCCACTCAGGTATAGGTAGGGGTTGCAGTTGTCCACTTGGCCTTTGATGTTCTGCTTTTATCATTTGACAGGGAATGCATTTTGATACAAATTCTGCAACACTTCTCTTTAATCCTGGCCACCAAAATAAACCTCTGAGTTCCTGATACATCTTTGTACTGCCTGGGTGAATTTCATAAGTTGAGAGGTGAGCTTCCTGCAATATCTCTTCTCTTAAGCTTTTAGCATTTGGAATACAAATCCTGCCTTTATACTTTAATAACCCTTCTCCATCAATAACAAAGTTCTCTAATTGTCCTGCTTGTACCTTCTGTATGATGGCCTGAAATTTTTCATCTTGCGATAATGATTTGAGCACTCTATCTTTCAAGGTGGATTGGATCATCAGTTGATTTAACATCATATTTGTCTCTTTCAGATTGACCACAGAAATTTCTAACTTTTCCATATCTTTGATAATCTGCTCTTGTTGGGTGACTAGCCAATTTGCATTTCCAAAGGTTTTTCTGCTAAGTGCATCTGCAACTACATTTGCCTTTCCAGGATGGTATTGTATGTCCAAGTCATAATCTTTAATGAGCTCTAACCACCTTCTCTGTCTCAAATTAAGCTCTTTTTGATTGAAAATGTACTTGAGGCTTTTATGATCTGTAAACACTTCACATCTGACCCCATACAGATAATGTCTCCATATTTTAAGTGCAAAAACTACAGCTGCCAATTCTAAATCATGAGTAGGATAGTTCTTTTCATGAATTTTCAGTTTCCTTGAAGCATAGGCCACCACTCTACCATGTTGCATCAGCACACAACCAAGTCCCCTTAAGGAAGCATCGCAGAAAATTTGAAACCCTTCTGAACCTGATGGAATTGTCAAGATTGGGGCAGTCATTAGGCAATTCTTTAACTTCTGGAAAGCTCTTTCACACTGATCACTCCATTCAAATTTCACTGCTTTCTGGGTTAATCTGGATAATGGAACTGCTATCTGAGAGAACCCCTCTACAAATCTCCTGTAGTAACCAGCAAGTCCAAGAAAACTCCTCACCTCTGAAACAGTCGTTGGCCTTGGCCAATCTGATATAGCTTGAATTTTATTCTGATCAACTGAAATCCCTTCACCACTAATCACATGTCCCAGAAAATTAACACTGCTTAGCCAAAATTAACACTTTGAAAATTTGGCATATAACTTGTTCTCCTTTAATGTTTGCAACACTGCTTGCAGATGACTGGAGTGGCTTTCTTTATCACTTGAATAAATCAAAATGTCATCAATAAACACAATCACAAATATGTCCAGAAATGGTTTAAAAATTCTGTTCATCAAATCCATAAATACAGCTGGTGCATTTGTCACCCCAAATGGCATTACCACAAATTCATAATGACCATATCTGGTTCTGAAAGCTGTCTTTGCTATATCTTCCTCTTTAATCCGTAGCTGATGATATCCAGATCTCAAATCAATTTTAGAGAAAACTGTAGCCCCTTCTAGTTGGTCAAAAAGATCATCAATCCTGGGCAATGGATATTTATTCTTAACAGTAAGCTTATTCAATTCTCTGTAATCTATGCACATTCTGAAGCTCCCATCTTTCTTCTTTACAAATAGTACTGGAGCTCCCCATGGTGAGGAACTTGGCCTGATGAACCCCTTATCGAGCAATTCCTGTAACTGACCTTTCAGCTCCTGTAACTCTTTGACTGCCATTCTGTAAGGTGCTCTTGCCACTGGTTCTGAACCCGGTATCAATTCAATAGTGAAATCTATCTCTCTTTCTGGTGGTAATCCTGGCAAATCCTCTAAAAACACCTCCGGATACTCTCTGATTACAGGTATATCTTTCAACTCTTTAACTTCTTTATTTGTATCCTTTACTTGAGCAAGAAAACACTGACATCCCTTGGATACAAATTTGTATGCTTTCAAATAAGTGATTATCATTGAAGAAATTCCTCTCTCACCATAAAACTTCAATTCTCCTTCTGGAAATTTGAACTTCAAAATTTTCTTGTTGCAATCAATAATCACAAAATGCTTTGATAACCAATCCATTCCCAATATCATATCAAACTCTTGCAATGGTAAAACATTCATTGAAGCTTCAAACTCTCTTTCATTTAATTTGAAAGTCACTTTACATACACCTTTCACATTTATAAATGATCCATCTGGCATTAAAACTTTCAAAATTAAATTGATTTCACAAACATTCAATCCAACACTTTTAACCAATTCTTCTGAAATGAAGGAGTGTGAAGCTCCTGTATCAAATAGAATCCGTACAGGCTTTCCTTGCATCATAATTATACCTATAAAATTTCATAAGAAAACATAAACATACATCATTCTTTTAATAATATTTTCATAATACATATTCATTCACTTCTCATTCTTATCACCTGTAATCACTTCAGGTGAATCCTTAGCATCCTTCTGAGTCAATGCATATACTCTAGGCAGAGTATTCTGTCGGCTTTGACTTGATCCTGGAGTAGATGCAGCTGATTCCACTGTTCTTGGTCTTCCAACATTCCTCTGAGATCCAGTATTCATCTTTGACTCTCCTGTTGGTCTTTGCCCCAGAGTAGGACAGTTCTTAGCTATATGACCTGGTTGATGACACCAGAAGCAAGTGTTTGTACCAGATAAGCATTCTCCTTTATGTTGTCTTCCACATTTGCTACAACTGTTCACACTTGAACTGTCACTGCTACTGGACTTTGTCTTTTTCCAATTAAACTTTCCACCTTGTGAAATAGACTTGCTATGTGAATCCTGAGGGACTCCTATAACCTCTCCACTTTTCCTCTTCTGAAAATCACGTCTTCTTTGAGTATTTTGCATGTCTGCTTCTATCTTTCTAGCTTTTTCCACTAGCACCACATAATCTTCAATTTCAAAAGGAACCAGGGGTTGCCTAATTACATCCTTCAGTCCAGATAAAAATTTATGACATTTTTCCTCTGCCGTTTGTATTAACTGGGGAGCATATCTGGATAGGGTGGTAAATTCAGCCTCATACTGCATCACTGATCTTTCTCCTTGTACTAATCTCATAAATTTATCTTGCATTTGTCTTCTCACTGTAAGAGGTACGAACCAATCTCTGAATATCTGAGTGAAGTCATTCCATCTGATTTGCATGCCAGGTATTCCTTCAAATTTGTCTTGATACAGTCCTCTCCACCACCTTTCAGCTTCTCCTTCTAGTGCAAAGGTTGCCAATGCAACTTTTCTCTCTTCTGGACAGTTCATACCTTCTAATATCTTTTCAATCCTCAGCAACCAGTTTTCAGCTTCTATTGGTCCCTCTATTCCTTTGAATAATGGTGGTCTCATATCTTGAAACAATTTCAGATATTTATCCATAACTATTCCACCACTACTACTCCCCGATGGTTGATTTCTTGAATCTTGAATCAGCTGAGTCACAGCTGTCATCATTTGTGCCAGTGCATCAGGATTAACATTAACATTAGGCACTGATCTTCCCACTTCTTCTTCTCTAGGATTATCTTGATTCCTGTAGTCATTAAGATATTTATTTCACATTAAACTTTCAATCATTGATATTCATCTTAATGGCTCTTTCAGCATGATTCAGATCTTAATTGGCTCTGATACCACTTTTGTCACGACCCGTCCCGGATGCTCGATCTAACGAGGCGGTTACGAACAGTCGGACGGTAGTACATTTCCAATATCAAAAAATTTCTCATTGTCAAAACTTTTCTATAAACTGAAGAGCCACTAACAAAAGAAAAACTTCTATTATACCTGTTGTCATTTGCACCTCGCCTTCTGTAAACATGTTCTTCTCTTTCAGCCATTACTTCTCTTAGGAACTACCTGAAACATTAAACTTTTGGTTTGAGTTTACTAAGTAAACTCAGTGGGAATTATATAAACTTATCTTTATAAAAAATTGGATTAATATATACTCTTTCCTTACTTAATCTTATTCCTTTATTTCATTAACTTATACTTCCTTGAAATAATTTCATTTATACTATTTCGAAACAATATTCTCTTAAGTTTTTCATTTACATTTCCTTTTCCCATTTGATTTACACAGGAGCACCGTCTTAAAGTACCCAAAGGTACAACCTTTTCCAATTGATTTCCTTTTCCCCTTTTCCATAGAAATTTCCTTTTCCTTTTTCGTGCACGAGTACGGCGTCCCCAGCCAGTACCATGAGGGGGTGACTCCTGTTATTTTCAATACCCTTTTCCTTTGTTCTCTTTTTCTTTTCTTTTTCTCATTTTCATCCTGATTATTTCTATTTCATATAATATAATTAACATGCATTTGTATAAATAATTCTTTTCCTTTTCCATAAGCCTTTAAATCTTTATAACATATAAATTCTTTCTTAAGACGGTAAAATCATAAATGTTTGCCTTCAACATTTAATAATATAAGATGTTTAATCAATTATTTAGAAAATTGAAATCATTAATAAAACATAAAATAATATAATTTACCCACTTTGAACTCTTCAGGTCTTCGATGCTTGATCTTCTCTTGAATCAATTTCTCTTCTTGTTGAATCCTTGCGAGATCAACACCTACAACTTGATCTTTCACTCTCTAATTGTACTTTTGAATGGAGACTTCTCAAACTCTCAAAATCCTTCTTCTCGAAATTTCCTCTTTCTTCGCTTCAATTCTTTCCTTATCTTTCAAAATTTATATCATTCACTTTGGATGAAGAAAAGGGAGGAAATTTATACAAAAAAAATCTGAAAGAAAATTCAACAAACCTTTCCCTTAAGCCTTATCGTCTGTTTCTCTCGTTCTTCCAATCTCTCCCAAAATAACACTTCTTTAACTATAAGAATGAAAAGGAATTACTATTTCTTATCCTTGAAAACAATCGTGTGCTAAAATTAGAAAAACGAAACTCACCTTGCTCTCCCGCACGAATGCCCGTCGCCCGTCGCCTCTCTGTTCGCGCGATTCGTTCGGTTCCGCGAACTGTTCTGTTCGCGGAAATATAAGGGTGGGCCGGCCGGTTCAATTGAACCGGCCGGATGAACTGGTTATTACATTTCTTGGCTTACTAAACATTTTAATACTATTTTGAAGACTAAAAGGATGCCAGATGAGTGGAGAATGAGTGTGTTAATTCCTATTTTTAAGAATAAAGGTGATGCACAAGATTGTGCGAATTATAGAGGAATTAAGTTAATGTGTCATACTTTAAAACTATGGGAGCGAGTTATGGAGCATAGGTTGCGGCGTGATACTATTGTTTCTCAAAATCAATTTGGATTCATGCCGGGTAGGTCGACTATGGAAGCCATACATTTATTAAGAGGTTTGATGGAGAAATATAGAGAAAATAAGGAGGATCTACATATGATATTTATTTATTTAGAAAAAGCTTATGATAAAGTTCCAAGAGAAGTGCTATGGAGAGTTCTTGAAAAGAAAGGAGTTAGTAATGCTTACATTCAAATCATTAAAGATATGTATGCAGGAGCTATTACTTGTGTTCAAACACAAGGTGGTTTGACCAAGTATTTTCCTATTTCGGTTGGGTTACATCAAGGATCAGCCTTAAGCCCACATATTTTTGCTTTAGTCATGAATGTTCTCACTAGACATTTGCAAGAGGATGTACCCTGGTGTATGCTTTTTGCTGATGATATTTTTCTTGTTGATAAGACTAGAGAGGGAGTTGAAAGTAAACTTGAATTATGGTGGTCAACATTAGAGACTAAAGGTTTTCGCTTGAGTAGATCTAAAACGGAATATTTGGAGTGTAATTTTAGTAGTAATAGACCTAGTGAGGGGTTTGTGACTTTGGGCGATCAAGTCATTAAGAAGAGTACACATTTTAGATATCTTGGATGTATTGTTCATAGTGATGGTAAAATTGACGGGGATATTATCATCAGAATTCAAGTTGGATGGTTGAAATGGAGGAATGCATCGGGCTTATTGTGTGATAGAAAAGTACCCCTCAAACTTAAGAGAAAATTCTATAAGATGGTAGTGAGGCCTGCAATGCTTTATGGTGCTGAATGTTGGCCATTAAAAGAGAAGCATAATTTTAAGTTAAGTGTAGCAGAGATGAGGATGCTCAGGTGGATGAGTGGCTTTACCTAGAGATAGGATAAGAAATGAGCATATACGTGAAAAGGTTGGAGTAGCTCCAGTAGAAGATAAGATTAGAGAGAGTCGCCTTAGATGGTTTGGTCACATAAAACGGCGGCCTTTCAATGACCCGGTTAGGAGAGTAGAGGTATTAGATTTGACTTATGTTAAGAAAGATAGAGGCAGACCTAGAAAGATTTGGTTAGAAAATATTAGGAATGACCTTTCTTTATTAGATTTAAACGAGAATTTGACCTTTAATAGGATACAATGGAGAAAAAGGATTCATGTAACCGACCCCACGTAGTGGGATAAAGGCTTGATTTTATTGTTGTTGTTGCATGATTTAGAGTTGGCTGCAGTAATATTTACTTTGAAGATTTAGAGACGTCTGTATGGGATAATATATAAATTTTTTATTGATCATCATAGCTTAAAACGTATATTTTCGGAGAAAGAACTCGATCTGAGATAGGAAGATGGTTGAAACTTATCAAAGATTATGATGCGTATGTTCAGTATTGTCCTGAAAAAGCTAGTATTGTGGTTGATGCTTTGAGTCGCAAATCTACAAGAATGGTGAACTGGATGATTACTTAAGAGGTTCAATTGATCAAGAAAATGAAAAATATGTAATTGGAGATTAAAGATTTAAAAAATGTGGAATATTTGTATCAGATGACAATAAAATTCACTTTAATTGATTGTATCAAAGAAGCTCAAAAGCTCAATAGTGAATCTTCAAAATTGATGGAGCAAGCCCGATCAGGGAAATGACCAGATTTTTTTGTTGATGTTGATGGAATCATTAAGCCCAAATTTCAGTTGTGGGTACCCAATGATACAAATTTAAGATAGGAAATTTTGTAAGAAGCTCATCATTTGGCTACACAATTTATCTAGTTGTACAATGATGTATAGAGACTTGAAATTAATATTCTGGTGGCCAGGTATGAAGTGAGATGTTGCTGAATATGTAGCTAAGTGTGAATCATGTCAAATTGTGAAAGTTGAACATCAACAACAAGTAGATTATTGCAATCACTACCTATCCTAGAGTGAAAATGGGAAGAAATTGCAATGAATTTTGTTATGGGATTTTCTAAATTTAGATTGGGATATGACAAAATTTGGGTAATTATTGATAGATTGACAAAATCAACTCACTTTTTGCCTATCAAGCAAATGGATGCAGTAGACAAATTGGCATGCTTGTATGTGAAAGAGATTGTCAGTTTGTATGACATTTAAAAAGTTATCATTTTAGATAGAGATGATATGTTCACTTCTAGGCCGTGGAAAAGCATTCATAAAAGCTTGGTCATAAATCTGCATTTTAGTGCAGCTTTTTATCATTAGACTGATGGTTAATCTAAAATCATTCCGGTACTAGAAGACTTGTTGAGATTATGTGTTTTAGATTTTAGAGGTAGCTGGTAGGATTTCATACCATTGGTCGAATATTCCTATAACAATAGCTACCAATGAAGTATACAAATGACATAATATGAAGCACTATGGTAGAAAGTGCAAAACTCCCTTAACTTGGGTTGAGGTAGGAGAAAGACATTTAATGGGTTAAAAGCTAGTTGATGAAGCAACAAAAAAAAATCGGATTAATCAGAGACATATTAAAAGCTACTCTGGATCGCCATCAAAAATATTATGATCCCAAGCACAGAGAAGTAGAGTTTAAAGTGGGTGACTTTGTATTCTTGAAGGTTAAGCCTATGAAAGGTATAACTAGATTTGGACAGGGATACAAATTGAATCCTAGGTATATAGAACCTTTTGAAATCATTGAGAAAATTGGCAATGTTGCTTACAGATTTGCTCTTTCAGATGACTTGTCAGATATACATTATATTTTTCATGTGTCACTACTAAGAAAATGGGTTACAAATGTCCGTCAGAGAATGTCACATGATGAAATTAAGCTACAGAAGAATCTGACTTATACTAAAGAACTAGGAAGAATACTAGATTTTGATACTAAAAGCTTAGAAATCGTCAGATTTCTTATGTTAAAGTGAAATGAAAATATATGTAAGAAAATGAGGCAACTTGAGAAAGGGAAGAAGACATTAGGTGGAGATTCTCTCATTTGTTTGAAGACCAGTAAGACAATGAATTTCAAGCACGAAATATAAATAAAAAGGGGTGGATTATAATACCCAAAATTTCAAAATATAAATTTCTATTTTGACATAATGATTTTTTCATAATAATTTCATTAAATAACAAACCTATTAGTAAGATATATGTATGTATATATATATATATATATATGTGTGTATATATATATATATATACATATATATAAAATTAAGTATTTTTGTTAAAATTTAACTCACAGTAATGTTTTCTTCTGTTTGTGTATCATATCTACTACATACTACTAATTAATTTTATATTAATGTTACTGTACCTAGCCCACTTAAATATTTATGCATTGACTGATTTTCTTAATTCATCTCCACTTCCATCTTACAGCTGAGATGGGTGATTGTTGTTAGTAGGAAGGGGCAGTGGAGTAGGTGTTGTGGAAATAATAGTATACTATTATTGAGTTAAGCATTTTCTTCAACCATTTTATTTTATTTTCTTCTTCCACACCTGGCAGAGACTTTAGAATTCTGTGTTCGGAAGTTGTCCGTGAGGAGTTGGGAGCAAAACTTTTGGAGACTGCTACTGTAGGAAGCTGTGGAGGATAAAAGAGATAAGGAAATAACCTCTTTAATATTGCTGGTTGTTGTTTATTGAAGATAACAGTTGAAATATTGTTATGGGCTGAAGCAAAAACTGAAATTCAGTTTTGAAAGTTCAATTAGAGGTTATAGAATTATTGCATTTATTATTTTTGAAATTATAGGTGCTGAAATCTGTTGGCTATTGCTGAATTACAACATGTGAATGCTGTATGTTGCTGTGAATCAATGCAATTAGCTATTATTAGTTGAAAACTGAAATCATGTAAGAGTAGTTGAAAGTTAATATACCGTTATTTGCAGATGTTGCTATGATAATTAAGGATTGTTTTTGTTAGATAGAAAAAGAAGGCAGTGAAGCAGGGAAAGAAGTTTAGGAGAGGAAAGAGATTTTTGAATGGAATGAAGAATGATACAATTGAGATAATTTATAAGATATTCATATTACTTATTTTATATATTTATAAGTATGTGTAAATAAAGAAATGCATGTTTTAGGTGGTGTATATAAGGAGAAGAAAACAAGACCTAGAAGAATGAATTCCAACTAAGGTGAGATAAACAAACAATACATAGAAAATAGTAAAAACTTTATATATTTATGAATTTATAATTATTATGTTTATGAGCATTCTAATTTCAATTTATGCATGTAATTATTAATTCATTAATTAGTAACTACAATAACACAATTTATGATTATTACAACTGAATGATATTAGAAAGATGAAATAAGTCATATATGGGGGATAAACTTGTATAAGTAAAGGCGACAGATCTGACGAGATAAGCCTATACTTTCAAAATTCTTAAAGTTGAGAATTCAGACTCAATCTTGAGTGAAAAAACATCTTTAATTTTAAATGTTGGAATTTCGGATCCAAGCTTGAATTGTAAAGCTGAAAAGGTGCAAAAGTTTATAGCTATAATATGATTTATTTAAAGTTGTTGAATAATTAATAAGATATAAGTTATGTTATGCCTTTTTTATGATCAGTATTGAATTCTAATGTGTTCTAAATTAATTGTTAATAATAATATTATTATTTATTTTATATTGTTTGTGTATTTTATTAAGCCATAGCTCATTAGTAGTGGTTGTACTGCAGGAAAATGGAAAGAGCTTGTAAAGCATTAGATAAAAATGATGACTATCCTTTTTGGTGTGCATACAATTTGGGTGTATGTAGAAGTCAAAGTGGAGGCTGTATAAAAACTTTTGAGATATCTAAATAAATTTTTATAAAGTTTTAATAAAGCTCCATATTTCTTTTGGATTCTATTTGAAGTTTAATTAATGTATATTACATGCTTCTTATTGTTAAGTATAATACTTCATATGTTAAGAAAATTTAAATAGATTATTCTTTACTCATGTGATTTTGATAAAAATAACTCATATTAATTTTTAGTAAGGAGTCTATTTAGAATTTTTCTTTTTTGTTATATTCCAAATTGACTGTTAAGGGGGTTAAAATGGGGTGTGATAGAAATTGGTATCAAATATTAAATGGAAACATAATTGGATTTAGACAATGAAGTAGGATGATATATAATGAATCTGATGTACTTAGGGCTATAATTATCACACCTCAGTTTTACCCTCATTGCAGTCAACCTAGAGTATAACAGAGAAGGAAATTCTAAATAAACCCTTTTTTACTAAAAATCAATATGAGATACTTTTATTAAATCAAATGAGTAAAAAATAATATATTTAAACTTTTTTAACATATCAAGCTTTAACAATAGGAAACATATAATATATCTCAATTAAATTTCAAATATAATAAAAAAGAAATACAAAAATTTATTAAAACTTTTTATAAAATTTATTTACATATCACAAAAGTCTCTATACAGCCTCCCCTTAGACCTCTATATACATCCAAAATATATGTACACAAAAAAGAACAGTCACACCTTTTTGTTTAATGTCTTATGGGTTCCTTCCACTTTCTTACAGTACAATCACTATTAATGAGCTAGGGCTGAATGAAATACGCAAGCAATGTAAAAGAAATAATAATATTATTATTAACAATTAATTTAAAACACATTAGAATTCCATATTAATAATAAGAAATGCATAACATTATTTTATATCTTATTAATTGTTTAACAATTTTAAGCAAGTCATATGATAACTATAGACTTCTGAACCATTCCAACTTTTCAATTTATGGTTGGATCCGAATTCTCAATTTTTATGATTGAATTTGCTCTCTCATTCAAGGTTGGGTCTGAATTTCCAACATTTAAAATTTTAAGAGTGTAGATTTATCTCATTAGGTCTTTCGCCTTTACTTGTGCACGCATATTCCTTGTATATGACTTATTTCATCTTTTTAATACCATTCAATTTTAACAATCATAAATCGTTCTATTGTAGTCACTAATTAAAGAATCAACAATTACATGCATAAATTGAAATTATAGTGCTCATAAACATAACAGTTATGAATTTACAAATATATTAATTTTTATTATTTTTTATGCATTGTTTTAGTATCTCACTTTACTTGGAATTCAATCTTCTAGGTTCTGTTTTTTTTTTCTTTTTAAAAGGTTGGAGTAGCTCCAGTGGAAGATAAAATTAGAGAGTCACCTTAGATGGTTTGATCACATTAAATGATGGCCTTCCGATGACTCGATAAGGAAAGTTGAGGTATTAGATTTGATTTATTTTAAGAATGGTAAATGTATACCTAAAGATTTGGTTAAAAAATATTAGAAATGATCTTTCTTTATTATATTTAAATGAGAATTTGACTTTTAATTAGACAGAATGACAATGACGAAAAAGGATTCATGTAGCCCACCCCACATAGTGGGACAAAGGCTTGATGTTGTTATCCCTGTCCCATTTCTCTTCTAAACGGGCAGTTGGAGGTAGAAATATGAAATAAAAAAGAAGAAGAGGCTTTAAGTTAGTGAAAATAGAGAAGAAAAAAGAAAAGATGGAGAAGAAGAAAGATGAGAAGAAGAAGATGGGAAGAAGGAATAGAAGAATAAGAAGAGAAGAAGAAAAGGATGAGAAGAAGAAGAAAAAGAGATTAGAAGAAAAGAAGAAGAAGAAGAAGAAGAAGAAAAATGGAGATGAGAAGAAGAAGAGAAAAAGAGAGACAAAGAAAGAGGAGAAAAGGGGAAAAGGGGAAGAGGAGAAATCAAGGCTTTCAATAATAATCCTAATTTTGCATCTTCTTCCTTAAATTGAGTTTGGATTTGAGTTATAGGATTGAAGGTTTAAGGAGGATAAATCAATTTGAGGTAAAAATATTATTTAATATTAATTAATTAAATTTTGATGAGACAAGTTTCAAATTTATCTTAATTTGACTAATTATTATTATGAGGTTGTTTATGAAAAAACATGACATCGAGGCGATAGAAAGTGGGATATTTGTTTCAAAGAAGATTTTATAATTCATGTGAAATACTTAATCCTTAAAATCAAGAGCAAATAATTCCGAGGACTTAATAATTATTGAATTCTATAACTTCATTGAATTGCAAGTAATAATTTCTTAATAATGAACATGACATGATGATTTTAGCAAGTCTAATGATTTTTATAAGATCATTTGCTTAAAAAAATTTAAGATATTTTTAATCAAGAATATTTAAATTATTTATTGAAGTGCATAGATGTTGAAATTTTTATATCATGTCAACATTTGTTGCATTTTAAATATTATGTGATAATAGGTGAATATTAATGCATTTCTATGTCGTGTCAACCCTTGATCATGTTAAATATTGGGTGATAACATGTGAATATTAATGCTAAGCAATGTAATTTTAAACTATAATGCCCGATGTTATCGCTATGTCCGACACCATCACAATATTAATGTTTCAAAACCATCTAAAAGTCAAAGTTTGATGCCAACAATTTCTACTCTCACTTTCATGCCCTTACGTCTTTTCGACATCTCATATTTGGCCAAAATCATTTCAACATAGGTGACCTACGTTGTCTCAACATTGACGCTCAATGCTTGACTCTTGGAAACATTGTCATCTGCCCTTTCTATACTTGAAACACAATATCGACACCCGATTCTTTATATTCTAAAATTAATCATTTTAAGCATAAATATTAATTAAATAATTTTTTATTTTTCAATTATTTTTAATATTCTACTTACTCGAAATGAAGAATGTAAAAATACAATTGACTTTAGTGACTTTATCACCCTAAATGAAAATTAAGATTTTTGTTTTTATCGGTGTATAAGTAAAGCCGAAGTTAGAGAGGCTTTGATGAAATGAAGTGTGGAAAAACTGTTGGACCTGATGATATTCCAATAGAGGTGTGGAAATGCTTAGGAGTTGAAGGAATTTCTTGGCTTACTAAACTTTTTAATACTATTTTTAAGACTAAAAAGATGCCAGATCAGTGGAGAATAAGTGTGTTAATTCCTATTTTTAAGAATAAAAGTGATGCACATGAGTGTGTGAATTATAGAGGAATTAAGTTAATGTGTCATACTTTAAAACTATGGGAGCGAGTTATGGAGCGTAGGTTGCGGCGTGATACTAATGTTTCTCAAAATCAATTTGGATTCATGCCGAGTAGGTATACTATGGAAACCATACATTTATTGAGAGTTTTGATGGAGAAATATAGAGATAATAACGAGGATCTACATATGATATTTATTGATTTAGAGAAAGCATATGATAAAGTCCCAAGAGAAGTGCTATGGAGAGTTCTTGAAAATAAAGGTGTTAATAACACTTATATTCAAATCATTAAAGATATGTATGCAGGAGCAATTACTTGTGTTCAAACACAAGGTGGTTTGACCAAGAATTTTCCTATTTGGGTTGGATTACATGAAGGATCAGCCTTAAGTTCATATCTTTTTGATTTAGTCATGGATGTTCTCACTAGACATTTGCAAAAGGATGTACCTTAGTGTATATTTATTGCTGATGATATTCTTCTTGTTAATAAAACTAGAGGAGGTAGTCGAAGGTAAACTTGAATTATGAAGGTCAAACTTAGTGTCTAAAGGTTTTCGCTTGAGTATATCTAAAACTGAATATATGGAGTGTAATTTTAGTAGCTATAGACCTAGTGAGAATATTGTGACTTTGGGCAATCAAGTCATTAATAAGAGTATGCATTTTAGATATGTTGGGTGCATTGTTCAGAGTGATGGTGAAATAGATGGGGATATTATCAACAGAATTCAAGTTGGATGGTTGAAGTCGAGGAATGCATCAGACTTATTGTGTGATAGAAAAGTCCCCCTCAAACTTAAGGGAAAACTCTATAAGATGGTGGTGAGACCTGCAATGCTTTATGGGGCCGATTGTTGGCCATTAAAAAAGAACCATAATACTAAGTTAAGTGTTGCAGAGATGAGGATGATTAGGTGGATGAGTTGCTTGACCCTTAGAGATAGGATACGAAATGAGCATATACGTGAAAAGGTTGGAGTAGCTCCAGTGGAAGATAAGATTAGAGAGAGAGTCGCCTTAGATGGTTTGGTCACATTAAATGGAGGCATTCCGATGACCTGGTTAGGAAAGTTGAGGTATTAGATTTGACTTATGTTAAGAAAGGTAGAGGTAGACCTAAAAAGACTTGGTTAGAAAATATTAGAAATAATCTTTCTTTATTAGATTAAATGAGAATTTGACTTTTAACTAGTTAAAATGGTGAAAAAGGATTCATATAGCCGACCCCACATAGTTGGATAAGGGCTTGATGTTGTTGTTGTTGTATTCTACTTACTCAATTTCTATATATAATTATAATGTCGTGTCCAATATGTTTTTATGTCCTATATTTTTAATAAGTGAAGTGTCCTGTGTTCGTGTCGTATCATATTTGTGTTGTCGTGTCCATGGATGTGCATCATAGATGTTTAATTTAATTGCATATTGATTCATTCGCTGAATTTTCATTACTCGTGCACATTAAATTGTATCCATGTTTCATGTGCACGAGTGGATTTTTTATCATATATATATATATATATATATATATATATATATATATATATATATGTAAATGTTGCTAACATAAGGAATCATTTCCAAATTAAAGAACTTATGCAATAATTAAATATGTTAAATCTATTTGCATCATATGACAATTCATTATGAGCTTTAAAAAGAATCAAGTAAAATGTGCAAGACACAATTAAACGGTAGTACGATTAGAATTCTATTAAGTATTTAAGAAACCTGCCCCAAAAGTCCATGAGAATTCTACTAATAAAGGAGGTTGTGCTTATCTTCAAATAAATAGAAGTTGTTTATTTTGAGTTGTAATACTCGAAATTATATTCTCTCAACATTTAAATAAATAACATTAGGTGGCAATCATCTTGGAATACTTACATAATATGAACCTAAATCAATGTCTAAAACTGTAATAAGTAATCAAACAAATGATAATAATAGACTTAATTGTTGCCCTACTTATGTGTTTCACGATCAATTCAATCCAATATGGCGAAAACAAGGAATAAGCGACTCGATGTCGCTTGGAGGAGGTTTGAAACACCTTGACTACTGCAATTGAAATCACCCGAATGTTGCTCTTTTGTCAAATGGATCATGGCGATGCTTTCAAAGCACCAAAATTTTCAAAGAAGCACTCTTCACACTTGACTCAATCAAATACGGTTGAAGACAATAGACTAATGAAGCAACGTTGAGTGAAATCACGCGAACATCGTTCATTCGTGAAATGGATCATGCCATTGCTTTGAGAACGTTCAAATTATTAGGAATAGATCCATCGTGTTTAATACACTTGAATGTGATTGAAAAACAACAAGCTATGGACATGTCGTTGTCTATAATCATTCTAAATCGTCCGTTTGTGAAAAAAACCATGCCATTGCGTCCAAAACATCAATATTACTCGGAAATAAAATTATATTGTCGAGGTTTCCACATGAGAGAAATGATTAAAAATTCACTCGTACATGCAAAACATGGATAAAATTTAACATGGACAAGCAATGAAAATTTAGTGAAGGAATTAATATGTAATTAATTTTACACACACACACACACACACACACACACACACACACATATATATATATATATATATATATATATAATTTTGGAATCTTTATTACACTTTAATTTGTCCTTTTTGCTAGAGTTAAAATGAGAAGTTTAAATTAATTAATTATTGAAGAATAAAAAGAAAAAAAGTAATAAACTAAAACCCAAATAAATATACTTAACATCTGCACTACCCATCTTCTCTCATTTGTACGAGTCAGAGTCAAGGCAAATCATACCCCTTCTTCTCAAGCTCCATCTACTGCCGCTCTCTTAAGCAAATGCCCCTATCACCAACTGACAAACCCTTGTCGATTGCAATCAACTTCCTCGAAATTGATGATACAAGATTAGGTGGACTTAGAAGTTTTTTTTTAATGCTATTGAAAGATTTTTAATATTATTTTTTTATTTATAATGGACAATTTTTTTCATCAATTTGTAAATAATTGAGATCTGCCTGATAGATTTGGTATGAATTGCCAAAAGAATGTGAGCTGCACTAGTAAAAAATGAAACTAATGAAGGCTTTTCGGGGGTGGCATCTTGACGATCGCCTTAATTTTGTTCAGTCAATTTCAATTTCCCTAATATATGATATAATCTAGAACCTTATTTGATGGGATTTCGAAAGCAGATTTGAGTGGGTTTATTTTGAGATTAATCTTTCTGATTCCCTCAAATGTGATCCTTAGATCATTGAGTTGGTCTTTCCTTTTGACGATGAGATCATCAATATTTGATTTTTACAGTATTCCTTATTTTTAAGGTGACTATCTTTGGCTAATTTTGCATGTCATTTCTTATTTCTTTTATTATCGTTGTCACTAATATCTAAGTTGAGTTGTAGATTTAAGAATGTTAAGATGGATGCGTGGTAAAACTAGTAAGGATGAATTCAGGAATATTTGTATTAGAGAAAATGTTAGAGTGATATCTATTGAAGATAGTGACTAGAAATATATATAAGTAGTTGCACACGTACAATGAATGATAGAAAATGCATCCATTGGGTGAGTTGGTAAAATTAGTGATGTAGCACATGGAAGTGGATATATGACCATATCAATGGCAAGAGCATATGAAGCTCAAGCCATGAAGAAGCCCTAATGATTTACACTATTTTATATAATTTTTTATATATTTATATATTTTTGGATTGTGTGTGTAAAGACTTAATATTTGTGTGGAATTTATGTTCCAAGTGGCTACTTTATGTGTAAAATGGCTAGGGAGAGTGATATGAAGTGGCTAGAGATTGGTGTGGTCAACCAAGCAAGTGCTAGGGAGTGTAGTGGACGACCAAACATGGAGAGAGTAGTTATGGTGATTGCACATCTGAGCCACCCCTCCCTCCTCCCTTTTCCCTCAGTTTTTATTTTAAAATGAAGGGTTGTGTCAGTTCACTTTGTTTTCAGTTGCATAAAATGTTCTAAAATTAAATGAAGGGATATTTGGTTTGCTTGCATGTTTTGGAGATAAATTCCAAATGGCTTGGAGGCTTGGTGGCCGGCCATACTCAAGGAGATCACCATGGAAGTGTTTCTAGCTCTAGGGTAAGGGTAAGAGCATATGAAGCTCAAGCTATGAAGAACAAGAGCAAATGAAGAAATAGTTATGCATTTAGTCTAATGCATTTATATATTTGCATGTATTTAGCATTGCAAGTGTTATGTGAAGTTCATGTTGATAGAATTTACTTTTTTGTAGTTTTACATTTAAGTTTAAGTTTTTGTCATATGAAGCATAGGATAGCCATGCTAGTATGCATGAGAGAAAGGTGGTGGTTGTAGGTGGTTACTTGTGGGCCCACCCCCTCCCTCCTTTCTCTCCTTTGTTTTGACTTTAAAATGACGAGATGTAACCCTTCACTTAGTTTTCAATTGTATAAAACATTCTAAAACTGAAATAAAGATAGATTAGCTGTTCTTACAAGATTTTAGAGAGAATTCCAAAGGGGTAAAAGGCTTTGTGTTCAACAATTCTAAGGAGGTTGGTTGATCTTCTTGGATTCTCTTCTTTAGTGAGCAGGTTTTAATTTTATGTACTTTCTTTTTACTACAAGTTATGTCATTGTATTTTAGTGTGTGCAATTCATCATAAAATTTATAAAATTAAATTATTTTATTCTAATTCCAAGTCTAATCCTACCTATTAGACCAAGCCAAGAAAATCTATTTTTGCTAGATTAGTATTGTTCCTCTTATTATTTGGCCAACCAAAACTCCATAAAATTCTACCAAAATTTCCAAAAAATTAGCTCACCTCCCATACTTCGCTAATGCTAAATTTATTTGGGGTTATTATGGTTAAATTACTGGAGAACAAATTAGCCCTAGTTCTCATTTCTATTTATCCTTTCTATCATATATGTGTTTTCAGTCACATATAAAATCCCTAAAAAATGATAAAACTCCACAAAAAAATCTCAAATCTATCAAATCTTATCTAGGAAATTTTATTGATCATTTGCAATTTGAATTATTGAATTCCACCAATTACAGGAAATCACAATCAAATCCCTAACATTGGTTTGTTCTGGATTGAACCGACTTATATCTCTTTCAAAGCACATTTAGACTACTTAAACCTCTCCATCATTTACTAAACTTTTCAAAAATAAACTTGGCAGTATCACTTTAAATCAAGTTCAAGTTTGCTGGATTTGTATATATATATATAGGGAGAATCAATTGGTAAAATTTGGATTTACATCTCTGAACAGATTACAAAGCTTGTGACTTAGCTCCAAATTTCATCAATCCTCACAGTAACTCCTCTGTAAAAATTGATCATAACTCTTCTAATTATATTAGAGTCCACAACATCCACCAATTGATCACATCAGTAATCTAAGATCTCATTATCTTGCCATCGTTATCAAATAGTGTCAAGGATTAAAGGAAAAAGGTAGACCAAGACTACTTGAATTAAAGTTCAAAATGATTTGCAAATAATACATTTAATATCTCGAACAACACTCAACATGATGATGATGGTATATTAATGTTAGTGTTTCGCAGTACAAAAGTCTTTGTCAGCTAAGTAGAGCATCTCATAAATGCAAATGTTAAGATTGATTTGTGAAAAAAATTATGAAAAATAAAATTAGAAATGATTATATTAGAGGAATAGTTGAGGTAACATCTATTGAAGATAAAGTGGTCAAAATAATCATAGGTTATTTGGACATGTACAAAAAAGGATGAAAAACACATATAGATGGTATATAAAATTAATATTGGAGGGAGGTAGAAGGGATAGATCTAAGGAATGTGGGTGAAAGTTATTAAAAAGGCTTTGTGAAGAATAAGTTTAACATATTAAATAACACTCAATATTAAGAAACGAAAATATGGTTTCATAAAGCTATAACCAAAGTAGTTGGCAGAAGGCTCGTGTTGATGAAAAATGATGCTTCGGTCTTTGGAGATGCTGATTTATTGTTTGTTTTCATGTACACCCTGCATACCTTTATGCATGTATAAGCAATAGAGATTGCAGATTATTATTAATTCTTGTGATGAATTAGTACTCTATATAAAGCTACTCTTTCATTAGGAAAGGCCATGTATGAAATAGTGTTCTAATTCACATGTCTACAACTCCCATTACTTGCAAAGGCCATTTAATGATTTCATGTTTCTAGGATTGAGTCTATTGGCTCATTGGAAGTTAAGGGCGCTCTTGGAAGCTTACAGAGAAAACAGATAATTCTAATTGATAATGATGGTGTCAAGATAAATTTTCTATTATGGGGTGAACAAGTTATCCTAGCCAATCTTTTCAGGTCTGTGCTTCTATTAATCTAGAATTATTTGTCTTATTGTCTAGTCACCCACTTCTTACATTGTTTTTCCAATCCTCAGTATTGGATGCATGCTTGCTTTAGATACACCTTTCATTGCAAGTGCTCCAGCTAATGGAGGGATGAGTAAAGAAATCTGCCTTGAATATGGTAGTATAACACAGCTATATTTGGTTCCATTCGTCCAACATGAGGAGCAGGTTATTTACTAGCTTATGAAGTTTTATAATAATATACTTCGTCAAGTCACTCACAAAATTATATACTGCTAGGTACATTTATCTTCCACACAAACGAGGTATCAAGGATCAAAGTCCTGCACCCAAAACCAGAGTCAAAGCAAAGGTTCCCAAGTAATATTACCACTTAATCCACAAGGTTCCATCGACTTCAGCAGTTATCCATTCCGAGTGAGTCCATTTAACCTTTTTAATTCTATCTTGTCTGTTATGTTAACAAACAATATCCAAAATAATGTCAATAATGCATCTCACTCGGACAAGCATCTTCTGGGGCTACTTGCATTGATGTGAAATTCTGCCTCGGATTGCTTACGTTTTTGACATAGGGTTTGCAATTCTATAATTTATTCTGGATTGTTTCTCAATCCAGTTGTGGTGAAACTAAGCATACCCATTGAAATTTTTTGTCTCTCCGCTTAAGTGAGTTTTCATCATTTATGTACTATAGCTACATGCAAATGAAAGTCTAACTTCTCGTGCTTTATATGTAACTCTAATAGCTGATTTAAGTCTTTGGAACACTTTAAATGACCACTGAAAGATACCAAATGAAACAGGGATATATACTACCATTTTACTGGGATTGGGGATGGATGAATTGGTAGGACAAATATTAAAAACTGATATGTTGCACATGAAATTTTAGTGTAGGAAATGAATTGTCAGTCGGAACTATATGTATATGTATATATTAGATGTTCTTTGATGATATATTTTAAAATGATGTTATATGAAGTAAAAAGCTATTTGCTATATGAACGTTCATGACCATAATAAAGTGTCTGTGGGATTCTAAAATTTTCGCCTTGGCTCTACTGAGAGAATTTTGTTGATTCTTGGTCAAAGTTTTATAAGGAAGATTATATTGAAGATTATATATTATTTAGAGATTTCACCCTTATTTCGTGAGGATTTTATTGTCTGATTTTAAGTTGTCCATAGATGCAAGTCCTAATGGTTAATTACTCTTTCTGGTGATGATAAAGAACTTTTTACGGTTAGTTAGAAGCTAAGAACTTAGTGTATTAACAACAAACTTGATATTAGGTTTGAAATTTATAAGCAGAAGGAAGGGGAATGATGATGAACGCAACAATAATCCCATTTTCAGAATTATCATGGCCTTTGATTTATTTAGTCAGATGACGTAGTTGATCCAACTTAATCAAAAGATTTTTGTCAGGAGTTATGAGTTTATTCGTCTAAGGGAATTTTATAGACTTAGTGTAGATGTTTATCGGAGGGAAAGAATTCAAGTCAATCGTAGCTAATAGAGGTGTTTATGCCTTGGCAAGTGTATCTTATAATTCATTCTGATTGGGGAACTTAAGAGGTTTGATTATGAGCGTAATCTAATGGTGTCATTTCATTGCAACATCATCTACTTGGAGGGCTTGATCATAATCGTTCTAAAAAAAAAAATCTGCTCATGGATATTTTAACCTTTTTTTAAAGATAGAAATGCATACATTTTTTAGTCTGTTTGCATGATGCATGTGCACGTTTTTTCAGTGCATTTCCATTGTGCACTCATGCACTTTTTAATATATTTGCATGCTTTTTAATATCTATATGCGATGCACTACACTTTTTTGTCATTTGTACAATGTAGTTACATGTTTTTCAATGTAGTTACATGTTTTTTTGATGATTCTACATGATGCATTTGCGCAAAACCATGCTTCTTGAGGCCGTTATATGCTTCTTGGCAATGGCGCTCTGTTTATGGCCGATGCATGCTTCTCAATGCCAGCTTGGTTCTTGAGACAATGATATGTTTCTCAAGATAGTGCACTTATATTTGATAATTGCATTTGATGTGCTTAGATTTGAAAAATACCAGGATATTTGGTTGTTTGCACGAGTATTTATCATTGAGTTGCGCTCAAAATTTTATTTTGAAAATTTAAAAGATTACCTTCCACCTTCTCTATCTATTTGCGTGTATGTGTTGCAAATCTGATAACGTAATAGACAAATAGGAATCTTGGTATATATCATGTTGTAATAATTTTTGTCTTTATATATATTCATTGTGCATGATGGGTCTCATAGAAAGTCATTCCTCCCTTCTATTAATAGGAGATGTGTAGCTTGGTTTATTTAATCCTATTCAAATTCATTTGAGTTTTTATTTTGTTTAGGGATTTTCAAGTGTGATTTGAGCATGGTAAAGAGGTTCAGTTCGTGCTTGTAAGTGAGCTATTGTGTTATTTATAAGTCCCCTATAGATCTTGTTTTAATTTTAATGTTCATTTTCATTTTGTAATTTTTGGTTTGTTTGATTACAATTTGTTCAAAACTATTATTTAAAATTTTGTTGTTTGTTTCTGAATTTCAGTGGAGTTAAGTTAATGTGTTATACTTTAAAACTATGGGAGAGAGTTATAGAGCATAGGTTGCAGCGTGATACTAATGTTTCTCAAAATCAGCTTGGATTCATGTCAGGTAGGTCTGCAATGGAAGCTATAAATTTATTGAGAGGTTTGATGGAGAAATATAGTGAGAATAAGGAGATCTACATATGATATTTATTGATTTAGAAAAAGCATATGATAAAGTTCAAAGAGAAGTGCTATTGAGAGTTCTAGAAAAGAAAGGGTTTAATAATGCTTATATTCATGTCATTAAGGATATGTATGCAGGAGCTGTTACCTTTGTTCAAACACAAAAGATGGTTTGACCAAGTATTTTCCTATTTCAGTTGGATTACATCAAGGATCAACCTTAAGCCCATATCTTTTGTGCTTTAGTCATGTATCATGGTGTATGATTTTTCTGATGATATTCTTCTTGTTGATAAGACTAGAGGGGGAGTTGAAGGTAAACTTGAATTATGGAGGTCAACCTTAGAGTCTAAAGGCATTCGTTTGAGTAGATCTAAAATTGAATATATGGAGTATAATTTTAGTATAGATAGATCTAGTTTGGAGATTATGACTTTGGGTGATCAAATCAGTAATATGAGTACACGTTTTAGATATCTTGGGTCTATTGTTTAGTGTGATGGTGAAATAGATCGGGATATTATTAGTAGAATTCAAGTTGGATGGTTGAAGCGTAGGAATGCATTGGGCTTGTTGTGTGATAGAAAAAGTCCCTTTCAAATTTAAGGGAAATTTCTATAAGATGGTGATGAAACCTGCAATGCTTTATGGTTGGTCATTAAAAGAGAAGAATAATATTAAGTATTGCATAGATGAGGATGCTCAGGTAGATGAGTGGCTTTTCTCTTAGAGACTGGATATGAAATGAGCATATACAAGAAAAGGTTAGAGTAGCTCTAGCGGAAAATAAGATTAGAAAGAGTTTCCTTAGATGGTTTGGTCACATAAAACGACAACCTTCTGATGACCCGGTAGGAATTTAGATATATTAGATTTGGCTTATGTTAAGAAGGTGGAGGTAGACTTAAAAAGACTTGGTTAGAAAATATTAGAAATGAACTTTCTTTATTAGATTTAAATGAGAATTTGACTCTTAATAGGACACAATGGAGAAAAGTGATTCATGTGGCCGGCCCCACATAGTGGGATAAAGGCTTGATAATGATGTTTTTATTTTATATGAATTTCAATAGTTTATGGCAACCTCCTACTTAGGGGATTTCTACAGGAGTGCTTGACCTTTCCATTATACTTAAAAAAAGTGTGTATAATTGATGTCGTATGACATCACAGTTGGAGGATTTTTATTCCATCATTTTTAAAAAGAGTGCATAGGCTTTCATATACATGCATGAGCGAATATGTAGAATTTGCCCGACATCTTAGCATAACTCACACATATATTTATTATGTAAATTTTTCTGCACCGTTAGAACAATGCACATCGGTACATAATAGGAGAATTTTGAATTATATTTCGTGTGAGATGGGTGATGAAGATGCAGAGATAAGTTGAGAGCAAATACACAATTTTTTAGTCTCTATTTTATGTATTCTTTTTTTCCTTTTTCCTTTTCTTTATATATATATACATAAATAAATAAATAAATAGATAAATAAATTAATAATATAATATAATATAATATAAATGTGGAGTAAGAAAGATAAAGATATGAACATGATTAGAGAGGGTGTGGATAAAAAGTCACTAAGAGGGAGGCAAGAGAGACAAACGTGAAGTAGTGAAAAGGGAAGAGAAGAGTCTTCTCTCTATAGAGGGAGGGGAGAGGAAAAATTAGAGAGAGGAAGTAGTCTTTGATGGATTATTGTTGGGGCACAAGGAAGTTGGTTGAAATAGGCTTGTTGTAGTTAAGGAGGTTGGTAATCGGAGAAGGTGGGAACAGTTTCTAGCAATTTGGAGGTGGAGTTGTTGGAGAGGTTACGAGGTGGGTTGGCATACTGAGAGGATGGTGATAGGCATAAGGCTTGCGGTTTGAGGGTTCTTGGAGAAAGGGGAAGCTAGAGCTGAGAGGAGAGGGGAGATTGGCATCTTAGAGGTTGGTAGGTTCGATAAGAGCCAATTAAGGTGGGAATGGTCAACGAGAGCTTGTCAGCGGTGTTGTTGTTGGATTAGTTGTTGCATGGTGGGTTGGTAGGCTGACGAGATGAAGATCGACATAGGTCTTGTTGTTTGAGGGTTGTTGGAGAAAGGGTGTCATAACCTAATCTAGCTGGACTCACGGACTTAACATGTCATGTTATGTTGACTTGTGACATGCTAGCCCAAGATCTAAGTTTTGTAGACTTCTCATAGTTTAGTAAATCATATAAATCACAGAGTTTCTAATTAACTTCAATAAATAGAATAAAATAAAATCATTCACAAATTTCTTTTTATTCCATTTATCATCAAAATGTATATACAGCTTTCACTACAAGAAATTTAGTTAAAACCAGCAGTTTTTTCCGGCGGCTTTACCGGTAAAACCGGCGGTTTTCAAAAAAACCGGCGGCTTCGCGGCGGTTTTCAAGCCGCCGGTAAAAATGGCGTAGGAAACCATTGCAGGCGGTCTTTTTTCGGCGGTTTTATTCGTCGACGGCCTTTCGGTGGCTTATACCGCCGGTTATTACCGGTTTTAGTACCGGCGGTGTTCCGGCCGTTAAGTCGCCGGTACTTTTACCGACGGTTAACCGGCGGTCCATACACCGACGGCATGCCGGCGGTTATAGCGGTCGGTGTGCGTTTGAACAACCGCCGGCTAGCATCGGTACACCGCCGGTACAGTACCGGCGGTTGCCCGGCGGTCGGTGCCGACGATCTAGCTAGCGGTCAACACCGCCGGTATGTCACCGGATAACTGCCGGGTGACGTCGGTAAACCGCCGGTATAGTACCGGTGGTTGAAAGAAGTTACTAGCGGGGTCAATCAACCGTCCGGTATCGTCATTTCCAGCAGTCAAACCGTAGGTTGGCCGCCGCAAACCTGTAGCATCTAAAAAAAAAAATGACAGCCTTCCCTCTATTTGAGGGAGGTTCACCCTAAATTCTAAACCTGCACAGAAAGCAATATATAACAACAAGTTTTGGGCAACACGCCGCTATATTCAATCAACTATCACAAATATATACATAAGCACAAACATAAGTTCAACAAATATATACATAAGCACAAACAAAGTTTATATGTTCAACCATCAAACATAAGTTCTAAATAAGTTCACAAGTTCTAAATAAGTTCACAAGTTCTAAATAAGTTCATCAAACATAACTCCTCAGCTGTATTATCGTTGTCTGGAGATGCATGTGGCTGCTCCTCTTGCTCTTGCTTCCTTTGATTTTCAATTATGTAGGATTGCATCTCTACTTGCATTTCATTTTGAACCCTTCTCATTTCTTCAATCTCTCTAGTCAAAGTTGCAACCCTCTGACTCACAGTTTCTTCAGCTCCACTTGGATCATAAAATACTGAGGTGGATGAACTGCCCTCATAATCATAACCCTGTGAACCCAAGCCATATACCTCCCCCTCTGTCTTCCACCAACAACATCTGACCATGTATGATACTCAGAAGTGTGGGCCGATCATGAAGATGATCCCTCGCCAGTGAACTGCCGACTTTCTCGAGCTCGTACAAAATCATCTTGCAAGAATAAAGCCATAAAATATATTGATATTACAATTAATTTTATTAAAATAAATTTTTATTCCAAAACTCGAAAAAATTTTACTCACATGAGCCTTTTTAGCCTTTTCGTCAACCCACTAATGGTCAGCTTGATGTTGATGAGTTCTTGTATGCAACTCCAGTGGTGTTGGCTCCCGACCAAGGTACTCTTTCTGAAAATTTAAGATATAGTTATAATAACATAAATATATTTAATAAAATTATTTAAAACTCTTACCAGTCGTCGTCTATGTTCCGTATGAGGAACAAATCCACCAGTATGAAGAGAGCTTCCTAAACCCCTACAGTTAGAGTTTTTACTTTTCGCATTGGACCACATGCTAGTGCTTACAAACCTTTATCGAAACATTTGTTATCAGGGTTTTGTACCTAGAAACATTTTCAAATATTAGTATTTTTTATAATAAATAAGATTTAAATTCTTAAAATTGATGTGCTCACATATGATCTGAACCAACTTGGAAATTCATTTGCAACATGTTCAATATCCATCGAATCTGTCAAAGGCAAATTGCTTACGAAATACCTGGTGACAAATAATACTTTAGTATTTTAAATAAATATTACTCATTATTAACATTATGCAAGAACTTACTCTAAGATTGGTTCAACTTCTTCACAGTTCAATAGCACATACAAATTCGCTGTTTTTATTTCTAAATCGTTGAAAAATCTTTCAACACATTTGCCACTGAGCTTTCATTGCCTTTTAAATACTGATAGTGCAGCATGTGATTGTTCTTCTACATCGAAGTTCATGTTACGACCAATCTTTGTTCTTGTACTCCTTATATGGGGCTCGAAATAGTAGGAGCAAAAGTGAGTGATTTTTTGAGACAAATATGCTTCACATATTGATCATTCTGGTGGTGCTTTATTCTTAACATATTTCTTCAACTTATTCAAATATCTATTAAACAATAGCAATTATCAAGTTAATAAAAATGTGTTATCTCAAGTTATTCAAAAATATTGGAGACTTAATAAAAATATGTTTTACCTTTCGAAAGGATACATCCAACGATATTGTACAGGTCCACCAACTCTAGCTTCGTAAGGTAGATGGACTGGAAGATGTTCCATAGAATCAAAAAAATTCGAGGGGAATATTTTTTCTAACTTGTATAGGATGATTGGTATGTTATCCTCGTACCTCCGTAAAGCATCTTTGCTTAGTTTAGATGAACATAGGACTTTGAAGAAAATGCTAAGCTCAGTTAACAGATTTGATTTGTAATCGGGTAACATACATACTATGATCGGAAGAAGAACCTCCATAATTATGTGATAATCATGTCTTTTGAGTTCAAGTAACCTTGCAGATTTCATGTCAACACATCGGCTTATATTTGATCCATAGCCATCAGACATTTTTAAACCTTTAAACCACTGACATATCGATCTTTTTTGCTCTAACGTGAAAGAGTACGGAGCTTTGGGCTTCATTATTTTATCGTCGATTGTTGTTACTAACTCTAGATTTTTTCGCCGGCAATACTCTTTTATGTTCATCCTTACTTTGATATTATCTTTACTCTTACCTTTAACATACATAATTGTATTAAAAATATTGTCCAGGAAGTTCTTCTCAATGTGCATAACATCCAGATTATGCTTTATCAATTTAGTTCTCCAATATGGTAATGTTTAGAAAATACTTTTTTTAATCCAATTACGTTCAACACCATAACCCGAAAATTTAGACTCTGATAGCATTGAAAAATCAATAATTGTTGGAATGTCAGAAAGTCTCTATAGTGCATCATCACCACTTAATCTGGGTGGAGGGGCGACCACTCAACTCTGTTTTTAACGAATGCTTCCTTATTTCTCCGAAATTGATTAGCAGGTAGAAACATACGATGACAATCAAACCAAGTATTTTTCCCTCCATGTTTTAGTGTGAAAGTTTTACTATTCTCCATGCAGTAAGGACATGCTAATTTTCCTACTGTGTTCCAACAAGACAACATACTATAAGCTGAAAAATCACCAATGGTCCACAACAATGCAGCTCGAAGGAGAAAATTTTGTTTTGTTGATATGTCATATGTGAGCACTCCTTCCCTTAATAACTTGAGGTCCTCAATTAATTGTTGCAAAAAAATATTAATTTTTGCTTTTGGATTATGTGGTCCAGATATTATAAGAGTTAAGAACATGTACGGAGTAGTCATACACATCTCTGGTGGAAGGTTGTATGGTGTTAATATAACTGACCAACAAGAGTACGGTGTAGCAGTTTGACTATAGGGGGTAAAACCATTAGCACATAATCCCAATCTTATGTTGCGGGGTTCAGCAGCAAATGAAGCATGCACTCGATCAAAATGTTTCCACGCTTCAGCATCTGATGGATGAGAAAGAACACCACTTTTTGCTATTTTCTCCTTATGCCATCTCATATGGCCTGCTGAACTCATTGATGCATAGAGTCGCGGAAGTCTTGGAATGATTGATAAATAAAATAAACGGGAGTATGACACATCTTTTTTTTGACGATGTTGTTTTCCCGAGTTTGGATAGTCATTTGGATGTTGAAGCAAACGTCCCCCTACATAGTTGTGAAAACATTTATTAGAACACATGTGTAAACGTGCTATACTTTAAAACAAGTATATTAAAGTCAAATCTAATACCTCAACTTTCCTTACCGGGTCATCAAAAGCCTCCATTTAATGTCAATAAACCATGAAAAGCGACTCTCTTTAATCTTATCTTCCATTGGATATGCTCACTTCGTATCCTATCTCCAAGGGTCAAGCCACTCATCATTCTCTTTAATTTATTGACCACGATTTGGCACCATAAAGCATTGCAGATCTCGCCACCATCTTATAGAATTTTTACTAAAGTTTGAGGGAGACTATTCTATCACACAAGGCATGATCGCTGCCTCACAAATGGACCCGTTGTGCACTTCCGTTTGGAGGTACTAGGTTGAGTTAGCAGTCATCGTTAGATGAACTAGAGGATGTTCTTTACATCTCCTAATGTTCTTTATCAGCAATATGATTGTGCTGATAATATACCCTTCTATTTCACCATCACTCTGAACAAAAGATCCAAGATATCTAAAACATGTATCTTATTAATGACTTTATCACACAAAGTTACAATCCCCTTACTATGTTTATTTCCACTAAAATTACACTCCATATATTCAGTTTTAGATCTACTCAAGTGAAAATCTTTAGACTCTAAAGTTGACCATCATAATTCAAGTCTAAGGCTGATCCTTGATGTAATCCAACCGAATAAGGAAAGTACTCGGTCAAACCACCTTGTGACATGTTAAAAGTTAAATTCTCATCTAATTCTAATAAAGAAAGATCATTTCTAATATTTTCTAACCAAGTCTTTGAAGGTCTACCTCTACCATGCTCTCCCTTTCTCTCTCTTGCTCACTCACTCTCTCTATCTCTCTCTCTCTCTATTACCTCTCTCTCTCGCTCTCTCTCTCTCTTTTGCTTTCTCTCTCTCACTCTCTCTATCTCTCTCTCCCTCTCTCTCTCTATCTCTCTCTCTCTCGCTCTCTCTTGCTTTTTCTCTCTCACTCTCTCTTTATCTCTCTCTCTCCCTCTCTCTCTCCCTCGATCTCTCTCTCTCACTCTCCCTCTCTCTTGCTCTCTCTTACACTTGCTTGCTCTCTTTTTCTCTCTCTATATCTCTCTCTCCCTCTTTCTAGCTCTCTCTCTCTCTCTCTCTCTCTCTCTCTATCTATCTTTCTTGCTCTCTCTCTCCCTCTCTCTCTCTTTTCTCTCTCTCTCTCTCAATCTCTCTCTTGCTATCTTGTTCTCACCCAAAGTCACAATCATTAGATCTATCATTACTAAAATTACACTTAATAAATTCAAATTTAGATCTACTCAAACGATTACAAGATTACAACCTCTTGCAAATGTCTAGATTACAACCTAAAGCATACACTACATTACAAACTCTTGCAAATGTCTAGTGAGAACAAAGAATCACAGAAAAACATTCAAGTTTACCTTGCAATCCCGGTTTTCCTTCAACTCCCACGAACACTAGGGCGGCCGGTATGGGTTCGGCGGCCGGAGAGAGGTCTTCGGCGGTTGTTAAGCCGCTCGATCGAGCGAGAGGCGGGCGGAGGCGACGACGGAGCTCTGCCGAAGTGAGAGAACGGAAGAAGATAAATGAAATGGATGGCTCGGGCTTGTTAATTTTAAGGCTTTTACCGGCGGCGTTCCGGCGGCCTCAACCGCCGGTAATGAAATCACTTAACAACGGCGGTATGCGCCGTCGGTAGACCGCCTGTAATATTTAGGTCCGGCGGTTCATCCGGCAGTTACATGACCACCGCTAGTTTCGGCGGCTTGAACTTAAATAATCACCGGTTAGGCCGCCGGTAATAACCGGTGGCCATATAACCGCCGGTCAAGGCCGCCGGTAACAGCTGAATTTCCTGTAATGTTTACACTATAGTATATGGCTACAAAGATCAAAACAGAGAAATCACATAACTAGCCACGACTGTACAAAATTAAGAAAATACTTATACAAACTCAGATAGATAAGATCTTGAACTCAGCTACTCAACGAGCTCTTTCCCTTTCTCCTGACTTGAAACATTAAGAAGATAAGATGTGCGAGCCAACATAGATTAATAGGTCACACGCACTGATCTGAATTTTTAATAATTTATTCATTAAGCAATTAATTAAAGGCAGTTCAAAGAAATTTGCTATATATCAGAATAGAAAGTAACAAATTCCCCTCAGGCCTCCCATAAAAAATAAATGTTAGAATTCAGGCCCTTATGGCTTCCTATGCTGGCATATTAGAAAATAGTCTATTATGGCTCTTAATATCTAGCATATATCAAATATTTAAAAACTCAGACTCTCATGACTTACTGTGATTTAACATTAGAATAGAACTTCCATAACATATCAGATCTCAGAATACACATTTCTAGCATAAAAATGTATATATAACATAACATCACAATAAGGAAATGTAAATAAACCAATTTCAGAATTTCACAAAAGCTTTTTACGTAGACAATAAAATTAATTATAGAGTAGAATTTCATAGTTTCAAAATGTCACCAGATTATCGAGGATTGTTCAGTGCATTATTTTAAAATTTTAATCGCACTACAAAATTATTTTTTGGGATTAGAATTATTTTATAGTTAAATAAATTAGCGTACTTTTCAAATATCCTGTAGAAAATTTTCAAAAAATACCTAAATATCCAGAATGACTAGCTCTAAGACATACAGAAAATTACATGGTGAAGGTTTTGCAGGTATAAAGTTATCCACATTTGTGTAGTATGAATTTATTAATTTAACAAAAAAAATTCCAAAATTTTCGTATTTGGAAAAATGAAATCGACAGAATGTAATTTATCTCAATCCAGTCAACTTTCATAAATAAACCAACAACAAAAAATGGATCAGTCTCCCAAACCTAACTTTATCTCTCTACAATTCCTCTCTCTCTAGATTGCTATTTTAGGATGAGAAAATGATTTTGATAAAATAAAAAAGGTGGAAATAGATATTTTATAAAAATTTTAAGCCTGGTGCCGTCGAGCCTGGTCTTGCGTGCCACAGTGGTCCCCATAAGAAGGCATTGCATCGCAGTGCTGCATCTCAGTGTTGTAGCACTGAATTTTATTTTACCAAAAGGCAAAAAGCTCGATATCGTGGCTCCGTGCGCCCCAGAGAAAAGTTCTAGATTCTCAATCATGCATACAACCCCTCCGGGACTTGCTTTAGAATAGATTCAAACATTCACATGCATGCAGAACATTCTCAGACAAATGCAAGAGTTGTTAAATGCGAAAATTTAGCGAGTTACTGTTATCAGATCGAGTCAGAATTGGTAGACTGTGCCCTGATTCAGGAGGTGTTACAAAGAGGTGGCTAGAGCTGAGAGGAGAGGGGTAATTGGTGTTTTAGAGGTTGGAGGGAGAGGTTGTGAGGCTCGTTAGGAGTCAGTTGAGTTGGGAAAGGTCAATGGGAGCTTGTCAGTGGTGAAGAGGGAAGAGGTCATATGGTAACCTATGTGTGAGAAGATCTAGCAGGTCCCCATGCATTGGAGAAGGCGAGTGTTGGGTATGATTGGTTTGTGCTATCTGATGCAAGAGGCGATGGGAAGAACTATTCGTACAACATGAGATAATACGGGGATTTGACCATATAGGCTACCGAATTTTGATTTTTTTTTTAAATTTAACTTTTGTTTATTTAGTTTTTTAGATTAGATTTAATCAATAATAATAGTAATTGAGCTTTAAATGCGCGCGCACACACACACACACACACACACACACACACACACATATATATATATATATATTAAAAATAATAATTTTTATATTAATAATTGTAGGAGCATTTAATTTAATTCATTGTGCATCAACTAAGATCATTTTGTTGCTCGAGTATTCCAATTGCGCGCTGTAACCTCATGTGATGGAAAATATTGCGTTTCATCTTTGTGCGATAATACAAATTATATGGTTGCCTTCTTTGGATACATCGACATAGTGTGTTTTTTGAACGATCAATGTTCTGGTGATTTGTGCATGACATCATAGCCGTAGTCTGTCATTTCATCATGTTTGATTGAAATACGTACAAGATGTTTGTTTTGTTTAAATTCAATATTTTGGGTGCATCAGCGTAGTCCGTTTCACAAATAGGCAATGCTTGGGTGATTTCTCGGCGACTTTGTGTTTTTATGCCATCGTTTAATTGCGATTGATCTAGTTGAGTTGATTGCAGGAGGTGCTTACCTTGGTATTATTTACATTTCAGGTGTGTCTGCACACTCCATGTGCCGAGCGGATGATGTTTGAGTGATTTGATCACATTCGATGCTTTTTGAGTTTATTTCGTGTGATGTCATGTTAGTTGGTTGCCATTCTCGATACACTTTCTCGAATAAATCATGGAACACAAATGGAGGTCAATAATGCCATAATAAATTGTGTTGTGCTTGGAGGTTTTGAAATAAAATATTGAATATTAAAATTGCTAGTTTGCACCAAAAAGTTTTTTTTTTTAATTTAATTCTATCTTCTAGAACAGATTCATAGTGTCTAATGACTACTTCCGGGAAGACTTGATGCCTCCGATGCTAAAAATTATTATTTCCAGCAGCTTAAATTATTTACCTTTAAGATGCTTACAATCTTAACTTTCCCACATCAAATTATATGCATAACCATTTTCAAACTTTTGAAGCTTTGTAGGCTTATGTGAGCGATCTTAGTGATAAAATGACTGGAATCAGCCTTTACGGGACTGTTACAGATATCAAAAGAGAGAGAGAATCGGTTGAAATTGTGTTTTCCATGACTATCGCAGATACAACAGGATCAATTGTTGCAAAGCTGCACTTTGTCGGATCATGGTAAAACTATGTGCTGCTATTTTCCATCATGAATTATTGTTGTTATCTGTTTTTATTTATTTTGTTTTTGTTTGGTTCTGCTCAGTCTTGATTTTTTTTTGTACTTAAAATTAAAATGTTTGTGTGGTCTAATTATTTTCTGTTTGCGGAAGCAAAATTAGAAAAATGCGGAACAACAGAAAATATAATTATTTTATATGAAAATATTGCAATAAAGTCAATTTAATTCATAATTAATTCACCTTAGTTCTAACTATACCAGTTAAGTTTTTGTATTTGACTTAGTGTTACTTTTAGTTACCTTCATAACATTGATTATTAGGTTTTTAGGCTAAGTAATATTTAATTATTCAAATTAAAATTTAATTAATGTTATCATACCAATAACAAATAATCATAAATAAGCATTACTATTCTAGTGATCTTAATTAAAATAATCATTAGTTTCTAAATAACCCTAATAAATTGTTAAGTTTTAATTAATAAGAGTAATCAATTGATTATGGAATTATCCCATAATTACTATAATTAAATACTAATAATTTTAATGAATATCTTTATTAATCCCTAATTAGCTTAAGTATATAATTAATTATTGATTGCTCTAGTCAATTAAAAGCTGATTAATTATCCTAATTTTATTGACTAATTCAATTCAATATATTAATTATCTTAATTAGTACTTGAATTAATCCCTAATTAGTCTAAAAACTCATTAATTATCAATTACTCTTATGAATAGTAATAAATAAATTAATTATCTTTTGCTTAATTTCATAAGTTAGACATAAAATTTTAATGATCTTAATTAATCCCTAATATTTCTAAATATTTAAATATCATATGCATAATTAATTATTTATTTATTATCTTAAACTTCATTATTATACTAAAAATCTTAATAATATCCTGGTCAAAATTAATATATATTTTGCCTTAGTATATTGTTTACCTACATGATTTTAATCTAGTAATTATTCTAGACCTCATTACTATAAAAAACACTTTAAATCTTAATAATATTCATTATTACACTAATTGACTAAAACAATCGGTAGGCCTATTTTTGAAACATATGAAATTATTCTTGTTAAGTGTTTTCACAATTTGAGGAAAACAAGCCATTTTGTTTGCTAAAACAAGAAATGGAAAGCAGGTTTCCAAATGCATTTTTATTATTTGAGTGTTTGTTTTTAAAATTAAAGTTTTTAGCTTTTAAGGATTTATATAATAGTTTAGATATTAAGCCGAATGATATATATATATATATATATATATATATATATATATATATATATATATATATATATATATATATTAGCCAAACAAAGAGATAGGATTAGTAAGGATTAAGTTCAAATGAAGTTCATTGATGAAGATCAAATAGTGCTTTTATTGGAAGAGGATATTTAACAAAGGTGGGGAGATATTTTGTTGATCTTTTCAATGAAGATTGTGAGAATATGATTGATTTTAATGTCCTTAGCACCCTAAATGAAAATAAAGATTTTTGTTTTTATCAGCGTATTAATAAAATCGAAGTTAAAGAGACTTTAAAGAAAATAAAGTATGAAAAAATTGTTGGAGCTAATGATATTCTAATAGAGGTGTGAAAATGCTTAGGTGATGATGTAATTTCTTGGCTTACTAAACTTTTTTATATTATTTTTGTCACAACTTAACCAAATAGGACCTATTGATGGGACAAGTCCTATCGTGTTGAGCTATAGCAGACAAATCTCAATATCTAGTTTTGAAAATATTTCAAAATTCTTCTTTCAATTTAAACTTTAAAATAAACTACAGAATACAGAGCTACTATAAACATCAATAATACTGTAAATAAACTCATCCACAATATTTCTTTCATTTCATCAAAATGTATCTATAGGATCTACACTAAAGTACATTGCTACAAAACAAAGATCAAAACATTGTATAACTAACATTGAGTGTGATTTTCAAAAATCAAAACAGAGAAATACCTATAAACTTATAGCAAATCTTGAAACTACTAATCAACCAACTTCTTTCCTTTCTAGATCCTAAAAACCAAAAGCAAAACCATAGTGAGTTATAATAGCTCAGCAAGTCACAGACAATGATCTAAACTTTCAAATATTTCTTTTATTAAATATTTTCATAATATTTAAATGCAGGTAAAAACATCATAATAAATCCCTGTATTGAGTAGAATAATAAAAGTATAACAATTATCTAGATTCAAATAATAATACTGAGCAAATAATTAAAATTGAAATTCATATCACATAATAGTTTATATTAGATTTTTTGTCTTATACATAATCTTAAAGGTCCCTTACTGATGCAGGACTTAAATGCCTAAGCGATGTTACTTAAGAATTTTGCACGCTTTAATTTAGAGAGCAATATTGGAGTGATTTAAACGATGAAATAAAACAAACAAGGTGTGAAACTAGCTTAGGCCAAGTCATACAACTAAAGGTTATGATCACAAAATAATCAATTACTCAATCATAGCATACATGGAAGATTTTCAACGAAAAGTCCCTAAGTTAACAATGAGACTAGTCACTATGAAAATAGATCCCTTACTCAACTCTTTAGAATACTAGGCTTTCAGAGAGAATTAAGACAACCTTCATGAATCAATTATGACCACAATTGAGAGCAATTCAGAAGATTTAAAATTTGGATGAAGAGTTTACCTTTGTTAGGATTTGGAAATAATCTGCCACTGTATAGGGGAGAGCTGTTCTTCAAGGGCATCAGCAAGGGTGAAGACGATCCTCTCCACATAGTCCTCAACAGTTTGGTCAATCTCTAGGTTGAGGTTGAAGAACAGGGAGTTGAGGATAGGGGTGTCAATATTTAACATGACATGAAAACTCGACCCGGAATTTTCGGATTTGACCCGATCTGTTTCCAAAACGAATCGGGTTTGGGTTCACGGATTCGACCCATTTGAAAAACGGGTCGGGTTCGGGTTGACCAGACGGGTTGCCAGGTCAACCTGGAAACCCGTTTGAACCCCTGCCCTCGGACTTGCCCGCCCCCTACCCGGTTCCCGGAGACCTGCCTGCCCCCTGCCAGCACGCCCGCGCGGTTGCCAGATCGCCTGCGCCGCTGCCTGCTCGCCTGCGCTGCTGCCCGCCACCCCGTTCGCGATGCCTCACCCGCCTCGCGCGACCCCGCCCGCCCATCGCACCCTCCCCGTGCGCCCGCCATCCAGCTTTCCCGGGTCGGGTCGGGTCGGGTCGGGTCAACCCGTTAACCCGCCATGTCGGGTCCGGGTTTGCATTTCTGACCCGTTCACCTACCCGGATCGGGGTAGGGTCGACCCGTTTGAACCCGGGTCAGTTCCGGATTCGACCCGAAATTGACATTCCTAGTTGAGGATATCGACGTGGCCTTGGTCTTCGTAAATGAATCCGTGATCTTGTTCAGGATCGGCTATACAATGGTGGACAGCAATTTCAAGGTTCGGAAACCTTTTGGACTGCGATCGGAGACTTTCCAGACAATGGGACAACAATAGGAATTTGCTGAAACTACTGGACACCAGCTAGGAAAGTTCGGACAGCAGCTACGCAAAATCTGGACAGCAGTTTTGGCACTGGAAAATTCTGAACAGCATATAGAATGTCACGACCCGGGCGGTGAGCTCGCGCAGGCGAGGCGGGAACAAAGGTCGGACGGTAGGTTAAATTATCTAATCTCTAAATCTATTTCCATAATAATTTGAAAGAGCCTCTAAAACATCAAATTGAAAACACATAAACATATAAGCAAACATATTCTTCATCCTTACCTTTCTTCCGGAGCTCCTCCACTACGATAAACATTGCCGCCCCTTCTACTCATTTGATTAATTAAGCTTACCTGAAAATGTTAACAACTAACATAAGCTAAAGCTCAGTAAGTAATACACAATTCTAAACTACAGTAAACAAGGCAACTGAACAATATGCTAAATGTCAATTTCATATGAACATAACATAAAATGATTTCATACTTAACATAACATTAAACATATCATATCATAAAGCCATATTTTCCATTTCATTTCCATATCCATATCATTTTTCATAACTTTTCCTTTTCGTATATAATACAACCGTCATAGGAGCCACCGTCTAGTACCATAAAGGTACTTCTTTACCATTTCCTTTTCCATATCCTTTACCATTTTATCGTGCACGAGTACAGCGTCCCTAGCTAGTACCATTAGGGGGTGAACTCCATCCTTTCAACATGCACATACAAGCATTCAATTAATATTCATATCATCTCATTCCATATAACATAAACTTTATCATATAGAATATAAAATGTAAATGTAATTTGTATGATCATTCACTTGACAACAGTAAAGGATAATGATTGCATATAACTTGAGGGTAACAAAAGTATTACTGAAATAAAGAACAGTGTATACTTACCTGAAAATTAGAAAATTGATTTCTCCCCGCTAATCCTTCTTCCTTCGAGATTTCTTCAAAACACCTAAAAGATATAATTTCTTCTTCAAAATCATTTATAATAAATCTAAATTAATGCCCTCATTCTATTCAAAATCTACCCTAAGTTCATCCTTTCCCTCTCTCCAAAAGATCACATAAAGTATATTATAATCTAAAAACTCATAATTTTGTCTAATTACTTAATATTAATCAACTTAACACTTTCTCCATAATCTAAATTAATTTAAAATAATTCTATTTTCGGATTAAACTAATTAAAAATTAGGAAAATAAGATTTTATAAGAAAAACTCAATTTCTTCTCTTAAAAACTCTCTTAGGACCCTTAGGAATAACATTTGCAAAGACACTTCCAAAAACTCTAACTTTAGAGAAAACCCTAATTTCCAAAATTTCATATTTTGATGAAAGAAAAGCACATTAGGGTTTAGAAACATCCCCCTAACCTTCCCTAAACTTTTTTCAAAAGAATCTCAAAGAAAACTTAAGTTTTTCTCAAACCCTAGAAATCTTCTCATCCAAAAATCTTAAGAAGGAGAGGGAAAACCCTAGTTCTATTGCATACCTTTCACTTCCCTTAGTCTCCCCTACGATTTTCCCCAAGTTTGGCCACCGGAAACCGCCGCCGGAGCCGCTTGATCTCTCTTGCCCGTCGCCTCTACCGTCCGTCTCCCCCTCTTCGTGCTTTCGGGTGGAAAAACGAAATGGGGACCGAATAGAATTCGGTCCCCTTAAGAGAAAAGGATTTCCAAATGGTCAATTTTGCCCTCACTTAAACAACCCATGCTTGAATAAACATTAGGGGTAGAATTGGCATTTAGAAACTTCCAAAATTCATAATTCTCAAAATACTCATAATTAAATATAGGTTCTATATATGAAAACGATCAGAATTTTACGCTCTATTTTATAAAATTATTCCCGTCGAAATCCGTCAACATTGAATTTTTCACTTAAAACTCGTCGCGGCGCTTTGAAAAGCGTGTGAGGTCTAAAACGGCATTTTCGGGTTTTCACATAGAATCTGTCCAAAAATCTGGACAGCAAATTGGGAAGGGAAAAATTCAGGGTTTGGGTGATTAATTTGAGTGGGAGGGGATGGGGTAGTGGCCGACCATAGGGAGGAGGGGAGGAAAATTTTAATTCCAGGAAATTTTGAATTTGAATAGGGGAAGGAAACAAATTTAGAAATCTGAAATGAATTTCAGCCTTAAAGGGAGTAAGTAATTGGGCAATGATTGATTGATTTAAGGAGCATTAATGGGCCTAGGAAGTAATTGAGAAAGGGAGAGAAAGAGGGAGAGGGGGGCGGCAACCCTTGATTGGGTTTGATTGGAGAATTAATGGGGGAGAATTAATGGGGGTTATTTGAATTGGATAGAGAGGGAGGGCTGACCATGTAAGGGGCTTGATTGGGGGGATTAGAGAATCCTTTCCAAACTTAGGATTTTAAATATGGAAAGAAGATTAGAGGAAATCTCTAATTAATTTCAGATCTGATAAGATTGGCAAATTTCCAAATTATATCAATCTTATTTTAAGAAAGGATTCAAATTCAAATAAATTTGAATTTGAAATTTGAAATCTTTCCAAATTTAAGATGATCCAAATTAGGTAGTGATGGGGACATCAGATCGTGGAAGGTCTATCAGAAACGTGGCCATCGATCTACGTCCACGATTGAGTCATTGTATTTTCGAGTTGTTTTATGTATTTTCTCATTTATGATGTCATATTGCATTTGCTTTATTAGTTTCTCGTTGTACCTTTTTATTAAGGGACGTTGTATGTAAGCCCTAGGGGCATTGTCGTTCTTTTATTTTGTGAGTCTTTGTACGAGGCTATTTATAGCCCCATTGTTCTTCTTTTCAAGGGATGAATGATTGAAAGAAATTTTTCACAAATCTTTTGAGTCTCTTGAGAGCTTGAGGAATTTCCGAGAGATCCCTAGGAGAGGGAAGAATTGCGCATCACACACCAACCTAGACGAGTTGGGTTCGTGCTTCTATTTCTACCTCTTCCCCTTGCTCCTACCACCACCACCGCCGACCTTACTCCCCATTCCCCCTCCCACGGTCAAGCCCCATCCTCACCGAAACCATCCCCTCTTCACCCAACCGACTTCACCTCCCCACTACCAAACCCGGCGCCCACTACCACCCTAGCCGCCGGCCCCCCTTTAAATTTTCCCTCCTTTTGGTCTTTAATTATTTCCTAATTTAGATTGAATAAATTAGGAAGGAATTTTGAATTCAAATCCAAGTGATTTGAAATTCAAAAACTTTCCCAAAATACAAAATCTATTTTAGGAAATTTTTAATCCTCATCCTCAAATCAATATTTGATTAAAGGGGATTTAAGTTCTCTTCCCTAATTTATGTTCCCCAATTTAAGCAAGCATTAAACACTTGCATTTAATCCCCCTTCCCCCCTTATTGCTGCCGGCCCCCTATGAGATTGGAATTGGAATTCTTTCCTAATTCCAATTCCTTACCTTGGAAATATTTCCAAAACCCATAATTCCTCTCTTGGCCAAAATCCTCCCATGCTTCCATTAATTTAATTTCTTTCCAAAAGGGAACTTCTCCTTTTGGAATTAAATTAATCCTCCTCTCTCTACCCCCCCCCCTCTCTCTCTCTCTCTCTCTCTCTCTCTCTCTCTCTCTCCAATCCCCTCTCTCTACATTAACACCTCTTTCCCCTCTAGGAATTAAATTCAAACTTGATTCCTAATTCCCTCCCAATTAGAAATCTGAAATTTTTTCAGATTTTTAATTAGTTCTTCCCCTCTTAACCTACTGCTCCTCTCACAAACCCTTCTCCCCTTGGTCGGGCTAACTATCTTTATCTCCACCTCAAGTCAAGAGAAACTTCTTGCTCTCTAAGTAACTGTAAGTAAAGTCACTGAACCTTGTGCTAAGTGTGGCAGATTACATAAAGGTGAATGTTTGATTGGTTCCAACACTTGCTATTGGTGTCATCAGCCTGGACACATAGCAAAATATTGTCCTGCTTTGACTCAGAAGACTTCAGGAGGAATGAGATCAGTTGAAACACCTTCACAAAAGAATTATGGAAAGTCCAAGATGATAGAACCATCAGTTGCGTGTTCAGTGCAAAATCAATCCAGGCAGAATGTTAGACCACGAGTTTACACTTTGACTCAGCAAGAGCCCGATGGATCTTTAGATGCTGACAATGACAATTGAGACGGCTTTATAGTTTATTTTCAGTAACTTGTAATGATAAATTTGATGTTTTGATGTTTTGGATTAGTAGTTTATCTTGTTATGTCATGACAGATGTTTTGGGATTGATCAGATTATTTTGCTAAGATATTTCAGATGTTTGGTTTATTCTGTTTCGATGTTGAGGTTTATGTTAATGAAATGGAAGCTGTTGGGTTATTTTGCAACTAGAAGTTATGTAAATTTCGAGGACAAAATTTTTATTAGGAGGGAAGATTGTGAAAACCCGAAAATGCCATTTTAGACCTTGCACACTTTTCAAAGCGCCGCGACGAGATTTAAGTGGAATTTTCAATGTTATCGGATTGTAACGAAAATAATTTTAGAAAATCCTACGCGAAATTCTGATTGTTTTGGTATATAGAACTTGTACCCAATTTTGCCTATTTTTGGAGTTATTAATTTTAGAAGTCTCTAAATCCCCATTCTACCCTCACTTGTTTCTTAAGACGAAATTTCTTAAGTAAGGGCAGTAAGATAATTAGCAAATTCTTTTCTCCCTAATATATCAAACTGAGCCCTCATTTTCTCCCCCATTCGCACGGTTTGAGCGGAAGAAACCGAGAAGGAGCGGACGGTAGAGGCGACGGGCGGTTTCCACGAGGGCGCTCCGTCGACGATCTTACGGCGAGAACTTAGGTCAAATCGAAGGGAACAACAAGGAAAACACTCCGGTATGTTTATTTTCAAACGAACCCTTCTAAATCCCTAGATTTTTGGGAATGAAATTTCTAGGGTTTTGTAGGATTTTGGTTTTCTTTTGTAATTTCTTTACGAAAACTTTAAGGAAAGATTAGAGGAATGTTTTAGCAATGAAAATGAAAAATTTTGAGGAAATTTTGGAGATAGAAATTCTAGGGTTTTTCCTAAAAAACGTATTTCTTCCAAAATCTCTTTAAGGAATGGTTAGGTAATGTTTAGAAGAGCATTTTAATGATAGAAATGAAATTTTGGAGGAATTTTATGAGATTTAAAATTAGGGTTTTTGGTAAATCCGAAAATAGAATTATTTTAAATTAATTTGGATGATGGAGAAAGTGTTATTTTGATTAATATTAATTAATTAGATAAAATTATGAATTTTTAGATTATGATATGCTTTATGTGATCTTTTGGAAAGAGAGAGAGGAAGAACTTAGGGTAGATTGTGAATAGAATGGGAACATTAATTTAGATTTATTATAAATGATTTTGAAGAAGAAATTATATCTTTTAGGTGTTTTGAAGAAATCTCGAAGGAAGAAGGATTAGCGGGGAGAAATCAATTTTTCTAATTTTCAAGTAAGTATGCACAGTTCTTTATTTCAGTAATACTTTTGTTACTCTCAAGTTATATGTAATCATTATCTTTTACTGTTGTCAAATTCTTTATTGTTGTCAAATGAATGATCATACAATTACATGTACATTTTATGGCATTATATTATAAGTTTATATGTTATATGAAATAAGATGAAAAGATATGATACGATATGAATGTTATTTGAATGCTTGTATGTGTATGCTGAAAGGATGGAGTTCACCCCCTTATGGTACTAGCTGGGGACGCTGTACTCGTGCACGATAAAATGGTAAAGGATATGGAAAAGGAAAATGGAAAAGGAGCATCTTTATGGTACAGACGGTGACTCCTGTGACGGTTGTATTATATACGAAAAGGAAAAGTTATAAAAAATGATATGGATATGGAAATGAAATGGAAAATATGGCCTTATGATATGATATGTTTAATGTTATGTTAAGTATGAAATCATTTTATGTCATGTTCATATGAAATTGACATTTAGCATATTACACTGTTGCCTTGTTTACTGTAGTTTAGAATTGTGTATTACTTACTGAGCTTTAGCTTAATGTTAGTTGTTAACATTTTCAGGTAAACTTAAATAAATCAAATGAGTAGAAGGGGCGGCAATGTTTATCGTAGGACAGGAGCTCCGGAAGAAAGGTAAGGACGAAGAATATGTTTGCTTATATGTTTATGTGATTTCAAATTTTATTGTTATAGTGGCTCTTTCAAAATATTTTGGAGATTTATTTAGGGAATTGATAGATTTAGGAATTAGATATTTGACCTACCGTCCGACCTCCGTTCCCGCCTCGCCTACGCGAGCTCACCGGGCCGGGTCGTGACAGAAAATTTGGAATTTCTTTGAGAAAAGTTTAGGGAAGGATAGTGTGATGTTTCTAAACCCTAATGTGAAGTATTTTTGTGAAAAATATGAATTTTTGGAAATTAGGGTTTTGCTCAAAAATTGTTTCTTTGGAAATGTTTTCACAAAAGAGGTTTCTATTAACCTAAGAAAGCTTCTAATGGAAAAATATTGAATGAATGACGAAAGTTTTGAGTTTAGAAATTTAGGGTTTTTCCCTAATTAAAGAATTTTTGATCTCTATGATTTTTATTGGTTGTTGGGAGGATTTTAGAGACTAATACATGGTTTTTGCTTGAAAAATAATATTTTCTAATTTTTGATTTAATAAATTCCAAAATTTGATTTTATTTTAAGTATGTTTTGAGTGTAGGGAGAGGTGAAGCATGCCTAAAACCTATGAATTTTGGCTAAATCCTAATTGAAAGAGAAGGTGTTTGACAGATATCACGAATTGGTGTGGAGGCTGTGAATAGGAACATAAACATGACATTAGAAAGAACCCTTTTATTACTTTAGAATTAGGGTTTAGGATATTGTATAGGGATTAGTTACTTATGCTTTTTTTTGTATGTCTCTTTTAGATATTAACCGTGTGGAGGGAAAAAATTTGATCGGACAAAGAAACAGGCGCACAGATTGAGGTAGGTGGAATGAACTTTCTTATAAATTTAGACAACTCTTCTTTCATTGCAATTAAATAGAAATGACAAATTCTTTTATGTTCATTATGAAACTCTTATGGCTCATGTTCCCTTGAAAGTTCATGAACACTTGAAGTAAATGCAAAGGTTCTCTTTATGCAAATGTACAATTCATGAATGGATCCCATGCTCATTTCTCTACTCTTACTATACATATCTTTCCTCTTTACATGCAAAAACACACATAAGCATATCAAGCATGCATATCCCTAAGGAAACATACACTTGATTAGTTTATGAATGGTTTACATAAAGCATCTCTTATGGTTATATGTGTAATAAGTGTATGTGCATGTTGACGCGAGAGTATCACATGGTAAGGAGGCTCTTATGAGCCATGGTAAAGGATGGTTCCTATGAACCAATGGTAAAGGAAATGACCAAATTTTATGTACCTGATCAGTACAAGTGGTACTCTCGAGACGGGTGTTATATTTACATATTAAACTATTACGAACATTTCATATTCATGTTATATGCATTTGAGACTATCATGTGAGGCAAAATGTTAAAGGAAAAATGAAAATGTTATGAAAGAATGAGAACTTGAAGGTTGAGGAAAAGGTATGCATCTTTGAGCAAAAGTTGATATTTGTTAATGATTCTTTTGTTAAAATACTAAAGCATGTTATAATTTCCTTTTATTGGCTCTAAATTCATTTGAATTTCATTTGCACCTATTGAGTTTATGACTCACCCTCGTTGTGGGAACACTTTTTCAGGAGGATCTAAGAAAGGATATATGGCAGATCAACCACCGCGCACTTACCGTCGTAGGGAGACGGCGGGCGGCAGGTTCTTTTGAGTTTTGTTATTTTGTTGATAGATGATTGTTTGTAGATTTTTGAGAGAGTTAGATTTATTTTGGATAATCTCTTATGGAAGAACTCTCTATGTATATATTTCTTTTGAAGATGAATGAGAAATGAAAACTTATTTGGATTTACTTTAGTGGCTCTTTCATTATATAGTTGAAGATGTTTGGTTTATGTTAAATAATTTAAAGTTATGCTTTGAAAGTTTATCTTCGTCATGTCCGACCTCTGTTCCCGCCTCGCCCTTGCGAGCTAACCGGGCCGGTCGTGACAAATCCCCTTTCTTATGATTTGATTTTAGTCATGAAGATCGTGATCGCCTAACTCTGTCGAGCCTAGTAAACATAGGGATTGAGTGCACTTCATGTATTTTTAATCTTATTGTTAGCTTAGGGATTTTTCGTTGAAAGCTATTATATTTTCATGTTGTTGATTTCCTATGTTATTTTGATGATTCAAAGCTATTGCGCAACTTAGCCTAAACGTAAGTGATCGCTCTTACGTTTTATTTTGTCGTTTTATCTGCTAATCAATAAGTTGTTAGCTTAAGGATTTTTCGTTGAAAGCTATTATATTTTCAATTTATTGCATGCATTGTAGTCTTACATCAAGTAGGTCTTCAATTATTTTACTAGAAGAAACTTTGGAAAGAAAGGAGGGAGGGAAGGGAGGGGGGCCGGCGGCTTGGGGCATGGGTAGGGCGGTTGGGAGGTGGAAAAGGGGTGGCCGGCTGGGCTTTGGAGGGGAGGTTGGATTTCGGTTGGATGAGGGAGAGGGTTGTGAGGGTCGGCGGCTTAAGGGGGAAAGAGGAGGGGATGGATGCTTGGCCGATGGGTTGGAGGGAATTCGGCCGATGGTGGATGTGGATGGGGAAGGAGAAGGGGAGGAAGAAGTGGAGAAAGAAAGGTAACCACGAGCTTGAACGCTTCTTGCGGCTGGTGGGTGATTCGATTCCCTCTCCGAGGGTTCTCACCAAAGCTTTCTCACAAACCTCACAAGAAACAAATTACTGAAATTTTCGTAATATCATTCATGAACCCTTAAAGAAGGAGAAGGAAGCTTTAAATAGCCAATAGGCCCAATACAATGAGTAAAAAAACAAAGACCATCTTGCCCCTCGGGCATACACATGACTAGGCCCTCAAGTTGGGGCATAAAAAGGAAAAGTACAATAAAACTTATAAACTAGTACTTCAATAATAAATCTAATACAATGATGATCAAAAGTAAAGCGTCGCAATCGTGGCCGTAGATCGACGACCACGCCTCTGGTATACTCTCCATGGTCCGATGTCCTCATCACTTACAACTCTCAATAGAGTTTCCCATATCTTGAATGATTATTGAATGATTTTCGAGTTTTGAACTAAGTTTCTAGATGTTTGACTCGATTTGTGGAATTGAGATTTCAAGTGGGAGAGAGAAAAAAGGGTTTGGGAGGTTTATCCTAACCTAGGGGGCATTTATTGGATGATTTCCATAAAATAGATAGAAACAAGAGTAAAGGGTTAAACTTCCATTTTATTGATTGCTTTAACATGAGTTTCTCGCATCTAAAGATAGAAATAAGAGGATTAAAGGTCAATTAACTTGATAGTCGATACCTAAATACAATTGTATTATGATACAAATTATTTTAAAAATAATGACGTGGAGCTCTATTGAACTGATAATATTTTTATGTAACCCAGGGTTTCTTTGAGAGCTCAAAGTTTGTTGTTAAAATCAAGAACCTAAATCAAGAATTCTAGGAAATTCAACGAATTGAAGCTTTTCATTCATGCATGCTTGGTGAACTAGTAAGTAAAGAACGACTCAACTCCATACCCAAAGTCTGGCCTCTCAAAATCTCATAATTTGAGTTAAGACCAAAAAAGAATTTAAGATTCTTCTATACCTAATTTCTTTGCAGTGCTTTTTCTGATCCTCTACGCCTTCCTCTAAAATTTCATGGCCATGTGCAGTATTATAGAAGAATTTTAGGAGGTTGAGAGGATTTATAATAGCTTCAACTTGTTTTTGTTATTGGGCCTGTAAGAATTGTCTTCACTTCTAAAGTATCTGAACAACATTACGTTTCTATATTTATATAGCTATATATTAAAGAAATGTGAACTTTCTGGATTATTTAGTAGGAATTAATTTAGTATAGATTTTATCGGTACAACTGTTATGTCAATAAATTAATCAATTTGGATTCATGCCGGGTAGGTCGACTATGGAAGCCATACATTTATTAAGAGGTTTGATGGAGAAATATAGAGAAAATAAGGAGGATCTACATATGATATTTATTGATTTAGAAAAAGCATATGATAAAGTTCCAAGAGAAGTGCTATGGAGAGTTCTTGAAAAGAAAGGAGTGAATAATGCTTATATTCAAATCATTAAAGATATGTATGCAGGAGCTATTACTTGTGTTCAAACACAAGGTGGATTGACCAAGTATTTCCCTATTTCGGTTGGGTTACATCAAGGATCAGCCTTAAGCCCATATCTTTTTGCTTTAGTCATGAATGTTCTCACTAGACATTTGCAAGATTATGTACCTTGGTGTATGCTTTTTGCTGATGATATTCTTCTTGTTGATAAGACTAGAGAGGGAGTTGAAGGTAAACTTGAATTATGGAGGTCAACCTTAGAGTCTAAAGGTTTTCGCTTGAGTAGATCTAAAACGGAATATATGGAGTGTAATTTTAGTAGTAATAGACCTAGTGAGGGGATTGTGACTTTGGGCGATCAAGTCATTAATAAGAGTACACGTTTTAGATATCTTGGATCTATTGTTCAGAGTGATGGTGAAATAGATGGGGATATTATCAGCAGAATTCAAGTTGGATGGTTGAAGTGGAGGAATGCATCGGGCTTGTTATGTGATAGAAATGTACCCCTCAAACTTAAGGGAAAATTCTATAAGATGGTAGTGAGGCCTGCAATGCTTTATGGTGCCGAATGTTGGCCATTAAAAGAGAAGCATAATACTAAGTTAAGTGTGGCAGAGATGAGGATGCTCAGGTGGATGATGGCTTTACCCTTAGAGATATGATATGAAATGAGCATATACGTGAAAAGGTTGGAGTAGCTCCAGTAGAAGATAAGATTAGAGAGAGTCGCCTTAGATGGTTTGGTCACATAAAACGGCGGCCTTCCGATGACCCGGTTAGGAGAGTAGAGGTATTAGATTTGACTTATGTTAAGAAAGGTAGGGGAAGACCTAAAAAGACTTGGTTAGAAAATATTAGGAATGACCTTTCTTTATTAGATTTAAACGAGAATTTGACTTTTAATAGGACACAATGGAGAAAAAGGATTCATGTAGCCGACTCCACGTAGTGGGATAAAGGCTTGATGTTGTTGTTGTTGTTGTTGTAACTGTTATGTCAATAAATCATTTAGATAATACTTTCATTTTTTTTCTTCTTTGTTCTTCTCTTTGAAGATTCTACATTATTGTTGTTGATTTGAAACTGCCAAATGATTCAGTGTGGTTTGAAGGTTTTATCTTTCACCTGTACTCATTTATAAAGTTTGCTCCTGCAGGTCTCTTGGAAGACTTAGCCCAGGTCACACAGTTTACATCACCGGCTTAAACTGCTTAAAAAATCGACAAAAAAGGTTAACAACCCCTATTTCATTTTGTAAATTTTCCACACCTATTATACTCTAATTCACGTGTTTATATTAAAAATTCTGTATCACAAACTTATAGAGCAGTTTGACGGAGCTTTTGAACTTTCTTTCTGTTTAAAGCTTGATGTAAAAACCTTGTTAAGGCCTATGAACATGCCCACCTAGACAGTGGCCTTTCACCTTTACAATCTAAATCTCTGATTGGGAGTGAGAATTTGAAGAAAAAAGGAATAAGAATTAGAAAGAAAGTTAACACTTCCTTTTGAACTGAGTTTTTAATGAGAAGAGAAGAAAAGAAAAGAAATGAGGGGAAAATTTCCCTCTATATCATCAATTTTTTCTCTCCCAAAATGAGAGAAAGGCGGAGAGAAAGGGAATTCACCTAGGAATTGGATGAATACTTTTCGTTGCTCTCTTAAAACTTCCAATTAAAACTAAAAAAATATACCTTTTTTTTTCTTTGCACTTAAATATTTTCTTTTGTTCTCTCAGCTTCCAATCAGTTGTAATGCTTGTAATAGGAAAGGATTCTGAGCATAGAGGATCTTTGGATAATCTCTTTCATCTGTCAAATTTTACATTTGTTAGTGAAATGTAGTAAATTATGCACGCATGCTTCCTACATGTTGTGTTAGCCTTGTGTTTGTAGGGTCATTTAGGAAGGTCAATGCAACCACATCAGTAGAAATGCAGGCGTTAAATAGTGCAGCAACTTACATTCTTTCTGACAGATTGAGAGAATTAAATGGTACATCAAATTATGTATTTAGCACTTAAACAAGCTATGCGGCCAATTATATGCTCGTGACTCAACTGAGCCTATTCAGTCAGCATTTTATTGTAATTCCACTATTTCAAATATAGACCAATTTCCGAGTTATTCCTTTAACCATTGTTTTATCATTTTTTACTGAACATACCTTAACAGGGATATAAGGGCAGTTTGCATTAGGATTGTTTTTTTTTTGGGTCCCTGGAAGTGCGTTTTGACCTCTGGTTTGAAGTTAGATCTCCAATTTTATGCTCTTATAGTTCTGTTATAAGTTTTCATTTAATTTATGAGAAGTGATATACTTTAGATATTATAATTTGTGTAGTGGACAATGTACCAAGCAAAGTATTCCTAAAAATCAACTCCTTCGTGCTCCTTAAAACAATGGAAGGAAATATAATGAAAGCAAATATTAATGCAAGACCAACTAGAGCCTCTTGCTTTTACTTATTTCACAAACATTTTTGCTAAGAATATTAATTAAATTCTCTTCCTTACTGCTATTGGCCCCTAATGTGTTAAGTGTTGAGCTTAAATTCCCTCAATTATTTTGGATAAGATTTGTTTTGATTTTCAAGATTCGTGACTACCAAATTCAAGATCTATTCATACTTAATTCTCTAAGATTGATTGCTACAAATTTTAGATCCATTCACACTTGATTTTGCAATATGGTGGCTATCAAACTCACTCTCTATTCTCAGTTAATCCTTAATACCTACAACATGTTGCAGCCGGAGAAGGAGAAAAAATAATTGATTCCATGCATCCTACATTTAGCAACCTAGTATGTTTTTCAATCATTTAAAGTAACAATATATAAGCCAACACAAGGGCATTTTTTAGAGAAGAATAAGGAGGTTGTGTCTAAATGTGTGTTTTTGTGTTTGGAGGAAGGGGGGATTTGAAGAGCCACGTTTAAGTTCCATGAATGAATTTAAAGATCTCTTAATTTCTTCGTGTTTTCCAAGGGGATAGGTGACATTTATGAGGAAGTGAGGGAGGGTTGGCAGTTCAGGAGAGAGGAGGGAATTGGGGTTTTGTTTTAACTCTAGTGATACGCATAAACTCTACATCATACATAACCAAAATGGTGATGATGATGGAAATGCACCACACAAATGGGCTTGCATATGAAGTGCATGCTTGAAAGCAGGATCAGTCATGTTACAGAAATTTATAGCTTAATATTTTTAGACAAACTTAGTTGTTTGGTAGTTTTTTTTTTTTTTTGTGACAGAATCTTTTGATTTCTTATAGGCTTGAAGTTTCATGGTTTGAGAAGGATTCTGAGTCTACTTATGTGAACCTAAGCAGCTTGCCGGCTCTGCTCAACTCATCATGCCTACACAGGCTATCTTGTTTATCTGATATTCATAAGCGGATAAATTCTACAAATGTATGCTTCTTTTAAATTTTTTTTTTCAGCATTCCCATTGTCACACTAATTTTTATCGATTATAGTTACATATTTTAATTCATAAAATATGGAAATGCAGCACTAATATAAACTTTTTATATTTGCTAATACAAATTTGGCTTATACTCCGAACATGAAATATGCATGTTAACTCCAAAGCACATTTTGTCACTTGGTGCTACATTCATGATGGCTTGAAGGAAGACACTGATCTTCCCATGGGAGGAGACCATTATACTTTATATGAAAGAAATACATGAGCTATGTTGGATTTTAGTACTTGTAAATGTGTTTGGTCTTCAATTTCACTCTTTTATACAAGGCTAATGTGAAGTTGTGAACTATATTTAATTTGTGCAAAATGCACTAATCTATCTACGAGCGAGTTCTCGGTGAGGAGCATGTTAGGTTTCATGAACTTGCTTAGAGCTTGGTGTTCTCAATTGACTGTAGTGTATTATTAACATTCCTTTGTCTCATGTTGTTGACAGGTCTGCAGTGTCCATCTCAGCTTGATCGAACTCCATCATATACGCCCAGTGTTATCCCATACTGTGTGTGGCCATCCTGTTTGTGAGACATGTGATGGAGTAGTTCAATGTAGCTTTTGCCATCTTACTTGCGAGGGTGAGCTTATGCGATGCTTCCACTTGGAAATTAATGTTGCAGATGGAAGTTCTAGTGTTTTTACATGGAGCACAGGACAGACTGCTTCAGAACTTCTGCAAATTTCTCCTGATGAGTTTTATGAACTTCCAGAGGTAACATCTTGAATCGCTTCTTCTGGAATCAATTGTTCTGTGGCTGACTAAATATCATTCACTTGGGAAATATGTTTTTTCAACTGACATATCATATTTTTCACTAAGCGTGGAGAAGAACTAATCCATCGTTTTGTTGCTTTCCTTGATGAAGTGTGTATTTTACATTTCACTTCCTTTACTTTTTCCCGATCCAAACAAAGCTTAAATGTTAAGTTGTAGAGTTCAATTTTTTCCCTACGAAGAAAATGCATTGCGCAAGCTTAGTTATGGGTTATAGACATCAAAATTTAGTGAAATTTACAACAATGGCAATAGGAAGTGGTCATCAATTGGCAGAACTTCAATAAAATATAGCTTGGTATAGTCTAGCAAAGTTTTGCATGCTTGGAGAAGAGGTTTCCAGAGTCCCAATCATCATGCACGTATTCTACTTATCCCTTTTTTGTGGGTGTCAAGTGAATTTAATTGCAATTATTAGAAATTCTAAGTTAGCATACTCAAAATCCCGCTTCCATGGAGGAGCTGAAGCCCTCAATTATGGGGTCACTAAACTCTATAATTAGTTATGACTCCAACCTCGAGGATGAAGTAGTGAGAGAGGGAGTAATGATATGAACCAAATTCTAATTAGTGAGGGTTAAATGTAGTTAATTAGTAAGTGATTAGCTTGTTGGGTCTTGTAAGTTTATAAATATCCCATTTGAGGAGTATGAGACATGAAGAGCAATAAGTGTGTTGTCTCCTTCATATCAATTCTATTATCCTTTATTTTGAGAGTAAGACTTCTTTTGGAACAACTTTCTTACTGCTTTATGAAGCAATTTTTTAGTATAAATTTTTATACTAGAAACTTGCTTCATTAAATAGTAAGAAAACTATTCCAAACGAAACTTAATATGAACACTAGAAACGCTCTATTTGGGATTCAGTTTGCAACCTATTGCTCTACTTATTGTCTTGTTTTATCTTTTGTCACATCAGGATGAGCAGGCCATGTATCTCTACACCCTGAAGAATGAGAGGTTTATGGTTGCAATTGTCCATTCTCTTCAGAAGCCAGAGAGATGCTTTGTTTCCAGCAGCAAGGAGGATTATCCTATTTGGGAAATTACACGAGCACAGAAATGTGATTGAGGCTTTCCAATGAACTTATATCTCTTTACCAATTCTGGGAAGTAGGTCTCATTTTCTGTGGACATTATCATTTTTGTCTCAAGGTCTTCATAAACTTGCAGCTGGCTTCATGCTTTGGGCTGCTATGACTGTGGTTATTGAATTTGGTTGGAAGCTATAACGAATGCATTATTACAGCTTTATTTGTCTTTTCTGATATTTGCTGTATGCATACGAATAGGATGTTCTTTTTTGGTCACCCATTGTGACCAGCCGTCTTGTCTGTAGATTTTTTTTTAAATATATATATTTATATCATTTATATAATTCATATTCGGAAATCTTTTAAAAATATTTATATAAATTTTAATCAGATAACAACGATGACATTAAGTTTTTATCTTACTATATAGGGTTGACTATATGAATTTTTTGTCTCCTTTGTGTAAAATTATTCTATGCCGATGTGGATGCCATTCGGAGGCAAATTAGAATACGTAACTTCATTTTTTGTTGTGTATCGCTGTGTACGTGATGCGTTCTAATTATTGTTGTGTACTAGCTAATGTACAACTGTGTATTGGTGTCTGCACAAAATAATTTCTCATATTGTGCCATGTTAAGAGTAAAATTTTTATTTAAATTTAATAAAAAGTTTATTTCTAATATTTTATATTCAAGCCTTTTTAGGTCTATCTTTTCCTTTCTTAAAATAGTTCAAATCTAATATATCTATTCTTTAATTGGGTCATCGGAAGGTCAACATTTTATGTGATCAAGTCATTTAAGACGACTTTGCCATTGGAGCAACTCGAACTTTTTTACATTTTATTTTTAAGAATGAAGCCACTCATTCACCTGAGTATCATAATCTCTGTAACTTTTAATTGAATTTTATGCTTCTATTTTAATTGTCAATATTCTGTGCCATAAAACATTATAGGTTTCAACATGATTTTATAGAATTTCTTTAAGTTTAAGGGGTATTTTTTTATCACAAAACAAGTTAGATGCATTTCTCCACTTTAACTATCATGCTTGAATTTTACTAATAATATCCCCATCTATGTCATAATTATTTTGAATAATAGACTTGAGATATTTAAAACGTGTACTTTTATTAATGACTTGATCATCCAAAGTCATAATCTTCTCGCTAGAATTTTTAATATTAAAATTACATTTCATGTATTCGAGTTTATATCTACTCGAATGAAAATCTTTAGACTCTTAAGGTTTATCTCCATAATTCAAGTTTTCCTTTAACTCCCTCTCTAGTTTTATCAATAAGAAGAGTATTATCAGTAAAGAGCATACATTAGGGTTAAAAGTGTAAACTAGTGAGTCAAGCTCAATTAAATGGGTGTTTGAGCTCGACTTGTGAGTTAGATACTGAGCTCAAACTCGAGTCAGCTCGACTCGCGACACAGAAATGAGCTCTTCGAGCTGCTTGATTTTAGTTTCCCGCCCACCATTTGCTATTTCTCGCCCGAATTTTTCAGCCAGCAAGAAAGTATCCACATGGTTGACGCCAAGTGATCAACTTTTCGGTCCAGCGTTGCTTTTCCCTTGGATAAATGAGCTATTTGTTGCTTTTTCTCTTGTATAAAACATTTAATGTTTTGACATTTGACAATAATTTAGAATGAGCCAAAAATTTAATAAAATTTGAGAATAACATTTAATGCTTTTTCCCTTGACATTTGACACCCGTTATTTAATGTATATATAGTTTTAAGATTTAAATTTAATAAAAAATAATAATTCTTTAAATTTAAAAAATCCAAAATTTATTCGAGCCGGCTCGCGAGCTCACGAGCTCACGAGCCGAGCCTTATCAAGCTTGACCTTGAGCTCGACTTGTGAGCTCGATAAGCTCGTCTCGTGAGCCCATAAATCGAGCACGAGCTGACTTGGCTCGCTTACACTCCTGGTTAGGGTACATTCTCTTGCAAAATGTCTAGTAAGAACATCATTGACTAAAGCAAAAAGATACGAGCATAGAGTTGATCCATGGTGTAATCCAATTGTAATGGGACAATATTTGGTCAAAGCACTTTATGTTTGAACACGAGTAACATCTTTTGCATATATATCCTTAATGAATTGAATATAAGCATTATTCATTCATTTCTTTTCTAGAACTCTTCATAGCACTTCTGTTGAAATTTTATCATATGATTTTTTTAAATCAATAAATATCATATGTAGATCCTCCTTATTCTCTCTATATTTCTCCGTCAAACCTCTCAACAAATGTATAGCTTCCATGGTATAAAATCCTACATGAATCTAAATTGATTTTGAGAAATATTAGTATCATATTGTAACCTATGCTTAATAACTCTCTCATAATTCTAATGGATGCCATTAACTTAATTTCTCTATAATTTGCACACCCTTGTGTATCACTTTTATTCTTAAAAATAAAAATCAACACACTCATTCTCTAATTATCTGACATATTCTAGTCTTCAAAATAATATTGAAAAGTTTCGTAAATAAAAAAATTCTTTCATCTCCTAAGCATTTTACACACTTTAATTGGAATATTATCAAGTTCATGTATTATTGTGATGGAAAAGATTGATATTTTATTTTATTTTGAAATTATGATATATATATATATATATAACAAATTAATATGCAATTTTTTTTTTTAAATATAACAAAAGATATTAAGTGCATCCATGTATTCTAGACATCAAACTACAATCCATTCAACGATTATAACAAATTCCTAATATCTTATAGAACTCTTTGGCATTAAGAAAATAGTCTACAATTCCTCCATGTTGAGGCATAAGGAACCTCATTGCTCTCTTGCCTTAGAAATATTATTATGTGCAGAGTCAGTACACCGTTTGGATTTCAATCACGTGAAGACACATGGATTTTGTTTCTCTTTTGTACATATCATGTATACAAGAGAGAGAAAATTCACGTGTCTTGATGTGATTGGAGTTCAGATGAGAAGTTACATTTGGATTCCGCACGTAATAATCTCTCCTTGACAATAAAATCTCATATTTACTAAAAATTCCAATTCTATCCTTCACACCATGTTAAAAAGGGCAAAAAGTGGCAAATTTATAACAATATCTTGATGCATTTTTTCATTTATTATTATGATGTGATATTAACATATGCTTTTTAAGAGAGTCAATTATCTTTATAACTTTTGTATCTCTAATGTAAGTCTTGAATTTCATATAAATACTTCTATAATTTCATGTTCAAAATTCTTATAAATCTCCTCATTTTTGTAATAATTTACTCTAAAATTTAAATTTTATGCTTACAAATATCATCAAAATAACTATAAATAATTTTATTTTATTTCACAAAAATTCTAAATCAGAGAAGAATCATAATGGAAAATGAACTGAACTTTTAAATTCCATGTGGACAGATTAAAAAAGAAAATCATTTAGCCTTTTTTTCCCTTATTGGTATAGCCTATGCTCTCTTATAGAAATAATTCCTGCAAATAAATTTCCTAATTAAAATGCACATTAATACAAATATTCTCATTTTTGCACCACTATATAGTGAAGTGTGGGATGGCCTAAGTGAATAAATAACATGATGAATTTTGAAATATTTTTACAGTTGAAAAGTGGAATATCTAGAGAGAAAAAGCTAATAGAAAATCAGCAACTGAAGATGCTCAATTTCCATTTCCAGCTTTTTGATCAGTTCAATAACACATATTGTCATATTCAGAACTATCTCTTGTGATATATTACATATAAAACAAGTGTCATATGCAAAGGGGTGCTTGAATAGTATCATATGAGGTGGTGGTGGGGCCAATATCATATTTTTATGACATTTAGTAAATATAACATCAATATAGCACTTAAAATATTTGTGGGCTCCAAAAATTCGCTCCCTAGCCTCTCTGAACTTCTTTATTAATGAGAAGAGTTTTAACGGATTTAGATCCCGAGATAAATTTTGAAAAGGCAAAATAGGTTTTTAGATAAGACACTACCTAGAGATTACATTCTTATTTTGCAAGAGCTTTATGATCTGAGTTTTGATTTCCCATAGATGCAATCCCCTATGGTTAATTACCCCTCTTGATAATGAGAGAAAACTTTTGATTAAGGCTATTCATTAAATAAGTCATAATAATTACCCTTTTTGCGCAAAAAATGTTGTACCTAACTACATCATAATAATTACCTAACATAAACTTGCAACGATTTTAGGGTTTGTATTTGGTTTTGTATTTTAGAGTTTATAACTTAAAATCTATTACCATATACTTAAAAAGGGCGATGAAGAAATGATGACGGACCCAATCAAGATCCCATAGTTCCGTCATCTCGGGCATGTTATGGTCCTTGGTCTACTTAGTTATAGGAGATAGTCGAACCAACCTGATAGAAGGATCCTTAAATCATGAGTTGCGTTGTCCAATGGTACCTTGTAGACTTGGGGTCGATGTTTGTCTAAAGGGTTGAATATAAGTGAACTTTAGTTAACAAATGTCTTTATATCTTATAGAGTGCATCATATAATTCATTACTCAAGGGACTTTTAAACATTAGGAAACATACAAGCTTTAGCCGTGACCGTAATATAATGGTGTCATTTTGCAGCAAAACGACCCAGTTAGAGGGCATGTGTCATGTCCTTGCTGGCGAGAAATCAATCGAGAATGAATTGTAGTAGTACATTCTACAAGACATATATTCTTTATGAGCTAAATTTATTCTTCAATTCATCATCCTCGTCAAACCGTTGCGGAGTATGGATGAATTTTAGTTTTATGTTTTTAGTGATGAATTTTGTTTTAAAAATTTAAACTTTTAATAAGATTTGAATTTAGATTTTAAATGAATGACTTTTGAATTTTGAGAGCATTTTAAAAGTAAAATAATTCTCTCTGATTAAAATTTCATGTCAACACAATTATCATATGTGTGTTTAAGCACTTTTAGCAAATTTATGAAATATTCTCATATCTTATATTGAAGAGTTTGGTGTAAAGATCGGAGCACATGCAAAAATAAAGTGGTGAAAGTTCTATTAGGCGCATATGAGAAGCTATCAATGATAGACAAGGCAAAACTCTTTAACAATCCAAAAGTTTCAATATTAGAGATTTCTTGTTGTTGACTTGATTAGGCCGATCAATTAAGAAAGTTGAATAGATAGTGTAGGATGATCAAGACATTGAAGGTTGATTGTGTAGAATAAATATTTGAATAAATTGGAACCCGTTTGAGCGATAAGGTTCTCTAGACCGGTTGTATTTTGTCAGTTATGTTACGAAGTAATCAAGTAGTTTCAACATTTGCTTTTATAAGAAACTTTTGACAATTGTAAGAAATATATGATGGTCTTATATGGTACAGTCAACCTTCCACTTGATAGCTCCAATTTTATCCAACTCAATGCCAACAACTTGAAGATTCAATCTATTTGTGTTTGGGGCCTATCACGCTTGAAAACATTGAAAGCTTTATTAGTGATGTTTTGTGATGGGTCTTTGAAGAACATTATTTATGAAACCTTATCATATAATCTTCTCTTTAAGGAGATATACAAAAATCTCCTTACTTTATAGATCAAGTCTAATCCGAGTTTAGGCATTCATAGATCTTTCAATGCTTTTCAAATCATACTCTATTTAATTTAGAGGAGAATATTATAGTTATAGGTTTTAAAAGAGATTGCTTTTCCTCGGAGCAATATCAAATCTAGGAGATGAGATAAGTATATCAAAATGGATAGAAGAAGTCTGGCTGGATAGAAAAGGAAATCAATGAATTTTGGAAAAGGTAGTTCTTAAATAGTGTTCTCAATCTCAATTTTTTAAAATAGATTGAATTTCATCAAGGAACTGCATTTATCTTCAAAAACTCTCTCTCTTTGATCCCTTATTTTATTAAGATTTTGTAGAATATCATAGCATGTTTGTGACAATAATTAATCTAAGGATACAGCGTGTAGTCTCATTCACCTTCATGAGGAAAACATTTAGAAATGCATTACCAACACACTTTTGATAATGATTAGCGCTTTAGTTTACTTCCTGGATCCATTTTTTTAACATTGAGTCATGTGTTAAATTTGAATGTTTGGAATGAATCCATCATGGCTTATTCATGTTGTTTCTAACATTAAATCAAGGAAAGGCCTATGTACATAGAGTATATCTTATTAAATTTATTATGACTACAAATGCTTCCTTGCATCCAATTAAGATTATTCAATTCAATCTTTTATACTTTAAGGTCTTTTTGTCCACTCTCTTCTGTCATGAAAAGAATATGCCAATTTAATAGAAGTTTTTTTTTTTTTTTGTTTTTGGTTCTTTAAACATCTTATGTAAAAAAGAAAAAAAATTAAAATAATTGATGAAACTATGTTGCAACTTGATAGATACAAGCAAAGCCCAATAAGTTAGGGATAAGGCTTATGATAGTGATGATGATGACATGCAAATTTGAAAATAGGAGTAGCTACTTTTTCGAATAGCTACATTGTTTTTTAATTTGAGGGGGGAAACCTGATAGGTTTGGTTTTTATTTAGTTCATTTTTTTTTGTTTGTTCAAAAGTTCATTTTTAATTTAATTATATGAATGTAATCTATCGTTCAAAATTTTGGTAATCTCCCGTCATTCCACACCACGTATAGGGGTGTCGGGTAGGTTCTTGCCTTCGTTCATCCATGTTAGATCAAAGATGCGATGATGTGAGGTCTTCATATAATTTTTTTTTTATTCCTAGCCAGATCAAAGATATAATGGACATGAGATCTTCTTTTGATCTTACTCTTCTCCCAGCCGGATAAAAGATACGACGGACATGGGTTCTTTAATACCTGTTGTTTAAGCAAAAGAAAGAAAGAAATTTATTCTTTTTAGGGTAGGAAGAGTACTGATGACAGTGACGAGTCTATGAGTTGAACGTGTGCACAGGCTAGTCAGGTTTGGAGCTGGACTTGTACGTACAGAGAAGACGTGAGAGTTGTAAGGGGCTTTAGCTCCTATTTCTACGTGTGATTGAATGAATGAAAGAGGGGCTCAAGCTTCTTGCATGTGGAATCAAGCGAACGAGAGGGAGATAGGGCTAATGTTTGGGCCTTTTGCGTGCATCTGAGAGCGAACGAGAGAGGGAGCTCGACCTGCTACTACGTGCGATCGAGTGAAAACAAGTGGGAGGGATCAAGTGGGAGAGAGAGATGAGCTCACCTAGGCCATTGAGGGGAAAGAGAATTGACTTCTTGAATTAAATCAACATGACTTAAATGACTGATAGGAAACACTTGAAGATTTCAAGTAAATCCTATCAATTTTAGAAAAAAGCGAGAAAAACTCTTCCTAGAGTAATTTAACTATAATGGCAATAAAATTCATACCGAACTCAGCATCACCAGTAGTCTCCACAAGAGCAAGAACCTCCTCTAAAATAATGGAATACATTTCTATCTCTTAATATTATATCCCTTTCATAAACCTTAGACACAAGCTTTGCAAATGCATGGCAATCTTTACATACCCTAATGTTCTTGATCACTCTAATGGCCTCCTTCGCACACATGCCGATAAGACCAAATGCAATGGCAAGTTTCTCACTGTGATGAGCCACAAGATTCTCCTTCTCCTCCTCCTCTACATCAAACAACGCTAGCCTTGTGTTTGGGCCATAGCCTTCAATCCTTATCCTCATAAAAATTTCATCTAACTTTCTATAGATTTTTGGTGACTCGGGATGGGATTGGTTTCCAACAAAGAATTCATGTACTATTCCACAAACCTCAATCAGGCTCCGACTTCGTTCCTTGTTGAGACCTTTGGATTTCATTAACATTCTAGCCTCTCTTGCTTTGTTCCACATTCCTTTCATAGCATACATGTTTGACAAAATAACATAGACACCGCCATCATCACGCTTGAGTTCGATTAGTCTCTCAACTGCCATTTCTGCAACCTTTAGATTCCCATGAATCCAAGAAGCTCCAAAAAGAGTAACCCACAACACAGGATTTCCCTTCCAAGGACTGGTCTCCACAAGAATCTTTGCTTCATGTAGAAGCCCGGCTCGTCCCAAGGCATCAACCATACAACCATAGTGCACACTCTTGAGCTCAATACCATAAACTGCACTCATTGAATTAAAGTAATGCTTTGCTAAGGCTACCAAGCCACCATGACTACAAGCACATAAGACTCCCACAAAAGTAACCTCATTAGGCCTAACTCCATCTTCCTTCATCCTATCGAACAACTTCAAAGCTTTGGCTCCATGCCCATTTACTGCTAACCCATTAATGATAGCTGACCATGAGAAAACGTCCTTATGTGGCAAATTGGAAAATATCTCAAACGCTTTATCTATGCATCCACACTTAGAATACATATCTATTAGTGCAGTTCCAATGACTGAATCCATCTTCATCTTGTTCCTTTCAACATAAGAATGGACTTTTCTGCCCATATCAAGAGCACCAAGCTGGGAACAAGCTGATAGCAAACTAACAACAGCTGCATAGTTTGGCCATGCTCCAACCATTTTCATCTCAGCAAACATTCTCAATGCATCACTTGGTCGTTCCCCTTGAGCATAGGCACTTATCATAGCACTCCAACTGACGGCATTCCTCATAGGCATTTCGTCAAAAAGCTTCCGGGCCATATCCAACTGTCCACACTTTGCATACCCAGCAATAAGTGTATTCCAAGATTCCACATTGCGATCCGGCATTCTATCAAAAAGCTCTTGTGCTACTTTAACATCTCCAAACTTCACATAACCATTAATCATTACATTCCAAGAGACAATTCCTCTCTCAGGCATTTCAGCAAATAGGTTCTGTGCACGATCCAAGAATCCACAGTCTATAAATCCAGAAAGCATTGAATTCCATGATACCACATCCCTCACATTACTAGTATCAAAAACCTTCTGACCAAGGTCCACATGGCCGCAAGCACAGTACATGCCGATCAGCCCATTAATGGAAAAAACGTCACTTTCAGCACCAGATTTGAGCATGAAGCCATGGAGCTGCTCCCCTTGCTTGAAAGCAAAGAGGCGAGCGCAGGCCTTGAGTGCAAACGGATATGTATGGGAGTTTGGCACTGTGTCTGTGGAAAGCATGCTTCGAAAGAGAAGGAGAGCTCCATTAGGGTTGGGGGAACCCGCATGGCCGCGTATTAGCGTGTTCCAAGAGAAAATATTTGGTTGGAGAATACCTTCGAACAGCTTGCGGGCATAAGAGAGACTGCCTTGAGGAGAAGCAACGCAGAACTCAAGAAGTTTGCCAGCGATGAAGGGATCACCAGCAAGGTAGTGGCGAATAATGTGGGCATGGATTTGGAGGAAATGGGCGAAGGACGGGGATGATTGGAGGATGGAGAGGCAGGCAATGAGCGTTGGGACAATGTGAAGGGAATAAGAATGGATCATATGATTTGTTGGCCTTTAGGGGCTGTTTGGGTAACAATGTAATAAGATTAAATTAATTTTCTAAATTCTGAAAAAGAAGAGGGGAAATGAATATATATATATATATATATATATATAAACTGCTTAACTTCTAATAAATTATTAAAATCATTTTACATATATTCTAATTCTATTTTGAATTAATGTAAGCTTTATTTGAAATGAAATAATTCATTTTGAAGATAAATAAATTGAAAATTTTTAAAAAAAGTTTGATTAAAATCCTTTAACTTTATTTGAGATGAGAATAAATTTATGAATTAGTCTTATTGGTGCATTAGTTATAAATAAAAATTTGATGGATAATGTTGTTAAAATTAATAAAATTAAAGGTAAAATTATAACTTTTAAAATTATTATTGATATTAAAATTATTAATGTTATAAGCATTTATGTTACTAAAGTGGATTTGGATCTGTTTTTTAAAAATAATTTGAAATAACTTATAAAAATTAATATAAAGGATATCATTTGAAAACAAGTTTTTATTTGAGGAGATTTAAATGAAATACTGATAAAATGGTAGAAAATTTAAGTATTTATGATGACTATTAGTTTGAACAAACTAATGAAGATAGCATAATCATATTAGATTTTGTTATAACTTTTGATTTTAAATTTGTTAATATTTTGTTTAAAAAAGAGTAGAGCATCTCATCATTTATAAAAATAAATATAGTAAAACTCAGATTGATACATTTTTTATTAAAACATAAATTGTTTAGATTGTAAAGATTATAAAGTTATTTCGAGTGAAAGTTTTTGCATATAACATCATTTATTAGCTTTAGATTTACGAAGAAGGGTAAAAAAATAAAAAATAAAGTAAAATATTATCCTCAAATTAGATGGGGACATTTAAAAAACATTAATACAAATATTTTTTAGAGTAAGATTCATGATTTTAAGATTTGGGGTGTTCATGAGAAAGGTAATATTATGTAAAAAAAAGTAGCTAGTAATATTGTGAATGTTGCAAAGTGTGTACTTGAAAATTTAAAAGGAAAGACTTCTAATAGTATAAATAGTTGTTGGTGAAATTAAAATGTATAAGAAAATATAAAAAATAATATGTTTTATTATAAAAATTAATATATATATATATATAAGCTTAAAAAATGGGAAAGATATAGGGGGCAGGGTGGTCAAAATGGGTATTCGGGTCAAGCTTGGGTCAAACATGAAATTGACCCTGACCAAATTTAACTGACATGAACCCGAGCCAATTAAAGCCTCCCTTTGAATTTCAAATGAAAACCACGGCCAAATCCTACTATTTTCCCTCCCAATTAGATCTAGATTCGATCGTGGCCGTTGGTTTGAATCCTAGAGCTTTAAATATCAAAATCTTAAGTTATTTTTGGACTTTTTGGCTCTTTCTCCCGATCCAAGCCCCCAAACCCTCTGAGATTTCGTGTGAGCACTCTTGGAGAGTTTCCCCACCTTCCCCGACCAGATCCCGGTGTCCTAGGCCCTCCGGCGGAGAGAACTCCGGCGAAACCGAGCCACACGTCCCTTCCGGGCTGATTTACACTTGATCTAAGGAGAACCAGGGTTTGACGTCAACTAGAGAAATACTCCTGCAGTTTCAACGAATCCAACGAGCCTAAGAACGCGAAAATCCGACTGTTAGATCTCTCAAAAACCCTTAGAATAGGTCATATAGCTTCGGGTTAAATAGCTTTTCGAAAAGTTGATTATTTCCAAACGGATTTTTCCACATAATTTCTGTTCAAGTATAGAACTTGTGTTTAAAATTTTGCAAAGCTTCGTTATGTATCGAGTGAGAACGACGCGAAATACTATTCTAGGGTTTCGGTTTAATCTATTTGAACTAGGTTAAATCCTGACCGTTGATCTGCAGATCGGACGGCTCTGAATCCACGCCTACGTGGATAAGTGAGTGGCTCCTTGATTGCAGCAATCATTGCCATCCAACCGGAGGACGCCATGTGTCGTGCCATGGCTTTTCTGGGATATTATTTTATGTTAAATGATCTTAAAGCTAGAAAAATCATATAAAATTCATTTTTTATCCAAAAATTACATATAATACTTCGTTTCGATTGTATTTTTGTCCATTACGATTCAAAATTATTTTCAGTTAAAAATATTTTGTATATTTTTTATTATTATTAAAACAGTAAGAATATCCTTTTTATTTTATTTAAATTGTTATTTCAATAATAATTATTAATATATTATTATTTTAATTATATTTATTTATCATAATCATTAACTTTAAATTATTTGCTGCTGTTTGAGTTTTATTGATAATACTATTATTATTATTTTACTCTTTTATTATTATTATTATTACTATTATTTCAAATTACTTTAATTATTAAGGTTATTAGTGTTATTTTAATAAACAATGTTAAATTCCAGAGATTTTGTTATTTTAAATTATTTTAATATAATATTTATTTTAAATATCATTATTTTAAAGTTATTTTGAAAGTAGGTTTTAATTACTCCTAATCTTCCAAACATGATAACTTTTTCGTTTTAAATCGGATTTTGACGCACAATATCTTGTTTTGATCGTATTTGAATTCTGCACGATTTGGGATTATATTTGTTTCAAAATATTAGGTATACATGCAGTTATTTTGAAAACAGCAAAAGAGCACTATTTTAAAAATATTCTATTATCGTATTTAAACTTCGAAAACGCACAACTTTCTTGTTTTAAATCCGTTTTCGATGCACAGCACCTTATTTTGTTCGTATTTGAATTCTTTACGATTTGAGACCATTCTTGTTTAAAAATGATAGATATATATACAGTTATTTTGAAAACAGTAAAAGGATACTATTTTAAAAATATTCTATTATTGTATTTAAACTTGTAAAATTCATAACTCCGTCGTTTTAAATCCGTTTTCGGCGTGCGACGCCTTGAAATTTTTTAGAAAATGAGGGCTTTATTTTAAAATTATTTTCAGTATCCCTTGCTGGCTGTCTGGACAGATTGCTGCTTGGATTGGCTTATGGGATTATTTTAATATTATTTATATAATTATTATTATTATTATTTTAAAACTACAAATTATTTTCAAACTATTTTGAAGCTTCGATTGAGTGGTCAGCGGGTCTCCCATATATCTATTTATTATAAATTGATTTATTTTTAATTATCTATTTTCCTAAAATCTATTTAGTTATAAGTATTTTTTTTAAAGTACTTTAAAACTACACATACTTTAAATCTTAATTTTGGGAGACTTGCTTCATGAAATTTTAAACATAGATTACATATATGGAGAGCAAATCATGGTGGAGTGGATTAGTGGGTGGTTGGATCCCAATCATCAACTAATCCCTTCATTGTTCGTACTTACTTTTTGTTCGTCGTAGATCGCATGTGTATGATGCACCACCACTTACTTTAGGCTCTCCTAGATTTAAGGACATGGCGTGTTTACTGCTTTTATATGTTCCCATGCATTATTACCTTGAGGATTAGTGTGAACTTCGATTTAAACCCATCTAACTTAGTGACACCTTAAGGACAAAAATTAAGGACTTGTCTAGCGAACTTAGAAATTTTCTAGGGGCTAGGATAGATCACTGATTGACATTAAACTTCAACAATTAAACTTAGCGACATCATAAACCTCCCAGAATTTTTTAAGAATTTTTAGGGCTTGTCAGACCCCTTAATTAACCAACCATAATTAACCTGCTAAATAAGGCCCCGAGACCTTCTAAAAATTACAATAAATACATCTTAGGTCAGAAAATTACCCGTAATAGCTTGAAATGATTAGAATTTGATCCTTGACCTTAGATAAATAGGACTTCCTAGTTTGACCTCAGGTTGACCCTTAATTTGACCATAGGTGGAAATTACCCTTTTGCCCCTAATAATTCATTAAAAATTATTAAAAATCCTAAATTTTCTCCAAATACTTGGGAACACTTTTTTAGGTCATCCCTGACCTTTTGGAGTGATTCCAATCAGTTTGGAGCTGATTTGGAGCAAAACAATAAAAACAGCCATTTATTAGGAATTTTAGAAATTCCTTTAATACCCTGAACTTAGAATATCCATAACTAATTGTAGAAAATTCCAAATTAGACAAACTCACTTGCATTGGACTCCTATTAGGGTCTAGTATTTATTAAAAATATTAGATTTCTAGAAGCTGACCTAGATTAGAAAGTCAATTTTTTGGTTAATCGTAGTTGATTTAGGGTCCGAAACTTAGAAAATTCATAATTTTGCCTAGAAAACTCCAATTCTAGCCTACTACCTGTCTAACTACTTGTATTAAGGTCTAGTATTTTCCTAAGATAATAGGAACCCCAAACCTAGCCTATTTCCCATAGTGACTTTTTGGACTCTTAGTCTAGTTCCTAGGAGGACCCGAGACTTTCTAAAATTGGCTAATATCACTTAAACTTAAATATTAATATCCTAAGCTCTTAAAACTGATCAACAAATTGAAATAATTAAAATGGATCCTAATCTACTAATATTTCAATTTCAACTAAAATATCCTTTTTAAACGCCCAGTAAACCTTGAACTTTAGATAACTCTAACTAACTACCCTGCTCAGGACCTATCCAAACCACACTAGCCTTACACACACATAGAATTATTTTTAAGGGCACCACTTCTAGATCTAGGTTAGGCCGCCGGGTTTTACTTTTCTGCCGTGTGCCGGAGCTTTTCGTGGATTTCATTGCATTCTGTTTGAAAAATGATTGATGTGTTTGCTTACTTTTTCTGCATTCTGTGGATGATGTGATGAGCGCTAGACTTACCCCTAGGTTAGGAGCGTTATATATATATATATATATACTATTCTTCTGTGTAGGTGGTCATGCTCAAGCTAATAAAAGGGAGGAGCATTATCATGATTTCTAATAATATTTTATGCAAGTGCTTGCTCAGCTCCCCCTAAATAAAATGAGGGCTAAATTAATAATTATAACTGCATATGTGGAGCTGTTTAACCCTCACAATTAAGAGCATGGCTGGGCACATGGTCAATGGTTTGAGTTATTTTTATTTCCATATATAACTACTTGGGATTTTTACTAGGATAACCATGCAGGGAGTCTAGAATTTTCTTTTTAAATGGATGTAATATTTGTAACATTTGTTAAGAGTTGTGAAAATGATCTTTGAGTGTGGATATTCTTATCCCACTTAAATCCCAAAAGAAGAAGGCATCCTCATAGGGGAGAGTCTTCTTCCATTTGGGAGATCGAGTGGGATGGCTTTAGATATCCAAAGAGAAAAGGCTCTGCTCTCTAGGAACTATAAAATTTTTCTATTCATAACCAAAATTTAATATTTAAGTTTTAAATAATTTAGAAACTTAACGAACCTAGGGAATTGCCGGAACCGTTCAGGGTCGCATGCATATTACTGCATTCTTCTTTCCTTGCTATAAGACATCTCCCTGTCTGCGGGTAGAGTCCGGATAATCTGGCCTATGAGGATGAAGTGTCGGACCTAGGAAGACCTAGTCTTTTCAAAAAAATATTTTCTATAAGCCTATTTTTAAAATTCTATAGCATTTATGAGCTGACATTTCAACTAGCATGCATTGCATTAGCAACCAACTAAATAAAATTTAATTGTATTAGCTAGAAGCATCTGACCCACATAAGTCCAGGACCACTTAAGAAATCCTCTAGATGTCAGTCCTATTTCCAAAGAGCTATACTTCCCACCCATCTTTTATAATTGACTTGATAACATGGTTTTGAAGCGATTAGGTGGTTAGCTGGCTCCCCCAATCTAGGCCGGGATAAGTCTAGGTTTTGCATTGCATTAGCTAGGACACGGATCTTAGTGTTGTGTAGAATACTAAGCCCAACTTAGATTTAAGATTCGAGACTACTACACTCGGTCTCGTAGTATGCCTTAAATAGTAGGTATGTCCCTTCCTTTCAGGGACTATAAATCATACTTATCCGCATCACAGGATGACGCCACCTCTATCTCTTCTCTCACGCATGTGATTGAGTGCTTGATTTTCTTTTCTCAGTTTCTCTCTAGTGCCCTAGAGCCTCCGAATGCTGGTATAAGCCATGCATGTTGATCCAGCCTTTCGGACCATTCTTCTTTTTGAGTAGGACTTCTTAGTCTATACCCCTGTACCGATCCCATTTTGGGAAGGATATTGTATGATCCTTAATCGAGAGTTTTCTTGGGCTCCAGCATGGGATGTAATTAACTACGGGGGCTTGCGCTCGTGGGAAACTCGATCCCATATCTACTAAATCTCATTCGAACTACTGTATCGGATGGGGGAAACCCGTGATTAGATCGTGTATATTACTACCCATCGGGGTGTGTTGGCGACAACCTCTATCCTCAATGGTTAGTCGTATGCACGATCCAATCTGTCCCTTCCAATTGACCCGTTGACACGGTGCTCTTTCGGAGGTCTACAGGTTTCTAGCGATCACGGTGGGACTAATTTCTCTCTCCATCTTTGGATTATATATTATCTTTTCTTGTGTGTGCTCTAGGATTTGTACTCCTTGGATTAGGTTTCTCCCACTTTTAGTTAGAGTCTTACCTTAGTTAGGGTTCCTTCCTCTTAGCTAGGATTCTCCCCTACTCTACCTCTTTCCAGCCTAGCTGGCTATTACATATCTTATCCATTCATTATCAAATTTATATCCATTTCTATCTATCCTTATCAAATCCTTCATTCCTTCTTGATTTTTATTCTAACTAATTTTTTTCACTTTCTTTTCTTGGCAGCAGTGCCATGGCTTCATTCGTACCTTTCGTTACTTTTGCTTTCGGTTCGGATGCGCGGGTGACTCTCCCTGAGTCCCTGCTCGCTAGTCCGCCAGCTGGAGGGATCACTTTTGGTTTCTTCACTGACTCGGCCTTCGTCACTCTTGGCGGGCCGACCCCGGCGGAGGCTGTTGTATTCTCTCCTCCTAAGAGGAGAGGATGCGCAGCCATGCGCCCTTTCAGACAACCAGCTGCTCGGTGAACAGCCCGGGCACCTGCTCGTCCCATTCTCGTACTTATGCAGCCATTACGCGCTGTGGCTAGGCGACCAGTGCCTAGGCCACATCCTGTTCCAGTTGTTCGTCCGACGGTTAGGCGTCTAGCGCCTACCGTTCCTGTTGCGCAGGTTGCTCCGGCCCCTCAGCGCCTGCAGCCTGCTGCAGTTGTTCCATCAGTTCATCTAACGGCCAAACGACCTGCGCCTGTCGCTCCTATTACACAGGTTGCTCCGGCCCCTCAGCTCCGGCAGCCTACTGCTGTTGTTACTCCCGTTGTTCCAGCGGAAGTACCTCGCGTTCGGGTTTCCCCTCTCACTTCCACTAAGAAGAGGGGTGCCCAGACCGAGGTGCCTTCGCCCTCTTCTGGCCAGGTTTCTATTTTTTCTCGGCTTTCTCACACTAAGACTGTTGGGCAGACCCCGACACTTCCAGTCGTCCCTGTTCCCCCTACCACCCAGGCAGTGGGTTCAGATGTCCCTTCCACCTCCACCTCCGGCCTTGGGAGAAGGGCCCGGAGGAATAGAAATAGAAGGTTGCATTTAGCTGTGTCAGAGGCAGAGAGGCAGCAGATGGCTGATGCGATAGCTCACCAAGAGCTAGCTCAGAGGACGGTGGCTCCCAGACAACGGAGACCATGACTAGTTCCAATTGTGCATACTCCAGAGGTTATTGTAGCTCCTGAGATAGAGGCAGTACATGGAGGACGCTTCTCTCCGCTGACACACAGTGAGGACGAGGGGGACATTGCCCGTATTACGGCGGCCCCTTCTGTTGCCACTACCTTACCCCGGGCTAGGGTCCTCAGGGATGTTGGTGTTCGAGCCCTCACTCAGAGGATTCGACATATCGTCCGCCTAGCTCGTGGTAGGGGGCCTGTTAGTCGAGAGAAGATACTCTGACAGATTTCTTAGGCGACTTTCCAGTTACGGAGGCAGACTATGAGGAGACTTTATAGTTGGCAGAGGGGGCAGACACCTCAGCGGCCTGCAGTTCCAGTAGTTAGGCCGCTAGCAATTGCTTCTGTGGTAGGATGACGCCCACGTCGTCGAGGACAGAGACAGCAGTAGGAGCCTGCCTGGCCTCAGGTCAGTTCAGTAGTAGTGGCCCCAGAGCACCAATTGTCAGTATGGAGCCCCGCCGCAGGAGGTGGGTTTGGAGGCGACGACAGGTAGACACCCCTGTCGACCTAGTTCCGGTAGTTGAGATAGAGCCGTTGTCAGGCGCAGAGCAGCCAGATGAGGCAGCTGATCAGATGGAGGTAGTGGCTCCTTTCGGGTCCGAGGTGGTTCTGATGGTTTGCGATGATGATTCAGTTCCTACCCCAGATAGATCGCCAGTACGGATTGACACAGAGTTAGGCCCTAGCACTCATAGGATCACCTCTCCTATGAGTCCGTACATAGAGGCGATGCGACGAGCCTTTTTAGATGATGATGATACACTAGTGGATACCGATGAGGATGTGTCAGTACACCGGATTTGTGTGATTACCCGGCGAGGTCACTCAGATGAGTATAGAGACTACGAGGATGATGATGAGCAGGGAGACCCAGAGGCAGGGGGATCTCCCATATCAGTTGATACATATACCACAGTACTATAGTTACAGGCTTAGATGGCCGAGATGGCTAAGGCCATGGCAGCGATGACTGCCCAGCTGACTTCTTTGGGGGCTACACCCTAAGTGATGGGTTTGGGTACTCCTATCATGTCCAGAGACGAGCTAGTAGCGCCGCCAGTGGCACTAGACCCTGTGAGAGCGGATAGGGTCCCGACGGTAGTTTCTATAGTTCCTGCAGCACCTATAGTTAGTCAGAGTTAAACAACACAGTTGTCAGCCAATCAGATTCAAGATTTGATAGCTCAGAAGGTGGATCAGCCGATTTCCTCCAAGAAGACTGGAGAGGTGGTCAGTAGAGGTAGGCCTTACCCAGTGGAGTACGAGAGTGAGCCTTACCCTCCTAGTTTTATTCTCAACGATTTAGAGTCTTTGATGGGTTTGGGAACCCAAGGCAGTATGTGGCTCAGTATCGGGCCATATGTTGCAACATAGGGGGGAACGATGCATTGATGTTGAGACTTTTTGTCAGTAGTCTGGTTGGGGTGGCATTTGCTTAGTACGCCGACCTCCCCAACGACTCAGTTCAAAGCTTTACAGAGTTAGAACAGCTATTTATACAGAGGTTTGCCAGCATAGAGCACCGGTTCACGATTGGAGAGTTGGTTGTTACTAGAGAGTGCCATAGAGAGAGTCTTCCAGATTACATAATCAGATGGAGGAATCTTAGCCTGCAGTGTGAGCCCTGGTTACAGGAGCAACATACAGTAGAGATTTTGTTAAAAAATATAGATGGTCATATAGCACCTTACTTGAAAGGTTTCACTATAAGAACCTTTTAAAAATTATTAACTAAGGTGACTAGTCTGCAGGATAGCATACCTGATGCAGTCCCTACTAAGATTGAGAGTCAACCTCAACGTAGACCTCAGCGTCAGGAATCTACAAGGGCATCTCCTCCTAGAAAAGGGGAGGTACACAGTACCTATGGGCCACCAGATTAGGGCAAGAAGCCTACAAGCAGTGCACCTCCACCACGACTACAGACTCAGCAGTCCAGACCTCCTTATAAGACCTCAGAGAGTCAGTCGTCTTTACAGGAGAGACTTAACAAGGAATATCCCTTTAAAAGAGAAAGTGTAAGAAAGATATTTTGACATTCCCATTCAATAAGAAGACAGATGAAGAAGGGCAAACGGAACACCCACTATATTGCCCCTTTCACCGACATACTTGCCATACACTTGAAGATTGTTTTGTGTTCAAGAATAGAGTGGAGAGCCTTATGACCAGTGGGAAGATCTATCCGCAGGATAGTGAATTAGTGACTTAGTGAAGCCTCAGGGCAAGGCCACTCAGATAGTGTAGAGGATTTCAGACTCCAGCCACAAGGACAGTCAGACTTACAGTCAGGGCAATAGTGGCAGATTGCTCCACAGTTCTGAGAGGAGAGTAGCAGCTAGCACTCTCCAAGAAGACCTAATAGATGACTAGGCAAGCTGTACAGAGTTCAGAGGCAGTTGAGAGGAGGCCTCCCTAGGCCAAGTCGACAATTGCCACTCCAGCTTCTTTACTAGCACATTTTTTTTTCTCTTTTCTTTCTTCTATTGTAGTGCCAGATGAGCACATTTTCTTTTGCTTCTATTTATGCTAGAAAAATGTATTAAAAAAATTATATAGTTGTAACCTCAGTATGGAAGATAGGCCCCCTTCCAGCATTTAGGCTGAAGGACCTCGTTCTCCCTTCTATTTATGATTAATTAATAAAAGAAAAAGAGAATGATTTTTCAGTCATTTTGACTCTCTTGCTTTTTCTAGCTCTACTAGCTTTGTAGTGATGACTCATGAAAGAGTATGATCTCTCTATCTCATCCCATGAGTGGAGAGATTTCTTCTTTTAAAATAAAATCTATTTCAAATTAAAATTGATTTATAAGTAAAAATTTTCTCTATCATCTTATAATTCTTTATCTTATAGATAACTTTAACATGTTGGTTAATAAAATTTCACAATTTTCTTAATCAAGCTATTCATTCTTATCAGAGGATAGGATTTGTTTTGTAGATCATTCTTTCTTACCCAAGAGAAGTAAGCATTCTTCTCTTGTATTTGGAAGATGATCTTTTAACTGAGAAAAAAGTTTTTTTTTTTCTTAGAGATTTGAAAAAGCAAGTCAATTACAAAAAAAAATGAAAAGATGCGCAAAGTACGCCAAAGGTGAAATATATACAAAGTGTATCAAGGTAATTGAAGTTTGCGCAAAGCACATAAAATTGAGGAGGTGGCTCAAAGAGCCCAAAAGTGATAAGTAAATGGCTTTCTTTTCTAGTAAATCTCTAAATCTCAGAAAATCTGCATCCTCTTGATATTTTTGATACTTGAGTTAGAAAATTGTGATTTTGGATTCATCATTATGCAATGATATCCTATGAGATATGGAAGCATACTTTCATATAAGAAAATTGAGAAAATCTAATTTCTTCTTTCAATTTAAATCTCTTTTTGGATTAGATTTCAATTCAAGAAAAGAAAATATTCATATAAGTGAGATATCATGATTTAGTTGGTATAGAGCTTGAGCTGAGTCAGTAAAATCATATTGAGGTTCTTTTTAAGATTAGATTGATTCAGGTACTAAACTCCTCTAGGATATATGCCCATTTATCACCTTTGACTGAGTCCATAAAATCAAAATATATATATTATGAGTTTTAGTGCCCCCAGTTTCACTTGCCACCTCAAGTATGATCTGGGATATCAAAACCAACGACTCGAGTCTACTTTTGAGATTTGATACTAGGTCCACACCCTCCTATGATAGTCAAGTGTGGTGATAGAGATTCACTATTCTTACTTTAGTTTCTTCTTCCTATCAGTCCTGCTCTGATAGATGTAGCCCACAGTCCATTCGTGTGAGTTGAATGTGATCGGGGAGGTTGTAGTCTTTAGTCTAGGCCTTTTTTAGAGTTGATACTGGATCCACACCCACCTATGATAGTCAGGTGCGGTGATAGAGATCCACTATCCTTACTTTAGTTTCTTCTTCCTATCTGTCTTGCTCTGATATGTGTAGTCCTCAGTCCATTCATGTGAGTTGAATGTAATCGAGGAGGTTGTAGTCTTTAGTCTAGACCTTTTTGAGACGCGATACTGGGTCCACACCCTCCTATGATAGTTAGGTAGGGTGATAGAGATCCACTACCCCTATTTGAGTTTCTTTTTCCTATCAGTTCTGATCTGATAGATGTAGCCCCCAGCCCATTCATACGAAGTTGAATATGAGCAGGGATGTCAAAGTCTTTCGGGTAGACTCTTTTGGAGGTAGGATATTGGGTCCACACCATCCTATGCTAGTCAGATGTGATAGTGTTGATCCTTTATCCTGATGTTAATTTTGATGATATATTGATTTCAATATGATTGTGCTCCCCAGTTCATTCACATGAGTTGAATGTGGTTTGGGTGATCAAAACCAATGAGTAGATTCTTTATAAGATCATGTTAGATATCTTTCCCCAATTTTGTTCATGTGGCGAACATGGTCTGGGTTATCAAAATCATTCACAATCCTCATTTAAAAAAAATATTCATGTGATAAAAAGAGGGAAGTTCTTAGTAGAGCAAAATTGGTTGCCCTTGTCACAGGAGGAACCCAGTAAAATTCTCTAAGAGCCCAAATTCCCTAAAATTTCTCTTTCTTCTCACTTGAAACACTTTGATGAGCTCTTCAAGGTTGAGTTAACACTTAGTTGGTCATAGATCTCTATGATTCCAAAGAGCTTTTCTTTGTTAGTGATGTAGTACATTGTGTTGTAGATGTCAACATCACTGCATTATGGGCTTAGGTCTTTCTAAGAAAAGATCGCCCCCCTGCTCCCCTTTTTTAGCAGCCTACTCTCCCATTCATACACTACTCTGAGCTGCCAGAGTGGTCCTATGAATGTTGTAATATCACTTTTACTTCGCACATGATCATACCTGATTAGGGTGGGTGTTACCACTGTGACCTTTTGATAATCATAGATCTCACTCATGATTATCATACTAAATGTCAGGTGTGCTCCCTTGTCACCTCAGAGTTGTGTTCTTGGTTGTGATGTAGTACATGCATTCTCAGGTGTTAGCATCACAATTTCAGGACCTCTGATTTTCCATTAGAAGATTGACTCCTTAATTTCTTTCACCTACCTATTTCCGCATTCGTACCCTACTCTTAGCTGCTAGAGTAGTCCTATGAATGTTATTTTATTTCTTTTGTTCCCCACAGGATCCTACTCGATCAGGGTAGGTGTTACCACTATGACCCATTTGATGATTCTTCACTTCTATACATGATTATCGTCCTCAGGTAGTAAGTGTGTCCCCTTTACTACCTAGAGCTGATCTCCTTGTGATGTAGTATATCTTGCCCCAGATATTAACATCACCACTTTGAGTACTTTGATCTTCTAGCAGAAGATCAATCCTTCTACTGCTTTTCGTGACCCATTTTATCCTTCATACACTAGGCTCAATCGCCAGATTAATTCTATGAATGTGCTGAGGTCACCTTCACTTTTCATAGGGTCCCACTAGTTGGTGTGGGTGTTACCACTATGAGATTTCTCCTACTTAGAGTTATTGCCCTGAGTAGCGGGAGTTCTCTCTCGCTGCTTTGGTTCTTTCCCTCTTACTTGGTGATATGGGGCGTCGTGCCTTAGGTGCCACCATCACCTCTTTCTTGAGCCTTGATTCTCTAATACAGAGTCAGCTATTCTAGATTTTTACCACTTCTTTTCCCATTGAGATCCGACTCCTAGCTGCTGGAGAGGTCCTTTGGATGTTTTGATACTCTTTCCACTTCTTACAGGGTCCCCATTAGTTGGTATGGGTTTACCACTGTAGCCTCTTTGAGGATTATTTTTGTTACTAGGCTTGGTCCTACCTTTTGTAATAGAGTTGCCCCCTCGCTACCACAGTTCTTTTTACTCCTTTGGAATGAGATTACCCCTTTGCACTCTCTTTTGAGGGTGTATCTCTTCCAGCTTTGTTTGGGAGACGTCGTTATGAAGTCTTCCTCCCCTTTTGTGTAGGGTTAGGGCTCTTTAAGAGATCTCGACGGCATTTGAATACTCATGGCCACGACGATTTGTCCTCTACCATGTGGTTACCAGAACACTAGCTTGAGATTCCTTAAATAACTCTACTCTTAAAATTTTTATATATACCTTTCCTTTCTTCCTCATATCCCTACACTAATCTGTGTCAGGTCGATGATGAGATGATTTATGCCTTCTACCCCGCTGTTTTGATACCAATAGATGGATAGTTGGCTTTACTTACCTGGTTGAGAGAGCCTAGCATAGCCCTTGGGAGGTATTCCTCACCACTCTTTTCTCTTCACATCATTGCAACATATGCGCCAAATGATTATGTTGAGTGTTTTGTCTTTATTCTACTGTAGGCATATGCGCCAAGTAGAGACTCTGCCGCAGGCACAAACACCAGGCGGATGTGACATTTCTTTTCCTTTTATCCTACTGCAGGCATATGCGTCGGATGGATATTAGGTTTCTAGTTGAGAGAGCCCGACAGAGTCCCTGGGAGGCATTCCTCACCACTCTTTCCTCTTCACATCATTGCAGGTATATGCGCTAGACAATTGTATTGAGTGTTTTGTCTTTATTCTACTGTAGGCATATGCGCCAAGTAGAGACTCTACCGCAGACACATACACCGGACGGAGGTGACCTTTCTTTTCTTTTTATCCTACTGTAGGCATATGCGCCGGGTGGATATTAGGTTTCTAATTGAGAGAGCCCGACAGAGTCCCTAGGAGGCATTCCTCACCACTCTTTCCTCTTCACATCATGGCGGGCATATACGCCAGATGATAGTGTCGAGTATTTTGTCTTTATTCTACTATAGGCATATGCGCCAAGTAGAGACTCTGCAGCAGGCACATACACCGGGCGGAGGTGATCTTTCTTTCCCTTTTATCCTACTGCAGGTATATGTGCCGGGTGGATATTAGGTTTTCTAGTTGAGAGAGCCCGACAGAGTCCCTGGGAGGCATTCCTCAACACTCTTTCCTCTTCATATCATTGCAGGCATATGCGCCGGGTGATTATGTCGAGTGTTTTGTCTTTATTTTACTATATGCATATGCGTCAAGTAGAGACTCTACCGCAGACACATACACCGGGCGGAGGTGACATTTCTTTTCCTTTTATCCTACTGCAGGTATATGCGCCGGGTGGATATTAGGTTTCTAGTTGAGAGAGCCCGACAGAGTCCCTGAGAGGCATTCCTCACCACTCTTTCCTCTTCACATCATTGCGGGCATATACGCCAGATGATTGTGTCGAGTGTTTTATCTTTATTTTATTATAAGCATATGCGCCAAGTAGAGACTCTGCCGCATGCACATTCACTGGGCGGAGGTGACCTTTCTTTCCCTTTTATCCTACTGCAGGCATATGTGCCGGGTGGATATTAGGTTTTATAGTTGAGAGAGCCCGACAGAGTCCCTGGGAGGCATTCCTTAATCCTCTTTCCTCTTCATATCATTGCAAGCATATGCACAGGGTAATTATGTTGAGTACTTTTTCTTTATCCTACTACAGGCATATGCGCTAGGTAGGGACTCTGCTGCAGGCACATACACCGAGCAGAGGTGACTCTTTCCTCTTCACATCACTACAGGCATATGCGCCAGTTGATTGTATGGAGTGTTCTTTCTTTACACTAATTTTGGCATATACGCCAAATAGAAACCATACCACAGGCACATACACCGGGTAGAGGTTTCCTTTTTCTTTATCCTACTGCAGGCATATGCGCCGGGTAGGGACTCTACTGCAGGCACATACACCGAGCAGAGGTGACTCTTTCCTCTCCACATCACTGCAGACATATACACCAGGTGATTATGTTGAGTATTTATTCCTTACACTTCTTTTGGCATATACCGCAGGCACATACACCGGGTAGAGGTTTTCTTTTTCTTTCGTCATACTGCAGGCATATGCGACGGGTGGACATCGACTTGCTTGGTAGAGAGGGCCTGACAGAGCACCTGCCAAGAACTCCTCGCCACCTTTTTTTTCCTGAGTGTCTTGTTCCGATTAGGTAGATACCAGGTTTCGTGACTCCTTTCTTTGCTGACTCGACTTGGTCAGGCAAATGCTGAGTCACCCCAATCCACTGCTCTGAGATGAGCAGGAGGAGATGGGATCCCCTTCACCTTCTATTCTGCTGATTCGATATAGTCAGACAGATAGTCGGTCTACTTTTACTATTTTACTTTGGGTTCTTTCTTTAGCTCTGCCCTCGCCATAGGGCAAGGCAAGGAGAGACACCTACCTTACTTTTTCACCCTTGAGGTGACATGTACTTTTGATTCTCCCTTCTGCTCTGTCCCCCGCTATAAGGCAAGGTTATGGGAGAACTCCCTTACCTTGTTATCACCCTTGTGGTGACTTTACATGTGGTTCCCTCTTTAGCTTTGCCCTCGCTATAGGGCAAGGCTAGGGAAAAATTCCTTTACCTTGTTTTCACCTTTTTAGGTGATCTTTACCTTTAGTTCTCTCCTTAGCTCTGCCCTTGTTTAAGGGTAAGGCCAGGAGAAGGCTTTACTACTAGTTCACTATTTCAGTGATACCTAACTTATGCACTGCTGCTTTTCACTCTCTCCTAGGCTCTGCCCCCACTATAGGGCAAGGCCAAGAGAGGGGTTTCCTACCTTCTTCCACCTTCATTGGTACTCTTTCACTTGTGTTTCCCACTCTATTTTCTATGGCTTAGTCGGTCAACGCCAACACGAGCGGTTCACTAGTTGTTCGTCACTCCTGTTGGGGGTCCGTTTGTTGACCTCGATTTTGACCATATCTCGCTCCATGGGTTTAAATAGGCTAGATTGACCAAGTAAAACTTTGACTTGGTCAATCCAAGACTTAATGGGTCATATTGACCCATTAAGTCCATTAAGAGCCCAAATCGAAATGAAATCCAAATCAATCTTACCATGGCTTGATCCCACCTCCCCTTTGACTCTCTTGGCTGATTTGACCAAGTCAAAATTTGACTTGGTCAAATCAAGTCTTAAATAGGTCATAATAGTCTATTTTAATGGATTTAAGGCTAATTAATGCAATTAAAGCCTCCATTTGAATTTCAAATGAAAACCACGGCCAAATCCTACTATTTTCCCTCCCAATTAGATCTAGATTTGATCGTGGCCGATAGTTTGAATCCTAGAGCTTAAATATCAAAATCTTAATTATTTTTGGACTTTTGGCTCTTTCTCCCCATCCAAGCCCCCAAACCCTCTAAGATTTTGTGTGAGCACTCTTGGAGAGTTTCCCCACCTTCCCCGACCAGATCCCGGTGTCCTAGGCCCGCCGGCGGCGAGAACTCCGGCGAAACCGAGCCCCACATCCCTTCCGGGCTGATTTTCGCTTGATCCAAGGAGAACCAGGGTTCAACATCAACTAGAGAAATACTCCTGCAGTTTCAACAAATCCAACGAGCCCAAGAACGTAAAAATCCGACGGTTAGATCTCTTAAAAACTCTTAGAATAAGTCACATAGCTTCGGGTTAAATAGCTTTTCGAAAAGCTGATTATTTTCCAAACGGATTTTCCCCCATAATTTTTGTTCAAGTATAGAACTTGTGTTTAAAATTTCGCGAAGTTTTGTTGAGTATCGAGTGAGAACGAAGCGAAATACTATTCTAGGGTTTGGGTTTAATCTATTTGAACTAGGTTAAATCCTGACCGTTGATCTGCAGATCGGACGGCTCTGAATCCACGCCTACGTGGATAAGTGAGTGGCTCCTTGGTTGCTGCATGATGCGGCAATCATTGCCATCCAACCAGAGGACGTCATGTGTCGCGCCGTGGCTTTTCTCGGATATTATTTTATGTTAAATGATCTTAAGGCTATTTTCTTTGAAAAATTATATAAAATTCATTTTTCTTCCGAAAATTACGTATAATACCTCGTTTCGATTGTATTTTCGTCCTATACGATTTAAAATTATTTTCAGTTAAAAATATTTTGTATATTTTTAATTATTATTAAAACAGTAAGAATATCCTTTTTATTTTATTTAAATTGTTATTTCAATAATAATTATTAATATATTATTATTTTAATTATATTTATTTATAATAATCATTAACTTTAAATTATTTGCTGCTGTTTGAGTTTTATTGGTAATATTATTATTATTATAATTATTTTACTCTTTTATTATTATTATTATTATTACTATTATTTCAAATTACTTTAATTATTAAGGTTATTAGTGTTATTTTAATAAACAATGTTAAATTCAAGAGGTTTTGTTATTTTAAATTAATTTAATATAATATTTATTTTAACTATCATTATTTGAAAGTTATTTTGAAAGTAGGTTTTAATTACTTCTAATCTTCCAAACATGATAACTTTTTCGTTTTAAATCAGATTTTGACGCACAATATCTTATTTTTATCGTATTTGAATTCTACACGATTTGGGATCATATTTATTTCAAAATATTAGGTATACATGTAGTTATTTGAAAACAGCAAAAGAGCACTATTTTAAAAATATTATATTATCATATTTAAACTTCGAAAATGCCCAACTTTCTAGTTTTAAATTCGTTTTCGATGCACAGCACCTTATTTTGTTCGTATATGAATTATGTATGATTTGAGACCATTCTTATTTAAAAATGATAGGTATATCTACAGTTATTTTGAAAACAGTATTAGGATACTATTTTAAAAATATTCTATTATTGTATTTAAACTTGTAAAATTCATAACTCCGTCGTTTTAAATTCTTTTTTGGCGTGCGACCTCTTGAACTTTTTCAGAAAATGAGGGCTTTATTTTAAAATTATTTTCAGTGTCCCTTACTGGCTGTCTGGACAGATTCCTGTTTGGATTGGCTTATGGGACTATTTTAATATTATTTATATAATAATAATAATTATTATTATTTTAAAACTATAAATTATTTTCAAACTATTTTGAAGCTTTGATTGAGTGGTCAGCGGGCCTCCCATATATCTATTTATTATAAATTGATTTATTTTTAATTATCTATTTTCCTAAAATCTATTTTGTTATAAGTATTTTTTTTAAAGTACTTTAAAACTACACATACATTAAATCTTAATTTTGGGAGACTTGCTTCATGAAATTTTAAACATAGATTACATATATGAAGAGTAAATCATGGGGAGTGGATTAGTGGGTGGTTGGATCCCACTCATCCACTAATCCCTTCATTATTCATACTTACTTTTTGTTCGTCGTAGATCGCATGTGTATGATGCACCACCACTTAGTTTAGGCTCTTCTAGATTTAAGGACATGGCGTGTTTACTGCTTTTATATGTTTCCCATGCATTATTACCTTGAGGGTTAGTGTGAACTTCGATTTAAACCCATCTAACTTAGTGACACCTTAAGGACAAAAATTAAGGACTTGTCTAGCGAACTTAGAAATTTTCTAGGGGCTAGGATAGATCACTGATTGACATTAAACTTTAAAAATTAAATTTAGCGACATCATAAACCTCCCAGAATTTTCTAGGAATTTTTAGGGCTTTTCAGACCCTTTAATTAACTAACCATATTTAACCTGTTAAATAAGGCCCCGAGACCTTCTAAAAATTACAATAAATACATCTTAGGTCAGAAAATTACCCGTAATAGCTTGAACTAATTAGAATTTGATCCTTGACCTTAGATAAATAGGTCTCCCTAGTTTGACCTCAGGTTGACTCTTATTTTGACCATAGGTGGAAACTACCCTTTTGCCCATAATAATTCATTAAAAATTATTAAAATTCTCAAATTTTATCCAAACACTTGGGAACACTTTCTTAGGTCATCCCTGACCTTTGGGAGTGATTCCAATCAGTTTGGAACTGATTTGGAGCAAAACAATAAAAACAGCCCTTTATCCGAAATTTTAGAAATTCCTTTAATACCCTGAACTTAGAATATCAATAACTAATTATAGAAAATTCTAAATTAGGCAAAATCACTTGAATTGGACTCCTATTAGGGTATAGTATTTATTAAAAATATTAGGTTTCCAGAAACTGGCCTAGATTAGAAAGTCAACTTTTTGGTCAACCGTAGTTCATTTAGCGCCCGAAACTTAGAAAATTCATAACTTTGCCTAGAAAACTCCAATTCCAGCCTACTACCCATCTAACTACTCGTATTAAGGTCTAGTATTTTTCTAAGATGATAGGAACCCCAAACCTAGCCTATTTCCCATAGTGACTTTTTAGACCCTTAGTCTAGTTCCTAGGAGGACCCTAGACTTTCTAAAATTGGCTAATATCAATTAAAATTTAAATATCAATATCCTAAGCTCTTAAATTTGATCAATAAATTGAAATAATTAAAATGGACCCTAATCTACTAATATTTGAATTTCAACTAAAATATCCTTTTTAGACACCCAACAAACCCTGAACTTTAGATAACTCTAACTAACTACCCTACTCAGGACCTATCCAAACCACACTAGCCTTACACACACAGAATTATTTTCTAGGGCACCACTTCTAGATGTAGGTTAGGCCGCTGAGTTTTACTTTTCTGTTGTGTGCCGGAGCTTTTCGTGGATTTCATTGCATGTTGTTTGAAAAATGATTGGTGTGTTTGCTTACTTTTTTTGCTCTCTGTGGATGATATGATGAGCGTTAGACTTACCCCTAGGTTAGGAGCGTTATATATATATATATATATATATATATATATATATATATATATATATATATATATATATATATATATATATATATATATATATATATATATACTGTTCTTCTGTGCAGGTGGTCATGCTCAAGCTAATAAAAGGGGGGAGTATTATCATGATTTCTAATAATGTTTTATGCATGTGCTTGCTCAGCTCCCCCTAAATAAAATGAGGGCTAAATTAATAATTATAACTGCACAGGTGGAGCTGCTTAGCTCTCGCAATTAAGAGCATGACTTGGCACAGAGTCAATGGTTTGAGTTATTTTTATTTCCATATATAACTACTTGGGATTTTTACTAGGATAATCATTGAGGGAGTCTAGAATTTTCTTTTTAAATGGATGTAATATTTGTAACATTTATTAAGAGTTATGAAAATGGTCTTTGAGTGTGGATATTCTTATCCCACTAGAATCCCAAAAGAAGAAGGTATCTCACAGGGGAGAGTCTTCTTCCATTTGGGAGATCAAGTGGGATGGCTTTAGATATCCAAAAAGAAAAGGCAATCATCCCCAAAAGGGAGAATTATCTCTTCGTCTGGATATTCAAGCCACGACGGATCCAAGGAGTCCAAAGAGGAGAAATCCAAGGAGTCCAAGGAGGAAAGATCCAAGGAGTCCAAGGAGGAGAGTTCCAAGAAGTCCAAGGAGAAGAAGACACCCAGAAGACTGAAGACCAATATCCCACTTAAAGTCATTTGTGTCTGTCATAGGCTTAGAAATCCGGGTTATTGGCAGTGGTGCCCGGCCATTTTATTTTCTGTATATCTGGGTTGTAATAAGGGCAATTTGTTTATGGCCATTTAGTTGATTATTTTTTGATTTATATTGATGTGTTTACCTGATTGTGTAGTAGAAATTGCCTGCTTTTCTTAGGTTTCTTTTTTTGCACACCGCTTTTGTTTTCGCCTGGATTCTGTTAGGCTCTCTAAGGATTAAAATTTTTCTATTCATAACCAAAATTTAATATTTAAGTTTTAAATAATTTAGAAACTTAATGAACCTAGAGAATTGCATTAGCTAGGACACGGGTCTTAGTGTTGTGTAGAATTGCGATTAGGTGGTTAGCTGGCTCCCTCAATCCAAGCCGGGATAAGTCCAGGTTTTGCATTGCATTAGCTAGGACATGGGTCTTAGTGTTGTGTAGAATGCTAAGCCCAACCTAGATTTAGGATTCGAGGCTACTACACTCGGTCTCGTAGTATGCCTTAAATAGTAGGTATGTCCCTTTCTTTCAGGGACTATAAATCCTACTTATCCGCGTCACAGGATGACACCACCTCCATCTCTTCTCTCACGCATGTGATTGAGTGCTTGATTTCCTTTTCCAAGTTTCTCTCTAGTGCCCTAGAGCCTTCGAATGCTAGTATGAGCCATGCATGTTGATTCAGCCCTTCGGACATTTCTTCTTTTTGAGTAGGACTTCTTAGTTTATACCCCTGTATCGATCCCATTTTGGGAAGGATATTGTATGATTCTTAATAGAGAGTTTTTTTGGGCTCCGGCCTGGGATGTAATTAACCACGGGGGCTTGCGCTCGTGGGAAACTCGGTCCCATATCTACTAAACCTCATTCGAACTACTGTATCGGATTGGGGAAACCCGTGATTAGGTCGTGCATATTACTACCAATCGGGGTGTGTTGGTGACAGCCTCTATCCTCAATGGTTAGTCGTATGCACGATCCAATCTGTCCCTTCCAATCGACCCGTTCGCACGGTGCTCTTTCGGAGGTCCACAATCACATGATAGTTGCAATTTGTTTTGGTTGACAAAATAACATGATGTGTATATGTTGTATCTTATTTGAATTGAAAGAAGTTAAGAGAAAGTTTGTGCCTTTATGTTATCCATGCTTGATACTCATGAGCATGATCTTCTTCTTTTTTTTGTAGTCACTTTAAAAATTCTTGTAATGAGATGAAAATATTGTACATTTAGTTGAAATTATAAGATGTGCCAACAGGGGGGTAAATTGAAAATTTGTTGCAATAAAAAGACAATCCTAAATAAGAGTTCTAATTTTTTTTTTAAATTTTAAACAAGAAAATTAAATGATACAGAGGTGAATTCTTAAAACATAATTTGCAACAATAAATAGTGAAAAATTAACTTGCTCAACAACAATTTTCACCAAGCAATTTTAATGAAAATGAAATGCAAAACATAAATAAAGTGCAGTAAAGGAAAAATTACATCGGAGAATTTATAGTGGTTCGGTCACTTGACCTAAATCCACTCCCCGGAGTCCTCCATTCTAAAAATTTTACTACTAAACAGTAATTCTCCTTTTGTCCCCACAACAAGGCGAAGAAGCCTTTACAAACCACACTTTCACCAACCCAACATGGCGGAGTGCCAAGCACTTTGTCACCCTCCTAGTGATGGAAGCGTACCTTCTCGTTTTTTCCCTCCTTGAGAAGATAGAGTACCTTAGAGGACACGGACATAGGAGAATCTCCCTCTCAGAGAGCCTCCCACAAGATCTTCTCGGGCCACAGGAGAAGCTAAGTCCAGCAAGCTTGGAGCAACCGTGTGATCTTCCTCACACTCTTCCTTCACAAAGCCCACCTTCTCCTTTCTCTCACAAATCCTAAAATCTTCTCAAGAGCTCTCTCTCTCAAGAAATCCCCCTCTAATCATGTTCCTCTCTCACTTACACACTCATAAAAAATAGAAGTTTTGATATTTAAAATAGGCTCCAAAAAATTCTAAAAATTTCAATTTAGCCATTATGATCGTACAGTACGATCCAATATCGTATAGTACGATCAATACAAAATGGCCTTCATCCTGGTACGAAGGATTAGGAACAAGAAAATATTTTGAATAATATCATACATTATGATATAACATCGTCCAGTACGATATGTAAGAATTTTTCTATTCGTACAGGACTATTACTAGGACGATTAAAACTCATCTGTGTACATCATAGGGTATGAACCACTTCATACAATACGATAAGCACAAAATTAAGGGATCATCTGGTACGATATTTGGGACGATTAAAAATAGCCTCGGTTGATTATACGGTACAAAATGGTGTCATACAGTACGATAATCAATCAGAAATTAATCCTTGATTTACATACTAATCACAGTGTTAATTTAAGTAAGTATTTAAAATTATCGTATAATACAATAAGATCGTACCGTACGATCAGTTCAAAATTTACGAATTAAGAACTTAAATTAATTTGGCGGCTAGGGTTTTTAATTAGAAACGCATCGTACATTATGATATACATCGTACGGTATGACTTGTTTATAGATAGTCGTTTGAGCCATATCAAATCATACAGTACGATTAAAACTTGTACAGTATGATTTATAGAGAAAAAAAATTTCTTCATTTTAAAAACCTCTCCCCCTATATGTGTTCATAGTTGCTCAATCATGCATATAATTTATGGCCAAACTCAACAAAACAAAAAATAAAAATAAAATAAAAAATTATAATGTTATAAACTCCAACTCCTATTCCATCTAGTCTTGAGTCTTCTTTTTATCCTGAGTAACTTATGATTTCTTTGAAATATTAGTACTCACAGATAAGAGCAGAAATAAAAAATATTTAAATGAATAATAATTCAATCGACATTATTTGTTATCATCAAAATCTCAGACTATGGGTCATGGACTGCAATAATCTCCCCCTATTTGTTGATATCAAATAATGTTGTTGTTAAAAGAAATTACACCAAATTTTTTGTTTTTGTTTTTTTTTATTATTTTAAATTAAATAAAACAAAAAAGAGTAAAAACATAAATAGAAAGAAAATGCAATTCATTTAAATTAAAGATAACAAGATAAATAAAATAAATAAAATAAGACACACTAACTAAAGCATACAACATAATTCTCCCCTTTTTTACGTCACCAAAAATAGGAGGAACAATCAACACTAAGAAAAACATCACAAAATAGATACATGTTAGAAAGTAGGATCCTGATCAGGTGGAGGTGGAGGTGATTGGAAGTAGTGGTGGATGGATGTGAATTGTTAATAAATTGAGAAAAAGCATTCCCCAAACCACCGCATGTCGTCCTCATGTTGTTGATGCTATTTTTTGCATGTGAGCATCAAGGCGGCTTTGTAGTTGGTCAAAACGTTCGACTAAGTCATCGTGAGGATAGGCCGGTGCAGGCCCTCGGGGTGGTGCATGTCGTCTTGGTCGAATAGGAGCTTCTACTGAAGCAATCTCTCCTTCTTCATCATCAAAATCTGGTTCATCAGCCTCTTTCCCCTGATGAAACAAAATACGGAAGGAGGCATCTGTATAGAAAATTGATAGATTATCGGATTCACCATGATAGCTTAATTGATATTTATTTTGAAGGATGCACCCTATGAGGTGGCTAAGGGCTAGATTTTATTTTCTACGGGTGGTAGGGAGGCGAACTAAGGTCATGTTTTGGATATAATCAATAATTAAATCAGTCTCATCAAATTTGGTGTTTGACATTATAAGGTAGGTAACGACGTATAAGATTGGGGTCATGCGATTTCGATCCCCAGCTTTGGGTATGATTGAAGTGCGAAGGACGAGTTGAATAATTCTGACATTTTGAGTTAAGGATTGAATAAGAGGCTAGTGTTGGTAAAAAGTAACATTAATAAGGACTATATTTATAGCACTCTAGTCAAATTCATTTATGAGAAACCTTCAGTAGACAACCCAATATATTGGGCGATATCTGCCTTAGTGATTTCAACACGTTGTTGGTAGACAAAGGAGCTGAGGGTTAGGCTTTCGACATTGATAGTTAGATTGGTCAAGAATTCAAATAGAAGTTCTGAGTTGTACGGGAAGTCTAGGGTAAGAAGGAATTGCAGAGTGGTGGGTGTTAATAGGCTCAGTACCTCAAATTTTAAGGCCACTTGATTCAACATTCGTGACGGGGTGATTTTGCATGCCTTAAATTTGTGGTATGCCTCTTCATCTTTGGCGGTTAAGACAAGACGAGCTTTCATGGACAAGTCGACTGCGCTTGCTAGAGCTAGCCTTTTAGCAAAGATAGGTGAGAGTGAGAGAATGAGCTAAGAAGTGAGAGAGATGATCATATACGCCCTCTAATTTATAGAAATTTTGGAACATCGTACAGTACGATCAAGGTTCGTACAGTATCATCATATGGACGAACGGTTGGGAAAAGATGGTCAAATCATACAGTATGATAGTTATCGTATAATACGATGTGAAGGAATTTTGATCGTCTCGAGGGTCATCAGTACGACCTTTGATGAAAAGCATCATACAGCATGAACGGGTGTTCATATAATATGAACTATAATTGTATCGTACCGACCCACTTAAAGTTGTCCTCATCCATGTTGCTGACGTGGATTGTATAGTACAAAGAGGATATACCGTATAGTACAAAATGCAATAATATCGTACCAAATGGCTTTAATTCATCCCAATTTATTTCTAAGGTGGATCATATAGTACGAAGATGAGATATCATACAGTACGACGTATAATTATATCTTACCAAACTGTTTGAATGCACAACCACATGTATCATATAGTACAATGTGTAACGTACAATATGATATGCATAGATGAAATTGAGGTTGGATTATGATTTATGTAGTTTTGGATATATCATACAGTACGAACTTGTATCGTAAAGTACAATGAGAAAAATAATTATCAATCAATTTTTTAAGTTTTATGAGGTGAGTGTGTGATGATCAAGAAACACTTTAGAATAAATTTTTTTATTTTTTTTTTTTTTTTTATTTTTTATCTTGGATTATGCATGGATGTCTATGACACCAAGTCTTGTCCTCAAAGTGCTAAAGGTGTTATAGGCTAGTGGTTTTGTGAAAATGTCTGCCAATTGATCTCCTGTAGCTATGTGATGTAATTCTATGTCTCCTTTAGCTACATGATCTCTTATAAAGTGATGTCTAATGTCTATGTGTTTTGTTCTACAGTGTTGAATTGGATTTTTAGAAATGCAGATTGCACTTATGTTGTCGCACATAATTGGGATGATTCCTACGAGTATTCCAAGATTAAGAGGTTGTTGCTTCAATCATAGTACTTGTGCAACGCAACTTTCTACTGCAATATATTTTGCCTCAGTCATAGAGAGAGCTAATGAATTTTGCTTTAATTCCTATTGGACCAAGAAACTAAAAATTATCATATAAATTGGTAGGTGCCAGATGTGCTTTTTCTATTTACCCTACATACTACAAAATTTGAATTTGAGTACCCTAAGATTTCAAAAGAAGTGATGTGTCTAAGATATCAAATTCCTTAGTTCGGGGTGCTAGTATATATCTAAAAATTCTCTTGACTGTAGTTAAGTGAGACTCTTTAAGATCAACTTGAAAATGAGCATAGAGGCACACACTAAACATTATGTCCGGTATACTAGCAGTTAAGTTGAGGAGAGTTTCGATTATTCCTCTATATTTTTACTTATCTATTGATTTTTCATTCGGGTCTTTGTCCAGTTGAATCGTAGAGCTCATTGTAGTATTCATGGGCTTAACACTATCCATTTCATATTCTTTTAAAATATCTTTAATGTATTTCATTTGGCTAAAGAATGTTCCACTTTTCATTTATTTTACATTAAAATCAAGAAAGTAATTAAGCTCTCCCATCATGCTCATTTCGAACTCATTACTTATTATTTATGAGAATTTATCACATAAATTTTTATCTAAAGATCCAAATAGAATGTCATCAACATAAATTTGAATATAAGAATTTCATCTTTGACCTTTTGTAAAAAGAGTGTGGTGTCCACACAACTTTTGCAAAGTCTCTATCTAGTAAAAATGAGCTAAGTCTTTCGTACCAGGCTTTAGGTGCTTGCTTTAACCCATACAATGCCTTTTTTTAATTTGAATACATGGTTTAGAAATTGCAAACTTTCAAATATGGGGGGTTGCTCAATGTAAACATCCTCTTTAATTATCCTGTTCAAAAAGCACTTTTTACATCCATTTGATTTAATTTAAAAGTTTTGAAGCAAGCAAAGGCTAAGAGCACCCTTATGGCTTCTAATCTAGCTACAGGGGTAAAGGTTTCTTCAAAATCTATGCCTTCAATCTTGTTATATCCCTTGGCTACTAGTTTGGGCTTATTTCTTATTATGGTTCATAAGTCATTCACCTTATTTTTAAAGACCCATTTTGTTCCAACTATAATATGCTTTTTAGGTCTCTTGACTAGTTCCTAAACATTATTTCTGATGAAATTGTTTAATTCTTCTTGCATTGCTAGGATCCAAAATTCATCTCTTAAAATTTGATCTATATTTGTGAGTTCTATTATAGAGATGAATGTAGAATGACTAACCTCCTTCTTAAGTCCGTGCATAGTTCTCACATCTTCCAACGGGTTACCTAAAATTAATTCTTTAGGATGACTGGAACAATATTTTCATTCTCTAGGCAAGTCTTCTTGAGGTTATACCCTTTTTCTTATGGTTATAATTTTTACTCCCTGAGTTGCCTCTCCTTCATCTTCTTCAATTTTAGATTCAGAGGGTTTATCCGATTCATCAAACACTATACGGATGCATTCTTCTACTACTAGGGTTCTCCTATTAAAGATTCTATAGGCCTTACCTAAAGATGAATACCCTAAGAAGACACCCTCATCAGACTTGGGATCAAATTTTCCTAAGGGAAGTTTGCTATTAATTAAGATAAAGCACTTGCAACCAAATACATGTAAGTGTGAATGATTCGGTGTTCGACTCTTAAGGAGTTCATAAGGAGTTTTATTCAGCTTCGATCTAATGTTCACCCTATTTAAGATATAACACGCCGTATTTACTACTTCTGCCCAAAAATATCTAGGAAGAGTGTACTCAGCTAACATTGCCCTAGCAGCTTTTACCAAGGTTCTACTATTTTTTTATGCTATTTCATTTTGCTGAGGAGTTCTAAGGCTGAGAATTTATGTTCTATTCCTATCTCTTAACAAAATGATTCAAATTTTTTATTTTGAAACTCTCTACCGTGATCACTATGGATTATTGAGATTTTATATCCTAATTTTCGTTGAATCCAAATGAAGATAATCTTAAATTCCTCAAATGACTCATTCTTGTGTGTTAGGAATCTTACCCAAGCCAATCTAGTGAAGTCGTCTATAATTATAAATCTATAATTTTTCCCACCTAGGGTAGATGTGCTAACGGGTCTAAATAAGTCTATGTGAAGGATTTTTAGTGGCCTAGATGTGTTCACATCTTTGTTTGGATGAAAATATGATTTTACTTATTTTCCTAGTTGGTAGGCATCACATAGATGGTCCTTTGTGAAGTCTAACTTAGGTACACCTCTAATTAGATTTTTTTGAGTGATATTTCTAAGTATTTTCATACTAGCATGACATAGTCTCCTATGCCATGACCACGAGTCATCTATTATTATGTTTAAGCATAGTGAATTTGAATTTTTATTGCAATCAAGATCTAATATGTAAATATTATACATTTTTTTCCTTCTAAAATAAGTTAGTTATTTAAACTAATCAGGCATTTATCAAAAAGAAATTTTATGAAAATATAGGAGATGATAACCAGATGTGAGATCTGCCAAAGGAATAAATACTTGGCTATGTCACCAGGAGGATTACTACAACCGTTAGCTCTACCGGGAAGATTGTCGAAGGAGATATCTATGGACTTCATAAATGGGTTGCCCCACTTAGAGGAGTTCACAAGGATTTTAGTGGTGATGGACAGACTGAGCAAGTATGCACATTTCATTCCTCTCTGACACCCCTACACCGTAGTGACAGTAGCGTCAGCCTTCATCAAAGAGATGGTTAGATTATACGGAGTACCACAGGCGACCGTATCAGATAGAGATAAGGTGTTCCTTAATCACTTATGGAGAGAGTTGTTCAGATTACAAGGGACAGTTCTCAAGAGGAGTACATCTTAATTACCACACACAGACAAATTGCCAAATGGAAGTAGTCAATAAGAGCTTGGAGATGCACCTAAGATGCTTTGTGTCAGAGACACCTAAGCTATGGGCTAAGTGACTCTCATAGGTTGAGTACTGGTACAACACATCTTTTCATTCTACTTCACAGATGACCCCATTCAAAGTGTTGTACGGACGGGATCCCCCAGACTTGGTACATTTTGGGAGTAGCAGTACTCCCGTTTCTTCAGTATAAGAGTACTTGGATGAGAGGGACTGAGTGCTAGAGGAGTTGAAAAGGCATCTACTGAGAGTTCAACAAATTATGAAGAAACAAGTAGAATGGCATAGGAAGGACATTCAGTTTGAAGTGGGGGAGAGGGTGTTTTTGAAGCTCCGACCATATAGACATAAGACAATCGCCAATATGAGGAATGAAAAGATGGATCTAAGGTACTTTGGTCTTTATGAAATACTAGAGAAGATTGAGACAGTAGCATATCGACTGAAATTACCACCAACGACGACTATACATCTAGTTTTTCATGTCTCGCAGTTGAGGAAGGTCATTGGTGACTACATAGCCAACCCCGAGCTACCACGACACTTACTGAGAATTTAGAGGTGATTTTGGAACCCTTAGAGCTGATGGGGGTTTGCTAAAAAGAAGATGAAACTAAGGAAGTGTTGATTAAGTGGAAGAACCTCCCTGATTACGAGGCCATGTGGGAGCCATACGAGAGGGTGAAACAACGGTTTCCTTATTTTCACCTTGATGATAGGTGATTCTTTGGGAGGGCGGTATTGAATTGCCGCCAATTCACCCTAAACCAGTCCAGCCGGCCCAAGGGCCGATTCAGGTTTATAGGAGGCGGAACTTGTCCACCTCCCTTGGGTTTGGTCGGCCACATGGTGGGCCCCAACTTCCCAAATAGCTTTGAATTTCAAAGAGGAGTGGGCGGTTAAGTGTTAGAAGGGAGAATAGTTTAGGAAAGTTTTTGTATTAAGAGGGAAAGGAGGTTTAGGAAGGATTATGTTTTGTTTGATTGAAAATTAGAATTTCTTGGCGTTTGGGCTCTTGACTCTCATGTCTAAAGATTTGGGAGAGACGATCATCCTCTCGAATTGAGGATCTCTTGTATCTTGCTTTGTGTTTGTTTCCATTTGTTTTCTATAAGACATTGTTATCCTTGATTGTTCTTCCACGATGATTTCTACATTTTTCTCGCTGTTTTTATCGATTATTGTTAGGTTTGCTTGCGAACTTAAGTAGACCCGACATGATTACTTGCGAACTCAAGTATTTCCTATCAAAGGGCAGTAGTGATAATTCTACATTAAGACAAAGAACTTAAGTACTAAGAGTATCCTAAGAGAGAGATTTCATCTCATTCAAAAAAGAAGTCAATTGCTTATATTTATGAGTTTTTAACTATGTTTTACGTGCTTGATCTTGATTGATTTAAACTCGGATGTGACAAATTTTGATGTTATTGGATTCATTTCTTCGAGCCAATCATCTTGTTAAAATTAAAATTTGGATAGTTTAGAGCTAAATTTTAAAAAAAATTCGTACTATTTTATATTGAGATTAGTGTATTAATCATTTTAGTTTTATTGTTTAATAATTAAATTTTTTTTAAATATCTTAATACAAAAAATTTTCAACTGATTTGAGGAGGCGCGTGCTGTCATCCTTTGGGTGATGGATAATATGGGTGGCTCTGACAGGAAATGCTATATTGATAGGTTCCTCAGCCACCGGACACGCTAACATGCGCTAGCGTCCTGATATCGTGTTACCGTGCACCCAATTTAATCCTGCCCGCCATCTCTCTCTCTCTCTCTCTCTCTCTCTCTCTCTCGCTCGCTCGCTCGCTCGCTCGTAGCGCAGGCGCCCATCAATAATATACCTGAAGAACCTTTGCTTCGATGCTATAAAAGACCACGGCGGCCACCTCTTCCTCTCTCGATATCTCTCTCTCTCTCGTCGAAAGAGAGAGATATTTTCTCTGCCCCGTCTATTTTATCTGGGCCCTTTTCTTTGAGTTTGGGTGTAAGGGTTTGGGTTAGGGCTAGGGTTTTGGGCCGAGAGATGTGGGATGCTCGGATCGCTTATGAGGTTGCTGTCGACGTGCTGGTGCCCTCCCGGCCGTAGCAGTACTGGTGGAGATATTGATGATGATGGTCAGGAGGGGCTGCTATGGTTCCGGGACATTGGGCAGTGTGCCGGTGGGGATTTCTCAATGGCAGTGGTGCAGGCAAATCAGGTGCTGGAAGATCAGAGTCAGATCGAGTCAGGGCCATTTGGGACTTTCGTCGGTGTATACGATGGACACGGCGGGCCAGATGCGGCGCGCTACGTTTGTGACCATCTCTTCAGGAACTTCCGAGGTGATCCGTCGTCATTGTTGTTTGCTGATGACTTTTGTGCTGCTCCGATTCTCTTGTAGGGACTGTGATTTAGAGTTGCTGTTATGCGGACTTTGGCTGGATTTGATGCGATTTGAATGTTTGAGGGCTGTTTGGTAGTCTATTTTGGGTAGGATTTTAGCAAGATTTAGCATAAATTCTGCAAAGCAGTATTTAAAGGCGTTTAAATCCCTACTTTCTTGATAAACCTTGTTTCAATCCCTGTTTTTGATAAGCATTTCGCTAAATTCAGTGTCTGCCATCGTGGTTCAAAGATTTTACAGGTTTCAAAAGGCTAATGGTGGGAGGCTGCTTGGGTGAGGAAGAATAATTAAGATTGTTACCCTTCTAGTTAATTAGGATTGATGCTCGTGTAGCCTTTATAGTGGATGTATTGAAAGTAGTGGAGTAAGGATGATCTATGTAGTGTTATGCACGAAGAAAAAGGGTTTATGTGAAATCCAAGCCATCGCCACTGTTCATATTCTTTCTCAGTACCTGGAAAATTGCGATGAACAAGCTTAGGGTAGATAACCCATTCAAAGCCTTTTGTCTTGTGGCTTCATGATACACTAGTGGCAACCCCGAAACTTGGCTCCACTTGATAGAAAAATTCTATGGATTTAACTCTAAAATCCTTCCACATAGATGGGCTAACATAAGAAAGGTATCAATGATTCACTAGATGGCAAAAACAAAAAGTTTAACAACATTTGCTCCGCAAAACCACTGTTTGCCATTGAAATAAAAGGCATTGAAGTACTAATTAGCAAATCTAATGTGATAATGGTTATCCTCAGAGTATCAATTGTAATTTAACAACTCAATTAGATAATGGGAGTGGATCAACTATTTTGTAAGAGTAGTTTTGAAATCATCTTATAAATAGAGATTCATAAGGAGATTCAAATTCATTGACCCAAAATATTAGATCAAGTAGGGGTGTAAACGAGTTGAGGAGTCACTCTTGGATTGAGCTTGAGCTTGATTAATTAATTGAGTTCGAGCTTGAGCTTTATTCTACGAGTTCGAATTGCCTCATTGGCCGGCTCGTTTATTATGAAAGATAGAAAATGATTATGATTTAAGCAATTATTATAATAAATTGATAAATTATAAGAAAAATAATAAATAATTACTTAATATAAGAACTCTTCATATAATATTTAAATATTTTTAACAACTTTATATTTAAAATCTTGAATCATGATATATTTTAAGTGTATTTTATATTAGTAGTTTTTAAACGAGTCGGCTCACGAGTTAGCGAGTCGTGTCTTGGCTAGCTCAAACTTTGCTCATTAGCTCTTCGAGCTCAACTCACAAGCCATTTATCGAGCTAAGCTCGAGCCTGAGCTGGCTCACGATTCAACTTGAATCACTTACACCTCTAAGATCAAGTCATTGAAGTAGCATTTGAGAATTAATGGTACAAGTAGTATAGACATCCAAACAACGATACTTTCTGGTAAAATTACTTGGCTATGATTTCACCATTGAATATAACTTAGGTAAAATAAATAAGGCTACTAATGCCTTATTAATAATGCATGGAAACATCGAAGAGCCCTAACCAAACACAAGATTGCTTATACTCATCAGTACCATTATTCCCACTTAATGGATCAAACAAAGAACGTGGTTGTAACAAACTTTGGGATGACATGATTGTTGACAAACATCCAAAACCATTAAGTTGAATATCCACAATGCGTTGTCGAGATGGTTTAGTTAAAAAGAATGGAAAGGTGATGTTAGTCACTGATCTGGCATTGAAAATAGTGGTGTTGTATGAATACCACGCTAGTGTGGTTCGAGGACAAAAGGGAGCAAAAAAGAGAAAAAAAAAGCTTCATCGAATGGCGGAAAACTTATATTAGGACGTCTAATAGTTTATCCAAAGTTGCTCAATTTGCTAAGTGAACTTTATAAACTGCAATATTGCTCAAGTCGCATTTTTTTTTCCAACTGCAAATTAAGGAGATACTGCATTAGATTTCCTTATGAAGTTATCAACATCCATTATGATCATTGTTAATTGACTTACTAAATATGTACTCTGTTAAACCTTAACTCAATTAAGAACAATAAGGGTACTGGCAATATTCATCTCTGACATGTACAAACGCCATGAGGTGAAATATAATAATCTCAAATTGCAATGGGCTGTTTTTGAATAATTTTTGGGAGTTAATTCAAAGTTCTTATCACAAAGCATTACAATTAGTGTCGACATTCAAATATCAAATCAATTCAATATAAAGATTAGAGAGCATTAATTATCCCAAACATGTGGATTATGCCAACATTCAAATATCAACCAAGTCCAAAATGCCTAAATCGTCGCATGAGTTATTATGCCGGGCTTGAAATCTAGTAAAATCAGGAGAATAGTGACAGACTTTCTTGCGGTTTGTACCTCGCTAAAAAATATCAACATGATATTCTAGCCACTAAATCAACAATTTTTTCAATAAACATGAGATTGGATCGAGCTTTAATCATCATTACCTTTTTCCTTCAAAACAAATAATAAAGCATTGGTGAAAACAATTGTAGATTTGCAAAGTGAATAGTTAATGGGAATCAGGGGCGGAACCCCTTGGTTGCCCTCCCTCAAAAAAATTTTTTTTAATTGATTATATGATTTTTTAGGTAATTTATCTCTTTTCATTCATTTTTTTAGTCTTTATTACAAGAGTTTTTAGCCAATTGCCCCCCCTAAAAAATTTAAAATACTATGGTCTTTAGGTAATTGCCCCCAACAAATAGTAAAGATAATTCATCATTGAATTCCAAAAATATTCTTCGAACAAAAAATTGTTCCAGGGGCGCTGCTCCCGGCGGGGCGCTGCCCCTTGACCCCCGACATATATGCCTTATAAGTTTGCCCCCCTAAAAATTTTGGCTGGTTCCGCCCCTGATGGGAATAGCAGCAGGTTCCCCATATTATCATCAAAAGAGCTTACTTCAACGGGTGGAATCTTGGAGGATGATTTCCTTAAGCCTAGTTGAACCTTAAAGCAATCGATAAAATCATGATAAAGAAAAACAAACTTGTTAGATTTACAATGTGAGTTATAACTTTTAAATCCCACTTTTTGCCAAAAAGCATGGGAGGAAGTGATGATCTGTACTTTCTAAGCCAACAGGGTAGCACATGACACTTGTCAAGAAATCTAATAGAGTATCACTTGACAAATGAAGCTCAAACATGAAAGATCGAATAATTTCAAAGCATGGGCACCAAAATGAAAAATTTTCAATCAAAGAGTAGGAGACTGGAGCAACCATATTAGAAATCTTTGCCTTTGAAAAATAAGGTTATTGTGAGGAGCAGCGGTATGCTTGTGTCACACAGAATTTGGGTCGCGATGAAAGAATAATATGAAGGCGAGCGGCGGGAAGGATTGAGAGGGGCCTTTGGGCATAACAGCATTAGCAAAAGAAGAGGGAACAATAGGCTTTGAAGTTTGACTACCAATGTCAAAAGAAATCCGACACGAGGAATCAACAGCTACCTTAAGTCATCTAGAGATGTTTGACGGGCATGTAATAGCAAATTATTGGATATATCCATCAAAGCCATGGAAATAGGTCTTGTAGAAAGCCCAGATAAGATGACGATAAAGTAGTAGAAGTGGCAGGAGAAAGCTCTAGTTTAGAGAAAAAAGGACTGGAAGTAAACCTATGATGCACCAACACGGATACGTCGACACAGACACGGGACACGACATTTTTTAAAAATATAGGACACGGGTGCGGCGTGGACACGACATAATAATTTTTTAATATAATATATAGAAATTAAGGTAACATTATATTAAAAATGACAAGCAATAATAAATCAATTTCATGATAACTTGTTTAGGAATACTTCAAATTAAATTGATATGAAGTGAAATTAATATCCATATAATAGGACAACATGAATACAACAATATACCGGTCTGCCGGGGGTCAAGGGGCAGCGCCCCTGTGGGGGTTTTCAGGGGCAGCGCCCTTGCGGGGGTTTCCGGGGCAGCGCCCCTGGAACAAATTTTTAGGGTAAGAGTAATTTTGAAGTTCTGCTTGTTTTTAAAGTTCGTAAGTTGTTTGTATGAAAATATACCGAGCGGTACCGAGCATGTACCTAGCGATAGCGAGTATGTACCGAGCGGTACCTAGCATGTACATAGCGATAGCAAGCATGTACTGAGCGGTACCGAGCATGTACCGAGCATGTACCGAGCGGTACCGAGCATGTATTGAGCGGTATCGAGCATGTACCTGACTGTACCGAGCATGTACTGAGCGGTACCGAGCATGTACCTAGCGATACCGAGCATGTACATTAGCTTTTTTTAATAAGTTTCAAGAAACAACAATTAATATTTCAATTAATCTAAACATTTTCAACTATGAAGAGAAGAAATGGCGACACGCGTGTCCGGTTTTAATTTTACTTTTTTAAATTGGGACACTCCAATGCCGTGTCGGACACGTGTCCATGCCGTGTCGGATGCATGATCGTGTCCGACACTGCATACCCTCTTTAAGCGGAGTGTCAGTGCATCATAGAAGTAAAACTTGCCATGATCCAGACTGAAAGGGAGATATCTAGCTCGGTAGTGGGCACAATAATAACAAAAATTCACTTGTTGTATGGGCTAAGTCGCCAAAGGAATAGAGTCCGTTAGCCCAAAATAGGAGAGGATGTTGTCGCCATAAGTATTCAACTCCAAAAGACTTTACCGCGTTCAAGATTCAACAGACAAGGTCACATGGGTGATCTGAAGGATACGCGGATACGCACTGTGACCAAATATGTGAGAAAGATTGTAGGCAAGTGTGGAAGCATGTGGCCAAGAAGCAGCCACTAGGGCACATCACCACAAGGATGATGGTGAAGCTTGAAGGTTCTAGGATGGTGGAAAGGTTGTCGGAGTGTGTGAGCTCGACAATGGATGTGAGAAAGGGTTGTTGGAAGCACAAAATGGTAGTTTGGGTTTAGAATTTTCCATACATGGCTTGGAGGTTTGTTATGACCAAATTTGTCAGTGTGGTTGTTGAAGTATAGCTTGTCTTGAGAAAGCATATAGTGGATGATGCGGTCTGTTATTGTTGAACTTGTCTACTTGAATGAAGGAATTAAATTGTTGTTTATGATTGGGGTTACTAGTCATCTGCCTTATATCGACTCTTTGATTTGCTTTTGTTTGTTTCCCAGTGCAAAATTGTGTTCATAGGTAAATGAACATTTAGAAAGTCAGAGATTTTATTTTTATTTTGGTTGGTTGGATTTTGGGCGTTGGGTGTTTGCAGTGGTTTTCTGCAGTTAAGCTGCTCAACATCCTTCGGGTATCAATTGCTCATTGATTGATCTAACACATAGTGCTTGGTTCTGGCAGTTATAATTTTGGCCATTTTTCTTGCCCTTCATTAGCACATATAGAAAACCAATTAATGGAGAATATTAATTTATTTGCATATGCTTGTAGTAGTTGCTATCTTCTATTATGTTTCTACTTTCTATTTATGCAGAGATTTCGTCTGTATCTGGGAGTGTGACGAGTGATGAAATCCGGAGGGCTTTTTTAGCTACAGAAGAAGGATTTATTGCACTTGTTTCACAACTGTGGAACTCTCGGCCTCACTTAGCAACTACTGGCTCTTGCTGTCTCGTTGGATTTATCAGTCAGGGGACTCTCTTTGTTGCAAATATAGGTGATTCCCGTGCTGTACTTGGGAGGAAGATTGGTAGCACTAGCGGTATTGCTGCCATTCAGTTGTCTACTGAACACAATGCTAACGTTGAAGCTGTGAGGCAGGAACTGAAGGCACAGCATCCAGACGACCCACAGATTGTTGTTTTTAGACATGGTGTTTGGAGGGTCAAAGGCATCATTCAGGTCAGTGCCTGAAGCGTACTACTATCTTTAGTGTATATGTTGATGTTCAATATTTTTTCCTTGTAACGTTGACAGCATTTATGGAATTCATTACTTAGTATTCTTTACATTAATCAATATTATGCCTTTTTTCCCTTTTAATTTAGAGACATGTATAATATATTACTGAACCCTTCTTCCATGTTCCACCTAATGCACTCTTCAAGCCGTCATAATTACTAAAGTTCCTAGCACTTGTCATTATTGTCAATGGTAAAGAAAATCTCTTAAGAGTTGGCGTAAGACTGCAGTTGATTGCATCGAGTACCTACATACTTGAGGAATCAAGGTTTGGTGCTGGTCATAGGTCCTTGTTGTGTTGGTAGTGGTTTTATGTGATCGGTTTTAATTCTATAATTTCTATTATGCGTTTTACGTCTTGTTACCATCTTTTTGAAACCAACACCTTGCCAACTGTATAAGGAAAGAAATATAAATATTTGTGACAAATGTGTTTTAACTAGTAATTTAATAGAAAGAACTTTTCAGCTCAATTTACCATTGCAGTTTTAGATGGTTTATACTTATTTTCTTGAAATAAAATTTCTCTTTGTTTTGGAAATATGAAGTGGATACTATATTAGAGAGTATTGGTGTCATTTTTTATATAAAAACTCAGATACAGATAATTTAGGGCACAGAGTCAAACTTGTTATTTATCATATTCTAATTTTATCTTTTTTTTTTAATCTTTAATCTCTAAACGAAATTCTAATGTCATTAACACCTGTGAAAATAGCATGAATATGCGTGCATCAAACAAAACTTTAGGCTTGCTTTCTTATAGTTTATTAAATAAATTTTGCTTTGCTCTCTCATATTCATATTTTGTCCTATTTTCTTAATGTTATTGTTACTAACCTAATTAAAAATTTGTGCTTGAACTATTCTTATAAATTTTTTTTTTAATATTTTCAAATGCATATTATTTTTTTATAGATATATGTGTGTGTGTTTATGTATATTAGTCCTAATGACTATAGTAGGGTAGGTTCAATAAGTGAAAATTGAAGAGATATAAGTATATAACATATGTAAAGACAGAGAGGAGACCTAGAGATACATACAAAAGAAATTATTACTGAGAATTTTATGAAAAGTTAAGATATCAATAAGAATTTGCGAATTGCAAATTCTTATTTTATAAATTATTAAAGAGATTTTTAACAAATAAATTTCTTTCGGTAGTAAAATAAATATATATAATGAACAAGTATATCATAGGCATAAAAATAGTGCAGAGTAAGCTTTGGCAAAGACATGAAAGACAAAACTTCATGTCTAAGTTATATACTTTGTGAGGGTTGGAGAATTGTTAAGATATATCTTAATCTTAAATAACTTAGATGATGTCAAACTATGAGAGAAGAAATGTTTTTGTATTTATCTTTAGTAAGAAAAGATATTTTTATAGTTGTAGTAATATGATGAGAATAAAATTTAGAAGTGTTGATGCCATATATTGAAGTTATGAACAAGGGCAATGAAACATTAACTTAGAAAAATCATGTTGATATTAGTGAATCAAATTAGTTTTTGTTAGATCTATTATGTTGTAAATTTTTTTGCTAAGAGAACAAAGGAAGTATTAATGCAAAAAATGATTTTTATAAGATTTTTGTAAGTGTTGAGAGGTGCATCCAATTGTGTCCGTAATAATTGATTTGATAGAAATTAAACACATCAACATTTCCCTTGTTACTTTATAGTCGGAGGCAAATGGAAGGTCTGTTCACCTCTACTTGTAAATTGAAGCGCTTGATCCCCTCCTTTGATTTTTTTTTATTGTCAGTAGGAGTTGCTTGAACAACTTTATGGTATTAACTCTTGAACATTTACTCTATAGTGACGTGAATTCTTTCTGCTGTTCTTGATTTTCTCCATTATTGTGAGATGCCCTTCCTTTCCTCTATAGGTGATTATTAATAGATGAGGATTTTGAAGCAAAATAAGTGCATATGCATAATCTCTTAAATCCTTTAATTAACTTTGAATTTGTTAGTGCAAAAAATCCTCAATCATAGATTTATAATTACGAGAATATTACTCTATATATTTGGAGGGAGGCCAAAAATGATGAAAAGTTTTCTCTATAAATTTAACAATATATCTGTAGATAGAGTTTTTTGGTGTCTTGTTTGGTGATGAATGTTCAAATATCTTTTATGCGACACTTCTAAATCATCATTCACAGGTGTTAAATGAGGATTTGGAAAACCTCAACTTTTTGATAGGTACAACTTTAGTTAGCATGTTTGCAGGGTTTACTAATCCCTTAATCTTGCTCAGTGATAAATTGGCTTTTTTGAGTTGTCTACGTTAGTGTTACTTTAATTGTATGACTTTTATCCTAGAGTGGAAGAGGATGTTTTTTGTTAGGTGAATTGAGGTTTGATTATCATAGAAGATTATATATCCCTTCTATGTTTTCTCTATTTCTTCTAGAAAACTTTCAAGCTTAACTATCTCTTTGTTGGCTCAATGACGGTTACATATGCTACTTCCATTGTCGAGAATGCAACAAATCTTCTATAACCGAGTCTTTAACACCAATTTGCTGGTAGTGCCACCCAAGGTATAAATTTTCCCAATAATACTTCTCCATGTATTTAGATATTCTTGTATATCCGCATTAAGATATTCTTGTAGCTTTATATATCTTTTTTAAACTTTAGTGCGACTTTGATTGCACTGTTCAGGTAGCTTAAGATTCACTTTACAACTTCATATTCCTTTTAAGTGTTATGCGTGGATTGTTAGCTCTTACTACATGTAAACTATTTGGTTTTGTGCAAAATATTTTATACATCAAAGAGCCAATTGTTGAGGCATAGGATACTGTAGTCATGTAATGTTTCTAGTGATTGCTCTTTTGAGAGCTTGAAATGACTTGCAATGGAATGCTCATCATCTTTGCTTGAATCTTATTAAATTTGTCCAACACTTTTTCAATGTATTGAGATTTGTATAAGTTCAAGTTACATGTAGTTTTGTCTTGATTTATACTCATAATGAGAATATTTTTGACTTACCTAAGTTCTTCATATCAATTTTTGTTGACAACCAAACTTTTCATTTTATTGATCTTCTTGATGTCAACCCTTGCAATCGACATGTTGTTAATATATAAAAGCAAAATGTTACAATCTTTTTTGTGCTTTTTATATAATAGTAATGATTAACTTTGTATCTATGAAGATAATCTTATGTATTTAGCCTTCAAAATTTTGATATCATTGGCTAGTGGCTTTCTTCAAGTCATAAATGCTTTTATCGAGCTTGCAAACTAGAATTTTTTTTTACAACAAATTCTTCAGGTTTAACTATATAGATTTCTTCATCTAGATAGCCATGGAGGAAAGATGTACTAATGCCCAATTGTTGACAACACAAGTATTCTGTAGCTACGAAGCTCAATTGTAGTTGTATAGTTACTAGTTTAGTCATTGGAGAAACTTTTTGCGGAATCAGTATTTTCCTTATATTGGAAGCCTTTCACTATATTCTTATCTTGTACCTTTTGTGCTTTTTTGCTCATCCAAGATAGGGGGTGTCAAAATGGGTCGACGGGTCGGGTTTGGGTCAAACCCGACTTGAGTCGGGTCTAAACAAGTCAACCCAAACCTGATTTTACAAATGGGTCGGGATTTCTAACCCGGACCCGACCCGCGTGGGTTACCGGGTTGACCCGACCCGGCCCAACCCGCGACCCATTTGGACAATGCCAATCCAAAGCCGGGACAGAGACGATTGGGCGAGACCAACTGACTAATTGCGGAGTGAGGACGAGGGCCACGACTCGCAAGACCAACGGCGCACGGGGCGGGGGCGAGACTCGAGGCGAGCGCTGCGATCTTGCAAACCCGAGTTGCGAGGCCTGCTACCTGCGACGTACCGATCTTGCGAACTCGAGTCGCGAGGCCTGACACCTGCGGCATGCGCGATCTTGCGGCGGCCGGACGAGGCTAGAGCGTCGAGCGCGAGGTAGGGCCGGAAATCGAAAACGCAGCTAGGCGAGGCCAGCGCAAAATCGGGTTAGGTCGTGCGGGATTCGGGTTAAACGTGTTGACCCGCAGGTTGTCGGGTCAACCCTAACCCGACCCATTTTTCAAACGGGTCATTAATCCGAACCCAGACCCGACCTGTTTCACAAACGGGTTGACCTGAACCCGGATTTTTCGAGTCGGATTTTCGGGTCGTGTCAAAAATTGACACCCCTAATCCAAAAATTTGTAGATCCATTTATGTTTTATTACTTTCATATCTTTCAGTAGCTTATTTAATGTCCATGTGTTGTTTTGTTAAAGAAAATTCCTCTTTATTTATTGTTAGTTTTTACTTGGGTGAATTGTTAACCCATACAGCTTCTTCCTAACATTTAAGTTCATGTCCTAGAAAGTTTTTGGTAGCCCTACATGCAGCCTCATACTTACTGGTCTTTCCATTTAGAGTTTTGTTAATCATTTCGACTGCTCCATTTCTTCAAGAAGGTTCTAAGGCCATTTTCTTCATTCATATCCCATTTATAACACGAAAGTTTCTAAACTCTACGCCATCATGCTCTTCACAATGTTATACTGCAAATTTTTTATTTTGACACATTGATTTTGGCACCAACTTATTTTCAATCAAACTTCTCCACTTCACAAATATAATAAACACATTTGTTTTTAGTGAAGTAACTTATACCTTCTTGGTGCATTGGTGCAATTGTCTGTGAAAGTGATAAGGTACATGGTGTCTCCTAGGTATATTACAAGAAATGACCCTCGTGTATAATGTGAACCAATTCTTTTTTTTTTTGAGTTCTCTTCCAGTCTTAGAGGAGCTCCCTTCTTTGCTCTCTTGAAATGCAATCTTCACAAAAATTAGATTCAAAAGATTTCATATTTGAGAGTTTATTTTGGGAGTGGAGAATCTTTCTGTCTTTCTTGCTCATGGAGCTTAATTTTTGATGCTAGGTGTCTATATGTGTGTTTCCACTTATTGCAGCTCTTATTGTTTTGTATAGTTGTTTTTGTATAGATAGTATAATTGTTTTTGTATAGATAGTATCGATCTTGCTATCTTTGATCGTCACCATGGTTCCTTTGGTTACATTATAGGTATTGGCATTGAATGTGGCATTGTATCCTTTAGCAGTATGCTATCTTATTTGATTATCTTTCTCCATTGGCTAGGGATTTGCTTGAACTGATTAGCCCTACAACCTGCATGCAGAGTCAAACCTTGCATGTAGCAAAGAAGGGAGTGCCCTAAAGTTGAAGAAGCTAAATGTACACTAAATGCTAGGGCCATGGAGAAGGAAGTAAAGTTTGAACTATGAGTCAGGTATTCAAGCTAGGGGTGTAAGTGAGCTGAGCTGGCTCGAGCTCGACTTGTTTATGAGCTCGCGAGCCGAGCTTATCGAGCAACGAGCTCGAGCTCAAGCTCAAAATCAAGCTCGTTTATTCGAGTTCGAGCTTAACGAGGCTCAGCTCGCGAGCCGGTTCAAAATTATTAAATTTAAATATATAAAAAAATTTATAATAATTTCATATGTATATTTTAATTTTTTGCCTGTTAAAATTTGAAAATCCAACGCTTATTTGAGTTCTCAAATTCTGCCTAAATCTGAAATCTCAATTCTCTCTCTCTCTCTCTCTCTTCCTTTGGTGCAGTTGTAAGGCAAATTAAAACCGAGAATTAATTTTCAAGGATTGCGCGTGTTGGAAGGTGAACCTGACCGCACTAGAGGCTCGATGAGTGGCTCGAACTTGTTTACGGTGGAACGAGTCGAGCTCGAGCATGATTTTTTAGCTCGACTTGTCATGGTTTAAAATTGCGCAATATGAGGCTCGCCTTTGCGCAATTCCAGTAAAAACGCCTCGATGCTTATGCCTCGAGCTTTTTTTATGAGGCTTGCGCCTCAACTTGGTTGAGGCCCGCCTCGCCTCACTAGCATGAGGCTTACGCCTCACGCTAATATATTAAAACTTACATAAATCTTGAAGTAAATGCCCGACATTGGACTCTATAGGAGAGGAGGAAGGGGAGAGAGCAGTTCATCATAATGATGATTCAAATGAAGAACCCCTTAGTGATGACAATGTTGATGACTTATGAGTTCTTATGTGATATGTCATTGCTATTTGTTTTTGGAAATTGGAATTATATGTTAATGAAAAGAATATTGGGATTCGGGAAAGATAGAATTTTGAGTTGAACTATATTTCATGTTGTTTTATTATTGGAATATTTTGATTTCATTTCATATCTTATGCTTTTTTATGCTTTATATTATTCACTCATTAGTATATTAAAAATTTATCATTTTATGTTTACGCAATCTTTTGATTTTGAGGCTTACGCCTCAAAACGCCTTGAGGCTGATGCCTCGCCTCACGAATGAAAAACGCCTCAATACCCGAATATGCAATTTTAAACATTGCGACTTGTGTTCGAGCTCAAGCTCGGTATTTAATAGTTGAGCTCGACTCGAACACCTCCTGACTCGAACTCGACTCGAACACCTCCTGACTCAAACTTGACTTGACTCGTTTGCACCCGTAATTCAAGCTAGATATCCACAACACGTATAAAGAGCGCACCAAAATAGAGGATTGCAATTGTTAGAAGAGATCCCTTTGATGGAGAGCAACAAGATAAGAAGCCCAGAAGTGACCTGATAGCGGAAAATAATATCCGTGAAAGCAAAATGAGTGACTCGCCTAGGATTCTTGGAGTAACCACTAATTAAAATTACAACCCATCCACTGAACCACACCTTGTAGGCAGCAGAGAATGGATTGCCTAGAAGCTACTGACACTAGGATACATAGAATACTAGAATCACGGAGAAGGAAAGAAATTGAGCTAATAATCTGGAGATATGTGCCAATTATTCAAAGCTAGAGATTCACAAAATCCACAAAGAGCACCAAAATAGAGAGCTAGAGCCAATGTGCTAGGAGAGATCCCTTCGATCGAGAGAAGTAAAAATGAGAAGCCCTAAAATTGCTTGGCTGGGAATGCAAAAGGAGCAATTTGCCTGGCAATCATTAAGACAGCATGCATCCAGGAGAAAATGAAAATCTACATCAAGTTTTTGTATCTTGGATTTACTTTTCATCTTGCATGAACATAATTCCTTGGAGCTAAAATTAATGTTGATATTCGTTGCAAAATCATAATATCACCATTCTCTCAATAAAATGATTTTCTTCCTTTAGTCTTTAGCCTTTGTCTTGAAGCATTTCTACTCGCAAAACTTTCTTACTAGCGCCATGCTATTTCTCATTCATTTCATAAAACGGCAACAGAAGTTTTTGTGAAATGATGCAGGCTGTAACATAGCTTAGCACGGTCCTTGGGATTATGATTACTTTGGCAAATGATTGTTTTCATTGACCAGATTAGTGCTTTATTTTAAATGGATGTCTACTGCCAGACCCATTTACTTCTCTTCTGATGATTCATATTTTCTAACTCTTGCCTAAAGATGTTTTCTCATTTAGCAGTTATAGCCCTCTTGTTGATGCTTTTGTGGTTTACTATGCAGGTTTCTAGGTCTATTGGTGATGCATACATGAAATTTGCACAGTATAACAGTGAGCCAATCAATGAGAAGTTCAGAATTTCTGAACCACTGAGGATGCCAATCATGACTGCAAATCCAGCCATTTTATGCCATTCTATTCAAACAAGTGATTCTTTTCTAATATTTGCATCGGATGGCTTATGGGAACATCTGAGTAATGAGAAGGCTGTTGAAATTGTTCACAATCACCCCCATGCAGTAAGGATTTACTGATACATCACGGTTATAGCTTTCAATCATTCCTCAGTAAATGAATTCAGCCTTTATTTCTTTATCATGAATCATTATAATTTATTAAATTTTTTATATTGACAAAATAGTGAGATGGTGGTCTTAAGCGAATTATTATTATTTTTTTCCCGATTATTTATCACTTACATAAACCTTTTTTTAATAGGTTGCCTTACTTTGTTGTAGTGGGTTAGGGGGTTCTTATTTGACAATTTATTGATTTATTAATTAATGATGAGTGCTTGCGATAGAATTATTGAAATGAATGTGTGAATACTCATATTGATTTAGAATATAACTGCTCTGATACTTTCTGTTCTGAAATTATATGAGTGCACTTTGATACCAAATATAGAATTGAGTTGTTGATGACTTATGATAGTGGTAGGATAATGAATGCTTTATTGTGAACTTCAGGGTTTATTTGAAGCCTTGTGATTTCATGCAAAAAATTAAGAATCAAACAGGTTAGGGTTTCCTTGATGACGATTTAAAGGTTTCTCCCAAATTAGGAACCATGCAAGAACTATGGGATGGTTGAAAGAAGAGCAAGGTGAGATGTTTGCTATGCAAGATGAATCCCTAAGCCCTAATCATAATTCTATATTTCCTCTTGTAGGGAGAGGGAGAGGGAGAGGGAGAGGGGACGAGAGGTGTATTCATGCAATCCTTCTTTTGATGTGCGTCCAAGTCACAAATAAGATAGCGATTGAGTTTTTGGCTCTTGTTGTGATAACTGAAAATAGGTAGGAAAGATAAATAAGTGATTGACCAATTAAAATAGAGTACTACTATGGTTTGAAGCTTAAAAATAAAATCTAATGAAATCCTATTTAGAAATGTAGGATGCATCACAAATCCTACTTAAAATGATTAACAAATTTAATTTATTTGTTGTATTCAGTGTATCTAACAACAATAATTTAAATGCTAATAAAACAATCTAGAATTATCCTGAATAATTTAAATAAACACAAAAACAATTGTGTGGCAGATCAAGGCTCTTTGGTCTTGATTTTGATGCATTTTACAATGATGGAGCCTTATCTTTATTTAGAACATAAATATTCTCGTTTTAAATTTGATAATTTTAAACCTAATTGTCTTATGACAAATTCAATCATAATTGTATTGAATTGGGAGTTTGAAGAGCTTCCTGGATTATGTCTACCCCCTTTATGTCATTTGTTTCTGCAAAATTGAATCTATTGCACATAATGTTGAAAAGAAATTAGGGTGAACACTTCTATAATGATATTTTCTCTAATTATATAATCAATATAATTGATATTTTGAGTCTTCTAGGAGATGTAATTTGTCCATCCAATGTGTCTAAGCCCATGTTATGTTTTTTTTTTGAATATTGGGGATGGTTTGGATGCATTTTGATAATGATGGGATCTGCAAAATGCAGTTGATCATCAAACTATGATCACCCAATATTGAACTAGACGTGATTTGGAGGGGTGGTTACTGTTGTGGCCATCGCAATAGTTTGGTTGGTATGATGTTGCAAGATGCCGACCTTCCTGAGTAGTTGCAAATATGTGCCTCTTGATATCGCCTTATGAGCTGTCTGCTCAAATACTCACTTAAAGGCATCATGCACCCGCAGTGAAGACCTAAGCTAGAATGATAATTAATAATCTCTTTTTGTTCATGATGGTATCTTCATGATCATCCCTTGTCTCCTTTAACTTTCAAGAAATTGTCCAACTAGAATCACATATGGTCCCTTGGGCACATTCATCCTTCTTTGGGGGTGCTAGCACCATGTCTTCTTGGGAGCGCTTGTATGATCAATTCACTCTTTTATGAAAAACATAACATTTAGACCATTGGGAGATGTATATTGAATCTCTCTTTGAGTTCTAGGACTACTACATGTTCCATTGAAATTAGTAATTATTGTGCTTTTAGTATGAATTTAGTAGCAAGGGCTTTAATGGTGATCTTGAAGTTGACCAATTAATTTTAAAATTTGGATATAACCTCTTCAAACTTCTCCTCAATGTTGGCTTGAGTTGATACTCGAGTTTCATGGGATTCAGGCCCCACAGGGTTTATAATGCAATACTTACTATCCCAAACAACGATGGGAAATCCTGTACTCTTGCATAAAAATATGCAATTGCAATGCAAATATCTCGTGTTCTAGGTAGATAATGAAGGCTTTATTGAGAACTCTAATATTTCTTGGAAGACATGAAGTTCACTCGAGGAACCAAGAATTAAACTATGTTTAATGTTTCCTTGTTGGCTAAGGTTTCATAATGAAAGAGACTTACATGAATGCTTGGATCAGGATTTCTTGAAGTATTCAAGTAGGGTTTCATTATTTTGAACTAAACAAGAATAATGCAAGAACTATGGAGATGATTGACAGAAAAGTATGATGAGATATTTTTCATGCAAGATAAATCATTAAATCCTAATCAGGGGTGGGTGGAAGTGAGAATTGACTAAATAAGAATGAATATTATGATTTCATCAAAGCTTGAGAAATGTAATATCAAATGATTTCTTATTTAAATATATGATGCGATAAAATGCTCATGCAATTGAATAACAAATTTATTCTAATTCTTATATTCAATGCACCTAAATAAGAAAAATAATTGAAATGCTAATAAAATAATCTTAATAATCCACAGAAATCCTAAAGCAAGTATATGGCTAGCTAAGGCTTTTCTATCTTGATTTTGATGCTATTTTAAATGTAGAATCTTACTTGCATATTTTTTAAGGTTTTAGAAATTTCTAGAACATAGATAATTCCTTTAACTTGGATAATTTCAAGCTCTAATTAGCTTGACCAATTTAGTCTCAATTGGATTGAATTAGATTTTGTAGAATCTCTCATATCATTGATCGAGAAGTTAATATTTGTAGTTTTAGGCATCGTTGGGACAACTTTCTTAAAACTTTCTAAAACAACTTTTTAGTATGAAACTTTTTAATTCAAAAATTTTTTGTACTAGAAAGCTGCTTTAAAAAGTATTAAGAAAGCCGTCCCAAACGAAGCATTAATCTTTTGCTTTTAGTTATATGCCTTTTTTGTGAAAGACATTCACACAGATGAATTATGCCCAATTTAAATGATTCCTTAATATGATGCTTTTGTAACACTTATAAGTTTTTATTAAGTTGTGATTTAAAAAAAAATTTGGTGACCTTCCATTTATCATCTCATTACTTGGAGCATATAGGTGTGCTTATCATGACCCAGTTCGAATTCTCGAACTATGAGGTGGGAACTGATAGTCGGACGGTTAATATAATTACACATAATAGTAATAATTAATAATCCACATGCTCTGAAGAGCCACTAACAAATTATTCATTTGTTCATGAGTACAAGTTAGATTATACCTATTATCATTCGAGCCACTTCTGTACACAAATCCTCTCTTTTAGCAATTTCTACTTATCAAGAGACTTACCTGAAAAATTAGTTTAATAGAGTGAATTTACAAAGTAAACTCAGTGGGTAATCACTATTTCATATACAATAGTTTGACATATAAAATAAAACATACAATTAACATATGCATCTTCTTTCATATACTATAGATTTTATAATTCATCTTTCAAATAAATTGCTTCTTATTCTATTTCATTTTTTCATTTCCATTTCCATTAGTACAGGAGCACCATCTAAATACACCAATAAGGGTACAACCATTACTATTTTTTTTTTATTTAACGTGTACTGATATGTTTCTTCCCCAGCCAACTATACGGGGGTGAACTCTTATAATTTGCATGGATATACCCTTTCCTTTCATTGTTTGTATTTGTTCCATTTCAATCATATGGTTGTCTTTATGTACTTTTGAATAAAATATATGTATACATTTTCAAATTGTGCTTTATTCTTCTTTCAATGTATTTAAATCCACATACATTTCACATAACACATTTTTATACTAATATTACTTTGTTACTTTAATGGATAAATTTAATCATGTACCATAAAATATATGATAACCTTCAATCATTTGTAATTGAATGAATAGTCAGGAAACTGTATAAAATAAAAATAGAATCATGTAATATCTATAAAAATAACAAAAATTACCCACTTTAATTATTTTCGAGCTTTAATTCTTCCCAACCTCGAGTTTTGCTATAGAATTCCAATACCCGTCTCAGATCAGTTATGAGAATCTCATTGTTCCAATAAAACATAAATTTTCATTAATTATCGTTGAACAATCTACAAATTCAAAGTCACGATGAATTTAATTTGACTAACATCCTTAAGAATAATGCTAAATGCATCGGCTAATATTACAAAATCTCGAAAAAACTTTCAACTTTCCATATCTTGAATATAATTTACAATTTAGTTCTCTGATAATGAAAATTATTACCTTAGCCAATGATTCCTTCCTTCCTCTTTGAAATTGTCTCCGTAGAAATTTAGATTCATCACTAAATTTCCTCTCTTTCTACTTGACAATTACGTATTATTTCATCAATTAGAGAATTGTAAAATAATAACTATAAAGGCAAAAGAACAATTTAATTTACTTACTTTTGTTGTCTAAATGATAATCCGTTGATTTGTCTTTCCTCAAAATTTTCCATCACTTTATTTCTGAATTCCTTCTTCTTTCTTCCTTTAAAATAGTTTACCTCTTCTTAGGATTTATTCACAGAAGAAAATGTGACAAAAAAAGAAATTGGAAAACTTGTTTTTTTCCTTCTACTTCCTCTCGGCCGTTTCTCTCAGACTGAAACTTTCTCGCACGATTTGCTTCTTCAGGAGTGAGCGAACGGAAGTTCTTTCGCATGAGGAGTCGTTCTATTTCATTTCCGTATGCATTACTTCTCTCATAATCACGAACCGACCCGTTCAGGAGCTCTCATGCTTGAGTTCAGCCCAGTCGGCTTCGCGTGCTGCTCTCGGTTCCGCTCCTTGCTCGTGCAGGTTATTAGTTAGGGCCGGCCGGTTCAATTGAACCAGCCAGATTTAAACCAGTTATTACAGCGCTATAGACCACATCATGCTTGCTTTGACCCATATCATAGCATGCTGCATCTCTTTTGCTATTTGCATGATTAGGAGAAACAAAATAAACTAAAATGCTATATTTCTTTTTATTTGCTATAACACATCACACATATTATGCATGATACACTATTTGAGTTTCCTATTTCAAAATTTTAATTTTTTTATTGATTACTGTATTTAAATTTTTTGTATGAAGAAGTAACTTTTTAGACTTTAAACATAGTATAATGAAAGTAGTTTCATTGCTATGTTTAATTCTCATGCAAATATATTTATTCTTCTCCCTCTACTTGAAGTAATATGATTGATTTATAGAAAGTAGAATAATTGAAGTAATATGATTTATTTACAGGAAGTAGAAATTTTTATCTTCCTTTATATGGCTAGCTAAGGCTTTTATATCTTGATTTTGTTGCTATTTTAAACGTAGAATCTTACTTGCATATTTTGGAAGGTTCTAGAAATTTCTAGAACATATATAATTCCTTTAACTTGGATAGTTTCATGCTCTAATGAGCTTGATCAATTTAGTCTCAATTGGATTGAATTAGATTTTGTGGAATCTCTCATATCATTGATCGAGAAGTTAATATGAATAGTTTTAGGTTTCGTTTAGGACAACTTTTTTACTGCTTTCTAACACAGCTTTTTAATATGAAAATTTCTAATTCAAAAAAATTTTGTACTAAAAAGTTGTTTTAGAAATTATTATGAAAATTGTTCCAAATGAAGCTTTAATCTATTGCTTTTAGTTATATGACTTTTTTCGTGAAAGACATTCACACAGATGAATTCTGCCCAATTTAAATGATTTCTTAATATGATGCTTTTCATGTAACACTTAAGTTTTTATTAGGTTGTGATTTTAAAAATTTGGTGACCTTCCATTAATCACCTCATTGCTCGGAGGATATAGGTGTGCTATAGACCATAGCATGCTTGCTTTCACCCATATCGTAGCACACTGCATCTCTTGTGCTATTTGCATGATTAGCAGAAAAAAGTAAACTTAAATTCTATGTGCACGATGTATTTGCTATAACACGTCAGGCATATTATGCATGATGCACACTATTTGAGTTATCTATCTCATTTATTTATTTCTTTGATTGATTACTACATTTAAATTATTTGTATGAATAAGAAAATTTTTTGGACTATAAACATAGTATAATGAGAGTAGTTTCATTATTATGTTTAAGTCTCATGCAAATATATTTATTTTCTCTCTATTGAAGTAATATGATTGATTTATAGGATGTAGAGTAATTGAAGTAATATGATTGATTTATAGGAAGTAGAAATTTTTATCTTCCTTTATATGTAGGTTTTTATCGTAAAATGTTCATCTTATATGATAGGTGAAAATTATCTTTATTATTGTTAGATGAGGAACATAACTACAAAAGCATCATGGAAATGGTTTCTACTAGCTTGTTCAAGTTCCGTCTAGTTATTCACTGTTCGATGTTCCAAGGTTTTTCAAAATGATGGTGAAACAGTCACAAACTATTTTGAGGAACTTCATAATGTTATACTGAGATACAGTCAATAATCAATAATTAATAGTGATTTAGGTTTTGTTTGGGACAACTTTTTTACTGCTTTCTAAAACAGTTTATAATATAAAAATTTCTAATTTATAAAACTTTTGTACTAAAAAGTTGTTTTAAAAGCGATAAAAAAACCTGTCCTAAATGAAGCCTTAATTTAATTGACATTTCAATTAATTTTTTATGACTATTTTTTTATTGAATAATAATAAAACATTAATAAATTATCATTTCAATTAAATGATCAGTTAGCTTAATCATCCTGATTTATAATGATCAGTTAGCTTAATCATCCTGATTTATGTATAATTAAAAAAATAATGAAATTTACCTTTTTTGAAATTTCAAGAAATAACTCGCTTTGTTTTCTTAAGCTAAAAAATTAAAACATGATTATCAAACACATTTTTCCATTCATATTTCTGAAAACAAAAAAGAATTGTAGGAAAGGAAATCGAATCTAAACGTATGATAAACCGAAAAAAAATGTCATTTGGTGTTCAGGCATTGTGAACTTGCAATTTAAATCTTGTCTTTACTACAACAACAATAACATCACGTCTTTATCCCACTACGTGTTGTTGGCTACATGAATCCTTTTTCTCCATTGTGTCGTACTAAGGCTCAAATTCTTATTTAAATCTAATATTTTCTAACCAAGTCTTTTTAGGCCTACCTCTTCCTTTCTTAACATAAATCAAATATAATACATCTACTCTCCTAACTGGGTCATTAGACGACCTCTGTTTTATATGATCACGCTATCTATGGCAAATTTCTTTAATCTTATCTTCCACCGGTGCTAAGCCAACCTTGTTCACGTATATGCTCGTTTTGTATCCTATCTCTAAGAGTAAAGCCACTCATCCACCTGGGCATTCTCATCTCTGCAATAATTAACTTAATATTATGCTTCTCTTTTAACGGCCAACATTTTACATAATAAAGCATTGCACGTTTCACCATTATCTTATAAAATTTTCCCTTAAATATGAGGGGAACTTTTATATCACACAAGCCCTACTGAATATAATCGCTCATTTGTAAGGAGGATTGTGAAGTAATAATATGTTTACTGGGTGTCTGAGAGTTTCTTTGCATCGTTGAACTGAAGTAGTGAAATGAACAAATAATAACCCCTACAAAACAGAGATGATGATGGATAGTTTGCCATCGTCCTACATTTTAATATCACTAAAAATTACTCGTTGTGCTGCTGCAGGGAAGTGCCAAAAAGCTGATCAAAGCAGCTCTCCAGGAAGCTGCTAGGAAAAGAGAGATGCGCTATGCTGATCTGAAAAGAATCGATAAGAAGGTTCGAAGGCACTTCCATGATGATATTACTGTCATCATAATATTCCTGAACCATGATCTCCTGGCCAAAGGTTTCGCTCAAATGTCCACGCTATCAGTTAGGAGTGCCCTGGAACATTAGTTGTCATCATATGCAAGGTATGAAGTGATTTTCTTACCGCTGATCCCATATCCACAGCTTATTGCAACGCCTGTTTTGATCAGATTTTAGGGTGATTTCTTGCACGTTTCATCTATTTGGTTTAGTAATCAGTAAGGCTGCTGCACTCCAGATTTTTGCTATTTTCATGGTTTTCTTAGAGTGTATTCATTTGGGACCTGAACAATTCCTAGGTTTTCTCTACTTGAGATTTTATTAAAAATAGAGGTAGCAGACGGTTGATTCATTAGTTAAAATTTTCGCTTTCCATTAGTTAAGTGAATTGATATATATTCGAAACAATTTTGATTGGCTGATCATGAGTCTATTTATTATTATTCTTATCATATTTGAGTGGCTTTGTTTGGGACGGCTTTTTTTACTATTTTCTAAAACAATTTTTTAGTACAAAAATTTTTTGAATTATAATTTTTGGCGTTAAAAAATTGCTTTATAAAGTTGCAAGAAAACTGTAAGCTTATGTTCTTTCTAATAATTGTTGATTTGGAAATATTTCTAAATAGTGAAGACCACGTAAATTGTTATGTTCTTTGTGTTGATTGTGCTTTGATTCTGATTTTGTTCTCTTATGGGTCAAACAATTCATATTCAAATTTAATTTTTGCATAAGAAATATTTATCTATTTATAGTAATCGTATTAGTGTAGATGATAATTATTTTCATATTCGGAAAAAGCATAGTTACTGCAAATCACTAGTATTAGAACGATCAAGAGAGATTGGACGCATTTGTGTTTGTCGTGGGGAGAGAGATAATAAGTGGAATTGTCTTTGACGATTATTGGCAGTCATTGGCAATGGTTTGGTGGTGATGGGGAGCAGCGGTGGTTGACGACAGGTGATGACATGTAATGAAGTTCCTAAGTATTTGAAAATTGTCAAAATCTGAATATTAAATACACCAAAAAATGAATTAGATATTGAAATGAAAATATATTAAAATTTTATATTGCATTTGATTAACTTTAATTCAAATACCAATATTTTGCAAGCCCTAGCATTTAGAATGTTTATGCCCTTTTTAATTCAAACCCCACAAGACCTTAAAGTTGAGCTAAGTTCGGTGATAGGTTTGGTTAGTTTAATTTTTGAGTAATTTTTAAATAATAATTTAAATAATAATTATGTGGTCTTATTAATTTGAATAAAAATGAAATGATTAGTTTTAAAATTTTATAACCTGTTTTTATAATTTAATGTAATATTTATGTAAATTTTAATAATTAGGGCTTTCTTAAAGAGGTTTTCATTTTAAGCCAGAATTTTTTAATAGTTTAAAGTTTTAGATATTAGCGATGATATTATTTTTAATGGAGCTTTTTTCTTTAATTTAGATTTTAAAATGTTAGACATTCTATTTCTTTGCCTTTGAATTATTTAAACATTTGAAAGAATGAATATTTACATCCTAATTTCCATAAAAGATTCAACATTACTAAAAAAAAAAATGCAGCTGACACATTTTTTATATTGAAAGTCTCAAAAAAAGAAAAATTCAAGAGGCTAGGCTTAATAGAAATGAACAATTAAGGGAATATATTATAAAAATTTGTTACATATAGTAATTTTCATCAAATATTATTGTTTTTGAACATTTAGGTTAATTAAGATAAATTTATATATACATTACAAACACAAAGTATCGAATTTAGGACTTCGTGATTGAGTTCATCAAATATCTAACACTCAAATTCTAATCCTGCCTCTAATTCAAATTTAAAAATCTAGAAATTCACATTGAGCTTTTTTTATTCATAGTAGAAGTCCCTGAAACATAAACCCTTGTTCTTAAAACCCGTCAAGAAATCCCAAGAATTCAAGAAATTATTACATGCAGAGTCTGAACGTATCTTTTCGCCCGGACTCCAATCACCTAAAGACATACAAATTTTCTCTTATAGACTTGAAATTAATGTGCGAAGTCTCTGGATTTAGAGTTGCGTCTGGATATATGAATATATATAGTGTATATAAAATATATATAAAAATAAAAATATATAATATACACTCACAAGTCACAATCCTAGTTCCAGACTCCAGAGAAAAAAAATCCCACTGGGAAAGCCTCCGGAGTAATCTCCAGCAGCTTCTCGCCGATCTGAGACAGCAAATAGGCGTCCAAGCAAGCAACCGCCATCTGGTTCTCCGACAGCGGCCACCGATCCCAATACCGAACCTGCTGAAGTCTAATCGCCTTCTCCCTCCCCAACAATTTTCCGGCGAGCTGATCTAGAGTTGTCAGCCGACGCAACCCTCGCCACGCTCTCGCCTCGCCGAGTTCCCATGGATCCACGTACACAAGCATCGGATCTGGCCGGCCGAGCCAATCGCCCGATCGCCGAACCCCTGCTCCGACGAGCGTGACCTGATCTCGATCGAAGAGGAAATTGACGAGAGCGTCGGGAATTCCTCCGTCGTTGTAGAGGAGGGAGAATACGAGGCATCTGTTCCCGCAGCAGAGCTGGAGGGTTGCGATATTGCCTGAGGATGGATGGATGGGAGCCTTTGGATTGAAGAGAGTTCTGGGGGTTGATGATGAAGGGAAGGATGGAGTATCGATCTCTTTAATTTCAGACGGCAAGAAAATCGAAGAATCAGGAGCCGATGCGGGTGGAGAGGAACCGACGGAAGCCATTGATTCAGAGAGAGTGGCGGCGAGTTGAGTTTCAGATTTCTTGGAGATAGCTGGGGGTTTTAAGGATCCGCCCTTTGTTTTAGCCGGAAAAGAGGTTGGGGGGTCGGCTAGGTTGTCAAAGAAGTTAGGGTGGCGGCGGAGAAAATTGTTGGAGGACGGCGAGCGATTTTGGGGAGTGGGAGAGATTTGGGGAGGGATAGTGCCGTACTTGTCAGTGGTGCTGATGCCGACGATGAGACGGCGACCGTCGATATGCTTTGTTCCGTTGATCCAAGCGGCGGCGACGTTGCTGCGATTCGTCACCGTGGCTTCTAGATTGATGTCGTTGATGACCACCAAGAAGGATTCCGGCGACTCTTGGCCCAGAACTAGAAACGACATCTTTCTTTTGAACTGGGTTTATGGTTCCTCCTACCGATCAACTGAGAGAGGGAAAAAGAGAAAGAGGGAGAGAGCATTATTTAAAATTAATTAAATAAAAAAGATTAAAAGGTAGAATTTTAAAAAGGGGATTTACATACCTACCATTTTATACTATTCTATTTATATATTTAACACTTAAAATTTTAATATTATATATATATCATTTTATATTACTTTAATATTAAATATGTCATTCATATTTCATTCACATCGCTCATATATTTCATTTTTATCATTCATATTTGATATGAAAGTGAACTAAGAGTGATATGTATGTAATATTAAAGTTTTAGATGTTAGATATATAAATATTTTTTTTTTCTTCAGCATCCTATAGATGCATATGTTAGATATATAAATATATGTATGTAAATCCCCCTAAAAATATTAAAAAGAACTTAAAAGGATAAAATATTTTATTTTGTTTTTCAAAATACAAAATTTTATTGTTTTTAGTTTTTACATAGTAAACCCATAAAATTGCATTTCTATCAAAAATTCGAAATATTTTTTTAACATGAAAAAAGTTTAGCAAAATACTTTTTGAAATTTAATTTGCAATATATTTTTGTTTATGTTATTATTATTATTATTAATTTTCTCTAAATTGTTATTGTTTCTTTCTTATATTTATGATAAAAATAAAATTTTAATGTTAATTCATAATGTAAAGTTTTAATGTTAATGTTAATTTTAATTTGATTTAGTTTATTAAAGTTATTTTACTCTGTTTTTAAAAGTTAATTTCTTAATGTTAATTTTCTTATGTAATTTTTTTGTTATTTAAGTTACAAATTTTATAAAGATGTTAATTTTAATTAAGTATTTTTAATAATTGCATATTTTTTATAAATCTTATTTTAGTTATATATTTGATAAAAGTATTATTTTATAATTTTAAATTTATTAAATGTTTTAAGCCATTTTTATGTTAAAAATAATTTTTAGTTTAGTTTTATATATGTAACTTCGTTTGGGATAGCTTTTAGATTATTTTTTAAAACAGTTTTTTAAGTACAAAAAAATTTTTGAACTAAAAATTTTTGTATTAAAAAGATATTTTAGAAAGCTATCCCAAACAAAATCTTAAACTCTACTAATATGAAAATTTTATTTTACATGGATGGCAGTTGCTTGTCGGAGTTCTAAAGGATTATGGAGAGCTTAGGAGCTTTAAAGGTCAGCAAATTCACTATAGTTCGCGAGATCTAACGGTCTCTTCAATTCTTGAAGAAAATTGAAGCTTGTAAGGCCACATATATGATCATAGTCACCATGGATGCAACAAAACTTGCACATCAGGATTTACATTACAGCTATTAATCATATTATAAGGTGAAATGGAGAAAATTTTCCTTCAACTTTTGCATTTATCTTTCTACGGCATATAATATCCTCTTTATTGAAAATCTTCTATTGAGATTTAGGCTTTGTAAGAGATAGATTTTTTCCTATTTTTTAAAAAATATATTTTTTTTAATAAAAATTTATTGAATTATAAATTTTTTAATTGAAAAATGATAAGAAAATTGTTCCAAACAAAATCTTAATTGAGAAGGTCCTTTGGTATACATGCCAAAGCATTCATCCGTGATGGAGAAAATTAAAAGTGAGAAAAAGTTAGCACTGTAGCAACCAAGCACTCAAAAATTATTAGGTGCGGAGTGTGCACCATCTGCACAAGTACTAGATATCTAACGGTACCCAGCGTTACTGAGTGCGGATACCACTAGATACCCAATGCTTGTGCGGACGGTTCTCCCCGTCCGCACTCAGCACTAAGAGAAATTATTCTGTGCGGAGTTCGGATAATAAAAATCATTCGAACATGTGTGTACACAGTGTGTACCAATTTTTTGTATGTTATTACCATCCAGACTCCACACGGAATAATTTCTCAAAGGAGAAAGCCTAGATTCTTCACCTTTCTTCAACCTCATAACATAATTGGCAAACACAAAATATATTTATATCAAAAAATTTCAAAAACCAAATCTAATGCTTCTAACGATAAACATTGCAAACAACTTACACCCGAATTCTGCTGAAGTCATTGCTCTCTCACATGTACACAAAATGAAGGAGACAATCATTCTACAAAACCTTGATTCCAATAGCAGCCATTGATTGCAGTTGTTAACAGCAGAGAGTTCAAATTCATTAAACACAGAAACCAAAATAGATTACAGCCACTTCATTTCACTACCATAATAGCAAAAAAATCAGCACTGAAACATATAGGCAGACCTCAACAATGGCTGAACTGAACAAGTGAAAGGCCATGGCTTCAGTATTGTATCTGGAATCTCAGGGATGTCCATTGCCATCCCACTTTTCTCCTCCACCTGCTTCAGAGTGGTGTTCAGAAACTTCAGCCTTTCAGTCAGTTCCATCACTCGGCTCCTCATCGCTGAATTCTCAGCATCAAGCGTAGAACACTTCGTACTGATCAGATTCACCTGGTTCAAAATCCCATCGTTTACTTCCTTGAACTGAGAGATTTGGCTCATCATATCATCCAAATGCTGCTGCTTTTTCATCCGAGATCTCCTCGCAGATTCCCTGTTGGACAACATCCTCTTCCGCTTCCTCTCATCAATTTCCTCAGTCGTCAATGTCATCTCTCTCAAAACAATCAAATCTTGAGCAAAAATAGATATCGGGATGACTTGAGAATCAGTTATTTGGAGCAAAGGTGAGCTAATTCATGAGATAACATAGAAGTAGTAGAGGAAAACAACAGAGAAGGACTGAAGAAGGCGAATCCTCTGAAAAAAGGAGCCGGAGTTCATAAAGGCCAGAGATGGTGGGTGTTCTAACCTAAATCATCAAAAAGATCGGTCAGATTTACAGAACGAACGGTATGGAGATGGAAAGAACTAGGCTTTGATCATACATATAAAAGCTAGGTTTAGAGATACCTCAAAGAAGAGCTCTTGGCATGTGGATCGTCGGAGAACCAAATTACTCGCCGGAAAAATCGAAACTTGGAGAAAGATGTTCTACGGGATAAGAATTCCGATAATTTCGTACCAGAAACACAAAATAAAAACTTTGCTGGAAACAAAGCAGATCCTTAGATCCAGATATGGGGAAGCCGGAAGAGACAGAAACAGAGGGGCCATCAGGAGATAAACGACAGCGGCATTTATAGCGGAGAGAGATTTCAGATATGCTTTGCGGGATAACAGGAGCGGCTTTAAGTTTTTAGATAAACGATTTATAAAAAATGATTTACAAACTTTAATATTTTTTAAGTATTAATATATTTAGTATTTAAATATTAGTATTTGCTCATATAATATGCACATAAAAAAAAATATTTCACTTAATTTAAAAAATATTTTTATAACATTTAAAATTAAAATATTGTATAACAAAATATAAAATTTTAAATATTAGATATATAAATATATAAGAATCTAATGTTATCTATGTAAAACTTTAATGAAAAATTCAAAATTAAATATAAGTTAAATTAAAAGATAAGCATAAAATGTTAATAAATTATTTCTTATATAAGTTAAATTAATAACTTTTATGTACTATTAATTAGAGATAATAAGTTTAATTTAGACATCAATAAGAATTAATTAAATTTTATGTTAATAAATTTAAATTTTTTAATAACCTTGTATATTGCATCAAATTATTCAGAAATTATGGTAATTAAGATTAATAAGTTTATAAACTAAAAATTTTCATTTTGTATAATTAAAGTATTCATTTTGAATTAAAATTCTAATGACAATTTAATGACAAAAATGTGATTTTTTCTAAATTATATCTAGTTTTTTAAGGATATTTAATATATTTAAAATAAATATAATTATATATAAATTGGTATTTTTGAAAAAAAAAATCATTTTGAAATTACTAAAATTTAGCTTTATTTTTATTCCATTGGATTCAACAAATTTTGTGGATATAATTTGATAGGTTATATGACCCACTTTTAATTATAATTGAATTTATTATTATTATTATTGAAATTTTTATCTAATTTTATATTTTGAATGCGTTCGGAACTATTCAAAGATCTGTTTGATTTGGCCATTGAATAGCTATTTGAATCTAATATTTATTTAATATAAATAATTTTTTTTAAATATTTTATTATTATTTAATAACATTTATAGTAGAATATTACTATTTTTTTAAATTAAATTAAATCATATTTTAGGAGATTTGACAACATTGTTATATGTTAATAGTCTAATGACAATATTTGGCTGATATTTGTGATGATTATTATTAGCAGTAATTGTTGGAAAGTATAATGGAGTTTTTTTACTTCTCTTAGAAAATGCCCAACATTTAGATAAAAAATGTAGATTTATTTATAATCTTTTTGAGTGTAATATTTTGATAAATTTGATCATAATATAAAATACTACATCGTACAGTACATATTGATCATTTTAATCATAGATCATTTATCAATCATTCAATTCTCGATCGTGTCAGAATCCAATCATTTTTTAGCTCATTAGATTCGTCTCATCGAGCAGCACGTTTTTACTATAAGCATGTTATAATTGGAGGCCGTTTCGTCCATCAACGAATATTAAGAAGTTTTTCAGATATGTTTTACGTGCTTGATTAAAGCTCATTTGGAGTTGAATTGGATCACTTGTAGTGTCAATTATTTTTCTCGCCGATAGTTTTAGCTCGACTATAAATTTGTTAACAAAGGAGTTCGATTTGTTCTGGATTTAATTCATCAAGTTTGAATTCAAATATTGCATTGATATTCATGTCGATCATGTGAACTTTTTAGAGATGGCTCAAATTCAATAAAATATATCCATAAATTAAATAGTTCTATCTAAAATTATTAATATATTTGTGATTTGGATAATTATCACCTATATTGATTGACTTTGTCAATGTCGTTATCCAAAAGGCTGGTCAACTTTAGTTCATCTTCATATTTTGGACATTTGTCATACAGTGTGATTTTGTCAAACCTACTTCCCTCGTGACTTTTTTTATAGTAATTAATATGTTAAAAAATATTAAAATAAATCAGATCAAGATAAATTTGATATGTATTAGATGTGATACATTTTCAAAAATTTGTCCAAGTAAATACCAATAAAGATATAATTTTTAAATTGAAAAATTTTAAAGTTAATTTTAGGATAGTTCATTGTTTTATTTTAGCGAATTTGTATATAAATTGAACATTTTGATGAGATAAATCTATCGATATTAAAAATGATCTGATTTGAGTCCAAATGAGCCAAAGTAAAGAACCTGAAGTGTAATTGAAAACTAAATGAATATTTTGATGAGAGGAATCCAATGAACCTAAGATCACTCAATAATGAGATCAATAACGTGCTTAAATATGAAAAAAATAGTCTAAGATTAAAAGGATCGGCATAGACCGTTTGATAGATGCTTTTAGATTTTGACTAAAGTAATTAAAATATCACTTAAAGGAATTATCAATAGAGTTTCTTTCACTATGTAAAAAGAGATATTTAACTTGGAATTAATCTTAGCCTTAGAGTTAAAGAGAGCTCGGCATAACGATAGACGCTAACTACAACCAGCAATTAATGTGCTCGACTTTCTTCGTCCAATTGGCCATCATCATATGACTACCATCATCCAACAACAGTCGCCCAGCCATAGTATCCTGACTGTTGTTACTTGATTATCATTGTTTGACTGATATATGATGATCGTCATTATCTAATCTCTTTTGCTCGGTTGCCATGATCAATTTATTCATTGCACATTCTTCATCACTCAACTATAAACTCCAACCCATCGTCGTCCGACTATGGTCTCCTAATAACCATTATCCAATCATCATGGTTTGAATGCAGCCTCATAGACACCATTTTCTAGCTATACTCTCCCAACCATTATCAATTGTTTGGCTTAGCACCAACACGACAATTTTTATGAATCGAAGCTGGGACTTCTGCCTTCAAGGGCCAACTACATTATGTAATCATTACTCAATTCATCAATCATAATGAAAATGCAAGATTTACTTAAAATTGTATATTATTCAATTTATTTTTAAAATATTAATTTATTTATATTATAAGTTTGCCCATCCTTAAAAAAGAAGCTGGCTCTGCCCCTGTCAGCACTAACACTGACTGACACTTAATTCATTGCTTATTAATGTTGCTTATAATGTTGATATATATCATCACTAGCTAAGATTTCTGACATCAACATCAAGATTATGATCGATTTTTTGGTCTCTGAAATTTTCTTAAACGGAGAATAACTAAAAATATCATAAAAATGCTCTATCATTGCAAATTTTTTACCAAACACCAAAATTTATTTTGAAATGCTATAATTTATATTTCGATTAATTAAATATGTATCATACTCATTTTAAATAAATTTAATAATTATAAAATTTAGCATAATTAAATTTCAGTTGAAATATCTTACCTAAACTCTATCATTGTCTTAGTGGCAAATTTTTGGTGATATACCTTTGGTTTGATGAGATGATGGAATAGATTTAAGCGTTGGAAAAAATTAATATAAAGACAAAGAGTGTGGTTATTTTTAAATCCAAAAAATAGAAAGAAATTAAGATAGTATGGAGCGTCAAGCGATATTATTCATTTGGTTGCTTGTAAAAAATATACTATATATTTTTAAAATTTATGATTATTATTTTAATTCATTTTAAGTGCTTAAAAATCATTATTTTTTAAAGAATTTTATAAAAGTTTGAACATTTTAAAGTTAATATTTATATCTAATTATAATAAGTTAAAATAAATTTTATTATTCTTTCAAATTTTGATTTTTAATTTCAATGAATCAAATGAGTTCTTTAAGGGATTCAAGATGAGGTCATTAGGGCATGTGCTTAGTGCTACTAGTTGGATTTATTTGGGATGATTTTTTTAATTATTTTTTAAAGCAATTTTTTAGTAAGCAAATAAAAATATTTGTACTAAAATGCTGATTTAAGAAGCAAAAAGAAAACCATCCCAAACGAAGCCTTAGTCGAGCTAATTTTATTGAGAATTTATTTGACATGTCTGTAACTTTTTATAAAGGTGATTATAAAGCTGATGTAGGAAAAGTATTTATTAGGTCCGGTGTCTTGACGTAGCTCTATGTTCGGACTCCAGTAAAATGATGCCACGTGCTCTTACTCTAGACCGTGCGGCCTGACGACCCGATCCGGACCGGACCGGACCCGCGATTGCTATGTATTGGCTGATTTGTGCAGACTGGGGTATTGCTAGGTATTGCTCGATATTGCTTGCCAATAACAAAAAATATTATTCTGTGAAAACCAATACCGAGCAATGTTATAATCTTAAAATAAGAAAAAAAAACAAAGAGAGAGAAAGCTTAATAAAAAATAATAAAATAGGAAGAACGAAGAAGATGAATTCCCTTTGTCTTCTCTTTCTTAAATCTTGGAATAACTCAAATGGAGGTTGATTAATTTTATTAGAATCAATGATCTAATTTGCAATGTTATAATCTTAAACAATATGAGAAAAACCAATACAAATTAAACTATATTAATAGATTATAGGCTACAATAATAAATATTATAAGTATAGTATCAAAATTAGCAAATTTTCTTAAAATCCTTTTGGTGTCAAATTGGAACAATTATTAGGTCAGGTGACCAGACGTAGCTCTACGTTCGGACGCCAATAATATGCCACCACGTGCTCTTACTCTTTACCGCGCGGGCCGACGACCTGACCCGGCATTGCTATGTTCGCGTATTGCTAGGTATTGCTTGGCAATAACGAGAAATACCGCTCTGTTAAGACCAATTTCTCGGTATTGCTCGGTATTGGTCTTCACATAATGGTATTTCTCGTTATTGTGGAGAAAAATCGACCAATACCTAGCAATACCTAGTAATAACTAGCAATACGCGAACATAGCAATCCCGACTCCGTTCCGGGTCAGGTTGTCGGGCCGCGCGGTAAATAGTGAAAACACGTGGCACTAATTTACTGGCCTCCGAACGTAGAGCTACGTTAGGTGACCGAACCAAATAAAAGTTCGTCAAATTGAGAGCGGTTTTGAGACAATTTTATGAATGCTTTATTTTTCAAATTACAACTATGGTTTTATTTAACACGGCTTTCTTACTGCAAGCAACTTTCTAGTACAATAAAATGCTGCTTTAAAAAGCAATAAGAAAGCCGTCCCAAACAAAACTTATATTTTTCATTTGGCTATTATTTTCTTGCTATTTACTCATCTCTTTTCTGAAATTTATGTGGTGGGAAACAACTTTTTTGTAATCAGATCTATTAAGATGCGGGAGCTATAAGAAATCTGCTATCCAACTTTTCAAAAAAAAAAAAAAAAACCTTATAGTACTTACAGCAGCTTTCAAAAATATTACTTTTCTCACAATAGTTTGATAATCGCCTTTACAAAACATTTTTAAATTTTATTTATAAATTTAGTATTGGTATAAGAAACTAAACTGAAGTCAATATAAAAGAACAAAATTGTATAATCTTTATCTATAACCTTAGAAAAGAAGGCACTTGCCAAGAATAACAAAAATATGATAAAATTATCTTATGATTAAGACTATATTTAGGACGGTTTTTTTCCCATTTCTTAAAGCAATTTTTTTAATAAAAAATTTAAGTTTTGTACTAAAAAAATTTCTTTAAGAAGAAATAAGAAATTAAGCCATCCCAACCGTAGCCTAAACCATTTTGTTTTAAGGAATAAAAAAATTTCTCAGCCTGCAAAGTCAATTTATTTACTTTTCCTACCACTGTAAACCTTTATTTTTGTTTCATGTGCAGGTCTTCTTCTAGATAACCATTTAGCTAAAGAGATTTTTGTGTATGTTCAATAGATGGACCTAAGTTTATAAATATGAACCATAGCAATAAGCACACAAATAGAGGTTATATTTGAGCAGTATAAATCTCATAATAATATTTGAGATGAAAATTTTCAAAATTAAATTGAATGTCTTTGATGAGATTAACTCATCGACACCACCAGTGAACCGATCGAGTTTAAATGAAACCAAATCAAGTTCATGAAGCATATTTAGAAGCTTCATAATATTAATTGAAGGACCAAACAATCTCTAAATCCCACTTAAACATAGTCAAAATGAGCGGCATAATGAGATGAATCAAATGAGCCCAAGATCACTAAATTCTATGATCACTAAGATACTCAAATACATAATAAATAACCTATAATAAAAAATATAGATATGAAATAATCGATAGAATATTTTGAATCATGGCCAAAGTTACCAAAGTATCTATCTTAAGAAAATTATAAATAGAACTTTATTTTCATTATGGAGTAGGTTTGAGAGCTAAGAAAGTTAAATAATTCTATTAAAATTTTTGGTGATCATCATCGATTACCACCATTTGTAATTGGCACCACTGTCGTTTGACCTCTGTCATCCGAATATTGTTGTATGAATATTAAAATCCAACTCCATTTTTAGACTTCAACTATTTGTTTGTGGATATTCAGTTTTTGTAATCCCTACAATGAGAATCAAACAAATATTCTCAATTATGTAATCCCATCTTCTTTAATTATGGAAAAGAGCGACTTTTTTTTATTAATAATTATATGGTGAATTATAACAATTGGGTCATGTAGGTTTTCCCCCGTTTTGGTTTTCAGTATAAAAAATTTCTATTTTCTCTTACAATTTTTATCTATACATGTTGAATCTTCTACAAAGTTAAGACATTAAAATCTCTATCACGTTAAATTTTCTAGAAGTAGTAATAATTTTCTTAACTGGAGTTATATAGAGTGAGTTCTTTATTGAGTGGTCCTTAATAAGAACAAATTCTTATTTAGATGCAATAGTTTGAAGCTAAGGGGCTTTGCAAGATAAAATCAGTGAGTAGTGACCAACAAGATTGTTTGACATGAGAGGCATCATGCTTTTCTTTCTATCAAATAAGCATAATCAATGGAACAATCATGCTTAAGTTTGTAGAGAAAAGGTAAGAGAGAGAGAGAGAGACCAAGATCCTTTTAAAAAGAACAAATCCAGAAGTTCAATGCCTCAACGCCACCTACCCAACATTATAGTGCTCCTAAGGGCAAAATTCTAGATTTTGGTTTCATGAACACAAATCCCTAGGGACTGCTTCAGAAAAATTTTAGACACTCATATGCATATAGAAAAGCTACAAATACATGCAAGAAGTATAAATGCAGATATTTCAGTAGGTAACCCTTACCAAATCGGGCTAAAACAGGTGCAACAATTCATGACTTCAGTAAGTATTACATGCAACATGAGCAAGAACATTTCTTCAACTTGCTTAGCTTGGATCTTCTCAATCTTAAGCTTAATGGTTAGGTTAAGGATGTTAATCAATATTTCTCCTCTCCCCTCTCTACCTAGACCTCCTGGATAGTGCAGAGGGGAAAGACCAAGTGGCTCTCTAAAGGTGATGATGATCTTCACTTATTACATGGGAAGATTAAAGGCAAAATGAATCATAATATCATCAGACAAATCTCCTTCTCTGATGGGACTTGGTCTAATCAAGTCACTTTGAAACTCTTTTTAACCCTGCTACTCAATCTCTTACTTATGATGTTATACCTAATGGGAATGTTAAATCCTTGCAAGGGAGGTGATTTCTGACTTCAATGGGAAACATAAACAAAGCCTGTATGATGCTAAAATTGACATTTGAAATGCCTTTAACTCAGTTTCTAAGGACTATCTCACTAAAAGGGTTTCCCTAGCATTTTTATTATTTGGATTAAAGCTTGCATTGAAAATGTGCATTCCTCCATTTGTATTAATGATTCTCTTGAAGGCTTTTTTAACTCCTCGTCCGGCTTTAGGTAAGGCTACCCCTTATCTCCATAATTATTTTGTATTGTCATGTATGAGCTCTCTACATACTTATTTTAGAGATTATAGTTTTGAATAATTCTTACTTTGATACCCACTTGGGAAATTCTCATTCTTCCACCTTCTCTTTGTCGATGACCTCATAATTTTTAGGAATGACATACCCACCAATATACAATCCCTTAACAATATCCTCACTCAATTGTCTCCTGCTTTTGGTTTGAACATTAACCACTCCAAAAGCTCTATTTTCTTTTCAAAACAGGCTCTGAACAAACAGCTTTTGGTGGCTATTTTAGATCTCAAATTGGAAAATGCTGCCTTTATGTACTTGGGAATTCCCATCGCCATTAGGAGGGGCCTTATTTCTGACATCTAATCTCTTTTAAACAATGCATTCTTATTTCTGGATGGTTGGAAAGTTAAAGCCCTCTCTTTTGCCAGCAGTTTTCAATTTCTCAAATTCATAATTTGAAACTCTATAGCCTACTGGACTAGAGGGTATGTCATTCCTAAGAGTTGTTTGAAAGCTCTTAATAACTTATGCTCCAGGTTTCTCTTCCATGGTGATATTATTAAGAAGAAACTCTCCCTTGCTTTTTAGAAAAATACTCGTAAGTTGAGAAAATTTGGCGGTTTTGGCATCCCTACACTTAGGCTTCATTTGGGATGGCTATCTTATTGCTTCTTAAAGCAGCTTTTAGTAAGAAAGCCGTCCCAAACAAAGCCTTAATGACATTATTCATGCATTCAATTGCACCCTCATATGGTGGTTTTTAAACCATGAAGGTTTACTTGCCTGCTGGTGAAAGCATAAATATACATCTCTGTGAAAGCTTTTAACTTATCCTACCACTAAACACTAGAACATATATAGAGAAACTGCTTTAAGAATCCATAATTTGCCGAATTTTCATATTCAAACTGATAGTAATATATCACTTTTTTGGGATCATTGGATCAATGATAGATCTATTTTTGAGATTTATAGTAGCTCTTTATCCTTCCCCAAGCAGCAAATGAGCAGATTTGCAAAATCCTATAAATGATCTATGGGAGGCTTATTTTCTGTTCTTATGTTGCTGCATCTATTCTCTGGAAGTTTTAATTGCTGTGCTACTATATATTTCACAGTTTTAAATGCCTTTAAACACAAAATTTCAAGAAGGAAGAAATACAATGAAATTAAAAAAAAAAAAAAATTGAAGAGCTACCATTCCCTTATGGATGAGGATGAAATGCGTGTACTCCCCCATCTTCAGATACTGCACACTCCTGGACGGTCATCCCGCAGTATTTTTTTAGCAACCAGATGTGCAGTTTCTTGCGATTGTTTGGATCTTCTGTATGAATTATTGGTGAGCAGGGTGATTTTGGCTTTCTAAGTCTAGATTTCTATTTTTCTTTCAGTGCTTTGCATTTCTCATACCACCATTCTTGTGCGCTTTTTGTAGACTATTTCTTCTGCAAATTTCTGTGCACCTTACCTCTTTGGCACTGCATTTCTCATCAGTTGTAAGTAATTCCAGAGATGTATTTTTGTGCTCTTTTGTCATTATTTGTCTAGATTTTGAGCTCGTGATTCTTCCTTGAGCTGGCCTATTTCAAAGCAGCAATTAGCCTGCCTCCGTGGTCGCAATTCGTTTGAACCATCAATTTTTACATAAAATCAACACTTGTCCAATTGTACTTACCTTTAAATTGCTGGTTTCTCCAGGCTGAAGATTTACCTCATGATATCATAAGCATATTTGATGCTGAACATCACTATAAATTTATATGTCCATCCCTTTCAAATATTTGATTGGTCAATTCATTCAAAACTTCATAAATCTGTAGATTTAAAGGATGAGATTGATCTCCAGCAACAAATTCATGAACAGTTCCATGGACTTCTATTGAGCTGCACCCAGGAATTTTCCTCACTCCTTTATCCTTCATCAACCTCCTCATCCTTGCAGCATCTTTCCATCTACTAACCTTAGCATAAAGATTGGATAAAAGAACATAGTTACCATGATCAAATGGCTCTAACTCCAATAGCATTTTTTCTACTTCACCTCCCAATTTAACCTTCCCATGGAGCTTACAAGCACTTAGAAGAGCTCTCCAAACATCACCATTGGCTGGCATTGGCATATCCTCTATAAACTTCTTAGCCTCATCAATCAACCCAGCTCGACCCAAAAGATCGACGACGCAAACATAGTGCTCAATTGTCGGCGAGATTCCATGATCTCTTTTCATTCGGCCAAAACTCCGCAGGCCTTCGTCAACTAGCCCTGAATGACTACAAGCAGAAAGAACACAGATGAAGGTGATTTCATTAGGTTTTATACCACTTTCACACATCTCATAGAATAGATTCATTACTTCTTTTCCCTTTGAATGCATTGCCAACCCTCCCAACATTGAATTCCATAAGAACACTTTCTTGTCGTTAAATCCTTTAAATATGTTATAAGCCTCATCAATCTGCCCGCATTTTGCATACATGTCAACAAGCGAAGTGCATAGATGAGAATCAATCTGAATATGTCGCTTATCGATCTGGGCATGAATCCATCGCCCTTGCTCGATGGCACCTAACCCAGCACAGGCCGACAGAAGCTGAGTAAACATGATCTTATCGACACCAACACCCATGAATTCCATTTCTCTGAATAATGCGAGAGCCTCACTGTACTCCTTAGCTGTCATGCACGCACCAATCATTGCACTCCAAGAGACAATGTTTCTTCTCGGCATTTCATAGAACAGTTGGCGTGCTTCATCGATCAGGTTAGCACTTGCAAATCCCACAAGCATTGATGTCCATGACACCACATCTCTTGACGGCATTTCATCAAACACCTTCCGGGCACTTTCCATGTCTCCTAACTTAACATACCCATCCAGCAAGCAGTTCCAAGAAACGACATCAGGATTCTTCATACTGTATAGAATGAAGCTTAACTGAGTTGGATGGACTCCGGCCTTTTGATAGAAGTTCATAAGTGAATTCCATGACTGAGTAGGGAATTTATTCGGGGATTTCACCATCAAAGTATGAACTTGCTTACCAAAGTGGAAAAAAGTCGAGCACCTGGAGCAAGCGTTGAAGACGAAGGTCAGAGTGAACTTATCAGGAACCATTACAGCGTCGCGAGTCAGCTGGGAAAATAGGTGGAGGGATGTGATTGGATTGCCGACAGCGGAGTAGGAGCGGATGAGTGAGTTGAGTGCGAAGGTGGTGTTGAGGAAGGAGGATTTGATGAGAAGAGAGTGGACTTGGGCGAGTTCTTTGGGGCTTTGGCATAGTTGAAGGAGGGAGGAGTAATGCGGGGAAGAAGGTGGAGATAGAACTGATTTTGAGTCGCAGAGGTTGGAGTAGGAAGCAGAGGAGAGCATGGCTTTTGATTTGCGGGACGTATTTTTTTGGAGTCCTTATTGGAATTATAATTTTGATTTTTATAGACAGTTGCTCTTAAAATATAAAAATTTATATGTAAAATATTTAATTTTTATTTTTTAACTTTATTTATTTTATTAATGGATCTTCTCAAATACAAGACTTACGAGCTCAGCTTGATCTATCCATTTTTTGTGCTTATCGATGCCTTCTTGTATCACATTGATCCATTGATGTTGTTGTTTGTGAGCTCCCGTGCCAGATAGGTGAAATTATTATGTGTGATGTTGTCCGGAGGCTTATTAGGATGCACCATGTCACTAATTAACTATGTACTGTTACTATGTACCGCTATGCATCGGGTGACGTGGTGCTTCCTGGTTGACCTCCAGACGGTCCGATGACCACACATAATAATTTCTCACCAGATAAAAGAAGATAAGACGAGAGAATGAGCATCCGAGCAAAGGCTTGATGGAGACAAGAAGGATAGGCGGTAGAAAAAGGCAACATGAAGAAGGCATGGTGGCATGTGACATTGATTCTAACATGGGCATTATTTTTAAATTTATTTTGATATTTTGGATGCAATCTTTGTAAATTATAAACTTTAGATGCTAAATATATAAATCTTAATATTTTAGGCATTATACATATAATTTCTTTTGGGAAATTATAAACATAACATCTGAAATTTCATAATTTACAAAATGAACACTCTCACATTGAAATATATGATTAGAAAACACGTCTAGGCATTTTAAAAAGATTGAGCTACAATAGAAAATTTTCAAGCAAAGATCTAAGTTGTGCTAATTAAGGATTAGTATGGGATGACATTCTTACGTCTTCTTAAAGCAATTTAAAAAAAAAAATTATTTTGAGAAGCAATAAAAAAATAGTTCCAAACAAAGCCTAGCTCAATAGATTGTAGAGATACATATGATTGTTCAGAATGTTCACACTCATTTAATGAGCTTTGAATGAACTGATCAGCTTTTCATTCTCTCCAGCGATGATCACAATTAGGATTGCAACATACAAATATAAGTGTCATTCCTTCATCACCTCCTGTAGTGGCCTGCAATGAGTTGAAAATTTATCAAATTAAGATTTTGTTTGTGACTGCTAACTGCTTTCATAATGCTTCTTAAATTAGTTTTTTAATACAAAAATTAATTTTTTTATTAGAAAGTTGATTTAAGAAGTAGTAAGAAAATCGTCCCAATCCCACACGAAACCAAAATCAAATTTTTATATACTAAGACTAAACTCTCATGCTCACTCCACAACCACTTCGAAGTTCTACCTCGTCTTTTCTGATTCTTCTCTCTTAAAAATTTTGCTTCTCACTTGATGTTTAAACTTTAATAGGAACTAACCATTCATTTCTCAGCAATCAAATCTATCAATAAATTCATTGCTTATTGTCATTTAGGCCATCTTCAACCGGACGGTATTTTTTGGTTGGTAGTAGTCGTGACCGTCCAATCAAACAGCAAATCAAACCCCGTTTTTGCATTTTGAACAGTGCAACGTCAATATTGACGTGAGACTCCACACAACGAAGAGAAAACGCAAAATGCATTTCTATTTTGCGTTCGGGAAAAGACTTGCGGCAACTGTAAACAAGCGAATAGCTTTCAGTTTGGTTGGAGATGCCCTTACACCATAATTGATACTAAATGCACCTAATTAAGAATTTTTGTGTGATCTATAGGAAATAAGAAGAGACTAAAATTGTATAAATACGGAAGAGCAGTACAGACCTGGAGGAAGACGACTTCTGGGTGGCCACAGACTGCGCATTTAACAGATTTGGTGCGAGGAAGAGTTGGATCATCTGTAACGTCTTGAAGGGTCTGTGAAAACTCACTAATTTCATGATCTACGACATTTCTATAAACGCAGAAGCTGTCAGCAACTTCCTGATTGAGTTCAACTGGAATTAATCAATAAATATTCAATTGTTTACTGCTAATTAATGTGAACGCTAACAATTAATACCTCATGATCACAGTTTCTGCAAGCGTAAAGGAGGATCTTCTGCACCTTTTCTTCCTTTGGATACAGAAGATTGTTGCTGTCTCAGAGAAGAAGAGATGATTGATCAAAAACTAAGCTTTTCTATGAAGTAAATGAAAAAAAAAAAAAAAAGGCTTCTTTACCATTCCCGGCAGAACCTCATCACACTCATGGTGGCTGAATAAGCAGTATTTGATGCGATCCTTCTCACCGGTTGATTAGAAGAATGAAATTCTTTCTAGCTTTCATATAAGTTGATGGTAGAATAATGGAGGGAGGAATATAAGGAGATGCCATTTAGCTTTAGATTGAGGCCAAGAGGTGTTGCGTTACATGAAAAGTGTATCAGCAAGCTTCTCAAATACCATTCAGAGCCTCATTGGATAGGGCTTTTTTTGGAAGAGAAGTATTTATGTATTTGTTGTGTGCTAGAAAATTTGAGTTGGTAGGGTGTGTTTTACGTCTTAGCACTGTACAATAATTCATAACGTATTTATAGATAAAAGTAATAAGGTCAAAGAATTGATTATGTGGAAAATCCAGAAAGAGAAAAAAATATGGGGTCTGATCCAGTTGTAAAATTCACTATGTAATAAAAGATACAAAGATCCTCATTTCTTCACTGTTGAAGAAAATGGAGAGTACAAAAGATCAAACATATACAAAGGAATAGTCTATACCCAATAACAATGTTTAATTTTTTCAACATAGATTATAGAAAGTAGATGTCCATAGGAGAATAAATCTACCTACCTTGTTCTAAAAAGCTGCTTCATAAAGCAGTAAAAAAACTGCCCAAACGAAGAATGAAATAAGTTGTCGCAAATATCTTCTTAGGCAAATCAATTCCTTTTTGTTAAGAGAACTTTAGTCGCTATTTTAAGACTGATTTTTTATTCACTTGCAATGGCTTTATGTGCCTAATTATTTTGTAACGGGGTCTTCTGTTGTAAAGTTAAGGCTGATTTGTGACACAATTTTGGCTAAACAACTGCAACTTAATTAGTTTCTAATTGATTTACACTATTTTAAGTCTGATTTGCAATAGTATTAACGTTGTTACAAATTCTTTTCATTTTTATGTGATTTTGATTGTTGAATTCAAATTTATCTATGATTAATGTCCAACCATACTAACAGATGAGCTCTATGAGTACAAACTAAAAACCTATGTGAGGGGAAAGAGATAGAGAGAATAGTTTACGAGCTCAAATATTTGTAACATAAGTGCTAATGGGTGCTAATGATGCAAAAAAGATACAAAATATTCATCCTTACTCATTATTTATAGGAATTTGAGGGCTACAAGAAATACTACACCTATAAGAAATAAAAAAATACATTAGATAATGACTCTCAGTGCATACTTCCTAAGACACGTGTTATCCTTTAACTAGTTTGGTAAATACCAGTCCCTCTTAGTCCATTATTTTCTGAGGGTGAGTACAATAGTGTCAAATACTTAAGGGCGTGGTTACTGGAGAATGCTAGCCTGACAAGGCTATAGCTATTTGACATCTTGAGTTCATTGGTCACGTATGGTGGAGCTCTGAATCGCCTAGGAATAGAAGGCGCGTGTGCTTAGGTTACTAGGATGACAAGCTTCATGATCGACCAACTATGATGGATGAGTTGTAACTCTCTTGGATGACTGCTTTATGTAGTTGATATGATGAGCAAGTTTGGCGATACTTCGCAGTAGATAATGACGAGTGGTCCCCCTTGGTTGAAAAACAAGTGACAAATCGAGCAATCCACGAGATCCCTTGACTATCCTTCTGAAAGGCGACTCTCCTTCGAGTGTTCTATCAAGTTGGGGTCTTATGGTCCTTGGGCGAGCTCTTTTGTATGCCTAGTCACTAGGTACAAGTTGATTTGCTATGACCCGCTGACCACCTGTTAAATACATGAAAATTAAAAACATATGAGAGTATACATAAATTTGCAACTTTGCAACAAAATTTTGTCAAGAACTAAAATGTATTCGCAATGCTTAATTGCCAAGGAAAGAGACATCATTGTAGCTTTGCAGTAAATATATGACCCAATAGATAGCATCACAAACTTTAACTTTTTATAGACTAAAAGCTGCACTAGGGGTGTCAAAATGAATTTTCGGGTCGAGTTCGAGAACAACTTGAAATTGGCCCGCCTTCAGTTTACCCGACATGAACCCGACTCGATAAGGCAAATAGGTCATAAATCCAAACTCGAACTCGACTCACCCCTAACCCAAGTTTACCCGACTCGTCCCGCTATTTCAAACAAGTGCAGTGCTAGCGTGGGTGCGGACGCGAGCGTGAGAGAGATCGCAGTGGGCGTGAGTGCAGGATCACTGTGAACGAGGGGTGACCCGCGTTAGTTTTGAGTTTATTTCAGGTTTTTGGATAGACTCAAACCCAACCCATATGCTAAATGGGTTGACAGGAACCTAGAATTTTTTATGTCCGGCCCGGGGCAGATTTCGAATTGGGTTAAATTCAGCTGTACTATATCATTTAGTTATAAAAGTAGAACTGAAGAAAAAAAATGCTAAATAGCAAGGAAAAGGTATAGACGTGGAGCCTCCATCGGACTTGCAGCATCATGCTAGTAGCTTATTGCGCCAATCAGCAACATATTTGAAAAAAAAAAAGGAAAAAGAATCTGTAGTCGCTCAAAGAAAATATCGTAAGCATCAATATTAGTTCAAAATAAAAATTTTAACATCTCAAATCCATTGCAAATCTGCGATAGACTGAATTCTATGGCAAATTTGTAAATAAAGTTTGGACGAGGAAGAACTGGGACACGGAAGAACTGAAGAAGCCAGCAGGCGCTGGCGAGTTCGATCACGCGAGCTAGCGAAGCATCGCATTCGAAAGTGAAGATGGGGGACTCCTCATAAGGAATAATGTCTTCCTACTCAATCCAGTTTAGGGTTTAGGAGAGAGAATTGATAGGAGGCAGTGATAGAGAGAACGAAAAGGGAACTGAAAGAGAAAAGGAAGAAATCAGGTGAGGAAGAAGAATATGGTTCTTGTAAGAGAAGTTTATTTCTTCTCTATTTCTAAAAAAAGGTCAGTAATTTATTTTTTAATTTTATTATTTCTTAGGTGAAGGAAAAAAAAAATTAGGGGAAAAAATCGAATTAGTGGAAGACTTGATTTAGCAAGGAAGAAGTAAAATTGAGGTAAAAGAAGAAATTTATATGCAATGTAATTAGAGTTATAGTTTGTTAACTAAGAGGGACTTGATATTTATTATTGTTTTGATGATATTTAAATTTTTTAGATTTGATTTAAAAATATTAATACCAATTAATATTATTGTTGGAACAATAAAAGAATTATTTAATTAAGGTGAGACAAATCTATACTACTATATAAAAGTGACTTGGGATTCCACTTTTAGCAAATCTTGATCGTTCATTTATCAATTTTAAAATAATCTGAAACGTTCATTTAGCACTGTTCATATTCTTCATCTTTTTCCTTGCTACATAACATTTATTCAACCATTTATTTCACTGCAAATAAATTTAATTTCACATTGGAACACTCAAAGCGAGTGTTTATAAATCATAGTGATTGTTTTTTGGAAGAGAAGTATTTATGTATTTGTTGCGTGTTAAAAAATTTGAGTTGGTAGGGTGTGTTTTACGTCTCAATACTGGACAAAAATTCTGAGCGTATTTATAGATAAAAGTAATAAGATCAGAGAATTGTTTATGTGGAAAACCCATAAAGAGAAAGAACTATGGGGTCTGACCCAATTGTAAAATTCACTATGTACCAAAAGATACAAAAGTCCCCCTTTCTTCACTGTTGTAGAAGAGGGAGAGTACAAAGATCAAACGTATACAAAAGAATAGTCTATAACCAATAACAATGTTTATTTTTTCCAAAAAAGATTATAGAAAATAGATTTTCACAGGAGGATAAATATACATATCTTATACTAAAAAGCTGCTTCATAAAGCAGTAAAAAAACTGCCCAAATGAAGAATGAAATAAGCTGTCGCAAATATCTTCTTAGCCAAATTAATTCCTTTTTGTTAAGAGACCTTTAGTCGCTATTTTAACAATGGCTTTATGTGCCTAATTTTTTTTGTAACGAGGTCTTCTCTATTGTAAAGTTAAGGCTGATTTGTGACATAATTATGGCTAAATAACTGCAACTTAATTAGTTTCTAACTGATTTACACTATTTTAAGACTGATTTGCAATAGTATTAACGTTGTTACAAATTCTTTTCATTTTTATGTGATTTTGATTGTTGAATTCAAATTTATCTACGATTAATTTTTATGTTCAAGTGTCCAACCATACTAACATATGAGCTCTATGAGTACAACCTAAAAACCTATGTGAGGGGAAAGAGAGAGAGAGAGAGAGAGATAGAGAATAGTTTACGAGCTCAAATATTTGTAACATAAGTGCTAATGGGAGCTAATGATGCAAAAAAAGATACAAAATATTCATCTTCACACATTATTTATTGGGATCTGAAGGCTACAAGAAATACTACATCTATAAGAAATAAAAAAATACATAAGATAATGACTCTCAGTGCATACTTCCTAAGACACGTGCTATCCTTTAACTGGTTTTGTAAATAATTGTTCATCTTAGTCATGCATTTCTTTCTCACGGTGAGTACCTTAGTGTCCAATACTTAAGGGTGAGGTTACTGCAGAATGTTATCATGACAATGTTATAGCTATTTGACATCTCGAGTTCATTGGTGATCTATTGTGGAGCTCTGAATCGCCTACGAATAGAAGGCGCGTGTGCTTAGGTTACTATTATGACAAGCTTCATGATCGGCCAACTATGATGGATGAGTTGTAACTCTTTTGGATGCCTGCTTTATGTAGTTGATATGATGAGCAAGATTGACGATACTTCACAGTAGATGATAACGAGTGGTTCCCCTTGGTTGAAAAACAAGTGGAAAATCGAGCAATCCACGAGGTCCCTTGACTATCCTTGTGAAAGGCAACTCTCCTTCGAGTGCTCTTTTTTATGCCTAGTCACTAGGTATTAGTTGATTTGCTATGACGCATTGAACACCTGTTAAATACATGAAAAGACATATGAGAGTATATATATATTTGTAACTTTGCTACAAAATTTTTCCAAGAACTAAAATGTATTCACAATGCTTAATTCCCAAGGAAAGAGACATCGCTGTAGCTTTGCAATAAATATATGACCCAATAGATAGCATCACAAACTTTAACTTTTTAGAGACGTTTGGGACGGCTTTCTTTCCACTTCTTGAAACAGCTTTCTAGTACAAAAATAAAAGTTGTTGTACTAAAAAATTGCTTCAAGAAGCAAAAAGAAAGCCGTCTCAAACGAAGCCTAAAAGTTGCACATGTGGTGCTCCTATATTAAATGAAAAAGAAAAAAGGAATAAATAAAATACGAAAAAGGAATAAATTGATAGAAAGGCATATAATTGAAATTTATATTTATATTATATGTTTATGTATATGCTAAAAGAAAAATAATGGCAAAGGAACATGACTACATTTATATATGTTTAAATGTTATATTATAAATTATAATTATGAAGTGAGTTTTATTACAAAACTCAAATTGTTAAATTTAAAGTGTCAGATAAATCTCCTATGAACTAGATGACTGAAAGAGAAGAGTTCGTCTACAAAAGAAGATTATCAAATAATAACAGATAAATTTGAATTATTATATGTTTAAATTGAAAATTGTGTTTTTGTGGCTCTTCAGTTATATGTTGGTGTTAGTATATGTTAAATATTTTATGTTATTGAAAGAAATGTATTAACTGTCTAACCGTCTATTTTCGCCTCGTTAATTTGAATATCTGGATTAGGTTGTGACAAAAATTTTATTGCAAAATAGTTGAATATAATACATTTCATTTATATATTTTAATCATAGTTATAAGTTTTTTATAATTTTGATTCGATTTTAGTTGAAATTGATCAAAATTGGTAAATGTTGTTAATTTTTGTATTGAGTTCATTATACATTTGAAACATTCATTTTCCCAAGAATACATTATCAATGTATTTGGAGAGATTTTTCAAATATTTCACTGATAAAGGGCAGAGCATTATATAATGATACCCAAATTGGATTAATTGGAGGTTCTTTCATCTATTGGGAAATAAATCAAGAAAAAAAAAATATATATATTTTTTTAAAAAGCAACATAGAAGAATATCAAGATTTAACGTGGTAAAATTTGAAAACAAGAAAAAATTAGGGAACCACACCACATCAATAAATCAACTATGAAAAGGGGAAAAATTATATATTTCTTCACTCTCTTCTTCACTTCATAAGCACATTTGTCGTCTCTAGACGCACATTTGTCGTCTCTAGACGCAAATTTTGACGTGTGTGTATATAGGGGTGTCAATTTCGGGTCACGGGTCGGGTTCGGGTCGGACCCGGAACTGACCCGGGTTCAAACGGGTTGACCCTAACCCGACCCGGTTAGGCAAACGGGTCGAAAATCCGAACCCGAACCCCACCCGGCGGGTTGTCGGGTTGACCCGACACGGAACGGATTGCGCCCGAAGCGCGCGGGGCGAAGCGCGCGGGGCGCGGGGCGACCGCGCGAGCGCGGGCGAAGCGCGCGAGCGCGTCGGAGCGCCGGGGCAACCGCGCGACCGCGGCAGCGCTGGCGGAGCGCCGGCAGCGCGGGGCGCATCGCGGGCGGAGCGCGGGTTGGCTCGGACAGGTTCCGTTTCGGGTCAAACGGGTTGACCTGGCAACCCGTCGGGTCAACCCGAACCAGACCCGTTTTTCAAACGGGTCGATTTCTGGAACCCGAACCCGACCCGTTTTGCATTCGGGTCGGGTCCAACCCGGATTTTTCGGGTCGGGTTCGAGTCGGGTTTTCGTGTCGTGTCAAATATTGACACCCCTATGTGTATATATATATACGAAAAAGGAGTAATGGCATGCAAAGGAGTACTAAAAAAAAAGTTCTAAGGAGTACTATAAATATCTTCATAAAATCAAAATACATAACATATAAAAATCAAAGTTAATTATTTGATTAATTTATTTTTAACCGAAATTTTGTGTTAAAAATTTAAAACAAAATTTATAATTGTTTTAAAATGAAATATTAAATTTTGAAAATATTTGCATTGAATTTTGAAGAAATTTGTGCCCATAAATTTTTAATTTTGACAAAAAATGCTAAAAAATAAAGATATTCACAATATTTTTTAATATAAATAAAATATATTAATATAAAATATAAAAAAAATTTAAAATTTATTCATATAAAATATGAAGACTCTTTGTGATATCAAAATTCTTAAAATAATTAAATATTGTAGTAAGTATATGTGGCTAACACCAATTTTAAAATAATTTTAATAAAAAAAATACAGAACATCCTCACATAAATTCTTTCATAAAACCACTTAAGTTTCACATGATGCAAAGGAACTCAGAAAAGAAGTAATTACAAATGCTTCATGCAATGCATTAATTGAATGCTTAGTTTAATTGTAAATCATTTATTTAGCCAATAAAGTAAGTACATTAGTTTTGTGAAAGGAGGTCCTCTTGGCCTCCACTCCTAGAGCCAACAAATCCTATAAAATGATCTACAAACCACACAATCTTCCTCCACCTCCAACCTAACAATGAAAATACTACTGATCATCCTACTCCTTCCCCTCCTCTCCCACACTTCCACCACCGCCGACACCCAAACCTCCAACAACTGCGCCAGCCTTCCAATTGAAGAGAAGCATATCAAAATTCATTTCTTCTGGCACAACAAGTTTGGCGAGCCAAATCCCACGGCGGTGACAGTCGCCCAAAACCCCATAGCCAATGCCTCATCCACCGGCTTCGGACTCGTGAATGTATTCGATGATCCGATAACCATCGGGCCAAAGGAATCGTCTCACTTATTAGGTCGGTCCCAAGGCACGTATATATTGTCAGACCAAAACAAGATTGCCTCCCTCATGGCAATGACCTTTGTATTTGCCCAAGGGGAATTCAGAGGATGCACGCTCGCAGTCTTGGGACGCAATGAGTGGTCATTAAATGTGCGTGAATTGCCTATTGTTGGTGGGACAGGATTGCTCCGCTCTGCTCGAGGGTATTGCTTACTCCGCAACTACAATGAAGATAATGCGTCTCATTATGTCGTACTTGAATACAATTGCGACGTCTTCTACAAACCTCATTTTCAAAGCACCACCGATTACCTATTTACTTACTAGCTTAAATAAAGCGCTTTATGCTCTTATATATATGAGGAATGTATTTCTATCTTAAATATGGTTGCTATCTTAATCAAAATATTAATAATATATGATATTATATATATATAAATCTTGGTTATATTACAGACTAAGCACCTATGATGAATGTAGCTTGATGAATAAAAATTATGTCAGGATGTTAACTAAGGCAGCAATCATGCTTATTATTTGGTATTTAATATATGAGTCCTGTGAAAGGATGGGATTTAAATTTTTATTAAATTATTAGATTTATTCTAAAATAAATATTATCTGATAATGCTAGTATTATTATTCGAAATAATTATAAATATATTTTATTTTGATTTATATAGACATATCATAGAATTTTTATCTCTTATCTAAAATTTTATATTTATTTATGTACCACTTCAAAATTTATACCATATCAAAATATATGCATGAAAAAAAATATTTTCATTCAAATAAATTAATATCAACCAAAATTTTTATGTGATTTAGAGATTTAAATGTTATATAATAAATATAAAATTATAGGGTTAGATATTTAAATATCTAAAATTTTGTATTTAGATGGAAAGTCATAATTGCTATTTAGTTCAAAGGTAAGAGAGATTCTCAATCTTAGGGATGGATCTTTGGTCTTCACCAAAACGAGTTTATTTTTTCAATTTGGATAGATTAATTCCAAGGTGAAAAAAAGATTCTCAATTTTGATCGATAGTAGAGCTTTGGTCTTCTATTGAAAGGAAATTGATTGTCTGTGACTAAGGTTTCGTTTAGGACTATTTTTTTATTGCTTCGTAAAGCAGCTTTTTAGAACATAAATCTTTTAGGCTTCGTTTGGGACGGCTTTTTTATTGCTTTCTAAAACGGAGTTTTAATACAAAAATAAAAAATTTTGTACTAAAACAGAGTTTTAGAAAGCAGTAAAAAAGCCGTCCCAAACGATGCCTTAAAAGCAGAAAAAAAAGCAGTGGTCTGAAGCTGGTTGACTACACTATTTTCTCTTTTTTTTATGATTATCTTGATTGTTATTATATTTTTCTCAAAATTTTACTCAAATTTTTTTGGTTAGATGATCATATGAATTAATATATTCGTTCTAAAATTTTTGTTTAGGGTTTACTATATTAACTTTTAGTGAAATTATGATTTTCCATTGTCATGATGTTGAAATTACTATATTTCTGTTTTTTATGAGTTCTTATAATCAAACCAACTATAAATTTTTTTTTAAAATTTTTTGTTAATATAAACAAAATTATTGACTATTATCCCAAGTTTTGTATATAAAAATATTATCTTTTATCAGAGCATTAAATTCATAAAATCTATCATTTTGCTAATTCTAAACTTAAAGAAAATTTACTATATTATGTATACTTGCATATCTGAGCTAAATTTTTTTTATGGATGCTCCCATTAATGCATAAATGCTTCAAAAAATTCTTTGAAGTTTTTTTTTTATGGAGCTAGTAATCGCTAAAATTAGTGATTGCTACTAACATTGATCGCTAAAATTGTTCATATTAGCAATTAATTTTTTACACTAATGAATATTTATTTGAATGCGATTCAACAATTTTTTTGATAAAAAAATTTATTAAATACATTTTTGACGTAACTACGAAAATAAAAATTGGTCACGATTAATTGAATGAGCAAAGAAATCACATGCCTCTAAAATTTCTTTCATACTAGCAACCATTTTACATAATTAATGTATTTAAATGCTATTTAATAAATCACTAAAGATAAATTAAAATCATGGCTTCTTTGCTTGCAAGTTGCAACAGCTCCATTCCTTCATACCATCATGAAATATTAGCTAAAATATTCATATTATATTTAGACAGAGTATGCAGGTCAGACTTAGGCTTCGTTTAGGACGGCTTTTTTAGTACTTTTTAAAGTGATTTTATAGTTCAAAAATTAAAATTTTAATACTAGAAAGTTACTTTAAGGAACAGTAAGAAGGTCATCCGTTTGGGAAGGCTTTCTTACTGCTTCTTAAAGCAGCTTTAAAGTTGAAGAGAACCCTGCCATTATTTATGATAACTCTTCATGCATTGCTCTCTCTCTCTCTCCCTCTCTATTCTTTTCAGTTGTTGAGAATGAGCACCAAGGCTGCTCCTGTTTTTTGTTGCAGCATTGCTCAGATCAAGGCATCTCTAAGGCTTCCTTCATAATGGTTTTCTATCTTAATGCTTCTTAAAGTAATTTTTTAGTACGAAAACTTAAATTTTTGTATTAAAATGTTGCTTTATGAAACAGTAAGAAAGCAATCCCAAACGAAACCTAAGCAATGTCCGTTTTTTTTGTTTTTTATTGCCGGTGTTTTATGATTGTTAGTAATGCAAATCAATTTTAGCAAATTTCCAAGCATTCATATTTTGTTGTTTATTGTTTGTGCTTATGTTTTCTTAGGAGTTGCATTTATGACCCTTAATCCAAATTAAAGTTGCAATTTAGATGATAGGTTTTGTTTGGGGCAGCTTTCGTATTACTTTATGAAGCAATTTTTCAGTACAAAATTTTTTGAGTTATAAATATTTGTAATAAAAAGTTATTTTAAATAGCAGTAAGAAAGCTGTCCCAGATAAAGTTTAAGACTTTGTTTGGGATGACTTTTTTTATTGTTTCTTAAAACATAATTTTAGTACACAAATTTTAATTTTTATACTTAAACTTTGTTTTAAAAAAAAATAAAAAAATCATCCCAAACAAAGCCAAAATCTAAATTTTCATGTTCTACTAATGTAAGCCTTTTTTTAGGTACCACTTGTTCATGATTATGCAATAGATTTAGCGACATAGTTATTGGAATACTCATTAGGCTAAGGCTTCGTTTGAGATATTTTTTTTACTATTTTTTAAAACAAAATTTTTAAATAGTGAAAAATAATGAGAAAAAAATGTCCCAAACAAAGACTAATTGATAAAAAATTTTGAAGTTATAAAGAATATTGATATTTAAGCTCATTTATTTTTTCCTTAATGAAATGATTCCTACAATAATATCTAAATAGAAGCTCTTCATTTGAGCTTCGCTAATGAGATAAATTCTATTGATGTGAGATGATTCTATTGATAATAATAGTTTAAAATTATTTCCAGATATTATATTGATAAATTCCGTTGATAAAAAAAAACTGTGTATGCATGTCTTTATTTAGATTTTGTTTGGGACAACATTCTTACTTCTTTATGAATTAGTTTCTTAGTATTTTTTTTTAATTTAAAAATTTTATAGTAAAAAATTGCTTTATAAAGCAGTAAGAAAGCTGTCTCAAATGAAACCTTAGGCTTCATTTGAGATAGCTTCCTTACTGTTTTTAAAAACAATTTTTTAGTATAAAAATTTTTAAAATTAAAAATTATTTTCAAATATTCTATTAATAAATACCATTGATAAAAAAAAACTTTGTAAGCATGTCTTGATTTAGACTTAGTTTGATACAACTTTATTATTGTTTCTTAAAGTAGGTTTTTAATACAATAATTAAAATTTTTGTTTTAAAAAGCTGCTATAAGAAACAATAACAAAGCCATCCCAAATGAAATCTAAGTTTCTATCATAATCCTCTTAAAATCATAATATATGATATTGAAATTAAATCAAATCATTTATTTGTTTAACTTATTTTTATCCAGAATTTATATTAAAAGTAAATTATCAATATAAAATATTAAAATTTGGAAAAGTTTGTGTAAAATTTTGAGGCCCATAAATTTCTAGCACTATCATTAAATATTAAATAAATTAAAAATAATTTAAATATTAAAAGAGTTTATTAAAAATATTTACATAAGATATAAATAATAAATTTAGAAGATATGTATATAAACGTGAAGGATTGAAGATGATAAAAATAAAATTTAAATCTGACAGAATTTTTTTACTATATCATAAAGCCACTTATGTTTCACGTGATTTGTACTATATATTTTTTTTAAAAAAATCTTAGTTAAAGATTGGAAGTAATGCTGAGCATAAATTTATAATTAAGATTTTATTTTAGATAATTTTTTTATTTCTTTTTAAAGCGGTTGGAATAGCTTTTATAATGCTTTATAAAATATTTTTTAAGTTTTTTTTTTTGAAAAATAAAATTTTGTATTAAAAATCTATTTTAAAAAAGCTATTTCAAACGAAGTCTAAAATGTCTTTTTATAAAGCATAAAAAAAAATTTCACAAATGAAAATTAAATTTACTCAAAGTTTATTTGCCATGAATCAGCTTCTCATCTCTTATAATTATAATTATAATTATTATCTTAAGCTAAGTGACCTAATGAGCACCAAAATATATACTCATAAATCCTTGCTACCTAACTCCTCTCTCATAACACCTAATCCCTTTCCTTCACCCAATGACAGATCCAGAAAGATTTTTTAGGAGACAACACATGCAAATTAGCTATATTTTATAATACCATCAACATTTTCAGTACACCTCAAACTCTAATTTCTAAACCCTAAATTTTAAATTTTTAGGAGAGTCCTTCCAGTCCACCACTACTATAGCAAAGCAACCTTATAAAATGGTCTACAAACAACTACTCCTTCCTACACCTCCAACTCCACAATGAAAAGGCTACTAATCCTCCTCCTCCTCATCCTCCTCTCCCACATTTCCACCACAATCGCTGATGAAACCTCCGAAAACCACTCCAAGCTTCTCATTCGAAAGAGACATATCAAACTTAATTTCTTCTGGCACAACAGGTTTAGTCAGCCGAATCCGACAGCAGTGGTAGTCGCCCAAAGCCCCACAACTAATGACTCGCCCACTGGCTTCGGAATCGTGAATGTCTTTGACGATCCGCTAACCATCAGCTCGAATGAATCATCCCCTCTAGTAGGATGGTCCCAAGGCACATATATAATGGCTGATCAAAACAAGTATGCGGCTCTCATGGCCATGACTCTCGTATTTGTCCAAGGGGAATTCAAAGGAAGCACGCTCGCAGTGTTGGGACGTAATGAGTTGCTCTCCAAGGTACGTGAGTTGCCTATTGTTGGTGGGACAGGACTACTCCGCTCTGCAAGTGGATATTGCATGCTCAACACCTTTGAAAAAGAAAATGCAAATCACTATGCTGTGGTTCAGTACCAGTGCGATGTCTTCTACAAACGTTATCTTGAAAGCACCACCGATTTCTCATTTACTAACTAGCTTAAATATGGTGCTTTATGGTATTATGTAGTAACTATATTTCTATCTTAAATAAAGTTGCTACTTAATTATAATATTAGTAATATGTGATATTATATAAATATTGAGTATATTACAAACTAAGCACTTATGGTGAAGATAGTGTGATGAAAAATTACCCATTTTCTACCTTAAATAAGGTCTATATCTTTAAAAGTTAGCTCTGCATCTCGTATTATATGGTGATTGGAATCTATCTTAATTTATATGTGGTAATGTGGTATTATATAAGCCTTGTATCTAAATGGGTTTCCATATATGAATTTTTTTTTTGAATATTTGAGTAAGGTATTCTGATAAAATTTTTAAATTGATGAAATTTAAAATTATTAGATTTATTTTAAAATGAATATCATTAGAAATTGAAAATATTTTATTTTTAAATAGTAATAAATTTTTTTACATAAATTTTGAATAAGAGACAAATCAATCAATTTTAGAATATTTTTGTGCATGATATTTGTTATTTTTGAATAATAATAAATATCATGCACAAAAAAATTCGAAATTTTTTATTTTGTAAAAACCTTTATTTTTTTTCTTTTACACGGGTCAACAAGATGAGTTCGAGTCCAACCCAAATCCGGTCAACTCAAGCCCAACCCATTTAATAAACGGATCAAAAATGCGGACCCAAATCCAACTCGCTAGCAACCTGAGTGACCCGAACCCAAACTAATAACCTATTTGATTTTCTTAAAAAATTATAACATCTTAATAATACATTTTAGATTTATTTATTAAAAATAAGACAATCATACCAACAAATAAAAAAAAAACTAAGTAAAAATATTTTAAACCGGCCAAAATTGGGTCCGACCCATTTAATGAACGGGTTGGAATTTTGGACCTGAACCCTACCCGTTTATTAAATGGGTCAACTTGAACCCAAAATTTTGAGACGAATTCAGATTGAGTTGATGGGTCGAATCATTTTCTAGCACCTCTAATCATAGCACCTTTATACACACTAATATGTTGGTATCATCAACTCTTAGTCCTTAACTAAGTTGGCCTTAAAAGATCTTGTTAAAGGGTGCTCTCATTAAAAGACATACCAAGCTCAAAAAGGCAATCACTAAAGTAAGATCCAACAAGGCTATGCACTCACCCTAATTGGGCTTAATATGGAAGAGCACTACCAAGGAAGCTTGGATAGATTTGATTAAGGAACTCACCTTAATAGTCCTTGACCCAAAGAGATACTCATCTCATAAGAATTCAACCAAGAGAAAAACTTGCCCAAGCCAAAGAAACTCACCTTTCTCAAAGGGCCCATCACTTAAACTATAAAATATACACATCTACCAACCCTTCAACAATCGCCTCATTAATCAAACTAATCCATAGCTCAGCAAAACTCATCCGAGGCACTCATCGAAGGCACTCATCAAGGAAAACGCTTAAGATGCCCGTGCTAAGAGTGTCCACCATAGGTGTTCATTGAAGATAGTCAGAGGCATGTTAGAAATAGTCATTCACATGTAGCCATGAAGTTCTATCCACATGTTTATAACATTCAAATCATACATAGTTTACTATTTTATTGGATATAAACTTTCCTTCTAGCCCTTCCAAGCCTAAAAATAATGAATTGAAATGCATTTTTGAAAACTTCGAGGCTATTTTTACTATTCACATAGATCTATGGGTTCCACAACTCTTCTCCTTATTGATCCTCTCTCACTCTCCACTCCTTTGCCCTATATACCAAGCTAAACTTGGCATTAAGGTCAAGATGCCACTCATGGATAAAATTGAATTCATATATATATGTGACATATATTATTGTTAATTCATTATGTTTACATATAAAATTAAAAAAAAATGATTATAAAAAATCTCTCGTTGTTTGAGCTTTGATTTGTCATCAAAATATCCATTTAATTGAGCATGAATTTCAATGCATATTGAAATTAGAAAGTTTTGAATTAAATTCAAGATCATCTGAACTTAGAGTTGAACAAATTTATATTTAACAAAATATCCAAGTGAGAAAAACCAAATAACACCTAAAGTGATATGATCCCAAGTCCAATGAGCCCAAATTAAGTACTTGAAGTGTAATTGAAAACTAATTTTATGATATAAATTACTCCATTATTGAAAAATGGTATATAATCAAGAGAATAAATACAAATTAAGTGTTCCAATAAGTGTTTTGTGACTTTGAAAAAATAACCAAAACACCAATCTCAAACACTATGAATAGAGTCCACTATCCACATTAAGGGGAGAAGAAAGAGAAAACAACATAGAGGTTTGAAGAATCCTAGAGTTTAACCCTATAATCACTACAATCAAACCACCACCAACCAACCTTCATTGTCAAACCATTACCGCCAACTCTTCACTATTAGAATATCGCTAACCAAAAATTAACATTAGATTGTCACCGCCTAACCACCACTACAGGAAAAATGCGTGTTACAGACGGGCAAAATCTGCCATAAAATGCCCAAAATCCATCTGAAATAAGCTTTTCCAGTGGAAAATTGTTCAACGGTTAAACGCGCGTCAGAAACAAGTTACCAACGCAGAATAATCCGCCGAAAAGATTTTTCACGAAATTCTGGTGAAAAATTTGTCAGAAATATTTTCGGCGGATATAAACTTCGCCAAAAATATTTAATTTAATTTAATAAAATGAATAGTTTTAAATATTTCTAATTATCATTTTCCAGAAAATTTAAAAATTCGTCAGAAATTTGCCAAAAAAGCTAGCAGAAAATATGCTGGAAGTACCTCCAAAAAATCCATCGGAAATCCACCGAAAATATTCCGTCGAAAATTCATCTAAAAATCTGTTGGGATTTCTAACAGATTTATTTCCTTCGGAATTCAGTATTTTTCCTATAGTGCATCATGTCAAACCACCTCCTTCAAATTTTGCCATGAGACCATCGCCACCTTAAAATGTCCTAATAGATATATGTTAGGGCAGAATCCATTGGGACATCTCACAATGATGTAATGTAGGTGAGTGCGGCATAAGGGTAATGGCACCTTTATGTGCCCTAGACAATAAACTTTCTAGGCACATGAACTTGATGGAATAATATGCATATGACACCCATGAGTTGCCTCAATAGACTATCTTTTCTAGATAATATTAGGTGTCATAATAGACGAGCTTTCGAAATTCATTTATTAATGGAACATATAAAAATTCTCTTAAAATTTGTGATTTCACAACACTTAAATTTGATGAAACAGCCTTAATAAAATGATGCTATTAAGTGCCTCAATATATGTTCTAGCAAACACATTATATTCAATTATCAATTAATTATGATGTATTATACTATTTCAAATTTGAATAATTAATAGTCAATCAAATATCTAAAGTTCACACATCTGTATCTATACTACTTTTAAAATGTCGTTTGTGATCCGCATCCGCTCACCAAAGCCCCTATCTCCGGAACAATTATTACATCTCTACGTCCGGTCGGAGCTAAAATCGCGTAAAAAAACGAGAAATACCGAGCAATAACAAACAATAACGAGGAATACCATTATGTGAAGACCCAATACCGAGTATACCGAGCTATACCGAGTTATACAAAAAATACCGAGAAAAATCTTGGTATTTTTTTTTGTATAACTCGGTATTGCTCGGTATAACTCGGTATTGGGTCTTTACATGATGGTATTCCTCGTTATTACCAAATAATACCTAGCAATACCGAGCAAATACCGAGTTTTTTGACGGAATTTTAGTGCCGACCGGACGTTCCTCTACGTACGTTCACCGGACCAAATAATTGTTCCTATCTCCGACGCCTCCCTCTCTCAATAAGGTAAAATTTTTCCTTTCCCTTTTAAGCCCTAAATTCTTACGTCAACATTTTCTAGGGTTCACAATTCGGTAATCTCTCTGTCTCAATACATACCTCATTTTTTTTCTTCGTCATTGCCGTTTTGTCCCTGCAAGAAATTAAAGAGTCGCTGACAACAAACGTTCCGGACTGCTATGCAGAGATGAGAACGGCATCAATCCACTTTTCTTCCAGTCGGCTATGAAGAAAAGGATTATAATTCGGTAATCCACCAATTCCATTTCTTCTCTTTTCAATAGGTGTTTGCTTTTCCTCCTTTCTATTTCTTTTCCTCTACATTTTTCTTCTCCTCTCTGCTGTGTTCTTCTCCTATGCCACATTTCATTGTTGTCTTTTCCTCTTCTTCATTTCTAAGTTTCTTCTCTAATTGGCCTCGCAATGGTTCCGAGAACTTCATCACCGAAGCTAACCAACATCCAATAGTCAAGTACCCATGCTTGTTGTAAAGGGATAAGGTTAAATATATATATATATATATATATATATATATATATATATATATATATATATATATATATATGACTGCATCTTCTACATATCTCATTTGATATTTTAATAATTTTTTATAAGTAAACATGTCAGGTTTATTATTATTATTTACGTAAAATGCTTTTTTTTTGGGAAAATTTGGGGCGTAAAGCCCATTCTATAAAATGAAAGAGATTACAAGTAAAAGCTGTAAAAACTAAAAAACAGCAATCTCACCCCCTAAAGAAGGGAAAAAATAATAATAGCAGTGAGAAAAAATAAAACAGGAATAAATGGGAAGAGGGAAAAAGAGGAGAAACAGGGATATCGACTCAGAATGCCCAAAACGGAACCTCCCACAGAAAATGAGCATTAAAACCTCCTGGTTTCCAAGATGACGGTCCAAAGGAGCAGCTGGTGGAGACCAGCATTCATCATTGTCCATCAAAATAGCTTTGTTAGAACCTTGCAGCCTGATGATACCTTGGTTTCTAGTAAAGACCCTCCAAAGGGTATCATAATAATCAACAGAGAAAAGGGCAAACCCAAAAAATGGACTGGAAGCAGCCCAGCAAAACAAAACTGAATCGAACCGAGAGAGGCAATAAAGATCATTAAGCATAGCAGATGTTGAAATAGGTGTAAACTCTTCCATTTTGAAGTCTTAAATGTGATAGCTTTCTTAATTTTATCCACAATGTTCAAGTGATTCTTAAAGATGTTGCCAAAAAGCCTATCATTCCTTTCCCTTCAAATAAAATAAGTAGTAGCGCAAGTCATAAGAAAGTAATAATTTTTCATTTGCCTGCAGATGTTCCTTTCTTCGAGATGTAAAAATAGCTGGTGAAGTGTCGGTCTCAGTAGTATGAAATCATAATGAGGAATGATAATTTTCAATATATCATAAGAAAAATTGCATTCGAAGAATAGATGAGAGTGAGATTCAGGTTTAGTAGAAAAATGAATGCAAGTAGAGGCAGCCGGAATTCCTCTTTTAATAAGCAAATCAGAAGTTTGAGACCACGTTTAATAGCCATCCGTGCAAAATCTCAGTAGCAGATTGCATGGTTTTTATGCCAAATAAAATAATGCCAATCCACTTTGGGGTTGTTATCATAAAAATGATACAAAAAATTCTTAAAAATGGGTTTATCTAAGTCATACCAACGACAGTTATAGTTGCCCGTAATTACCTAGCTAGTCATAATGTCAGCAGTGACCGAATTAGGAAGATAGGCAGGAAGCTGCTATTTCCCTTCAAATAATAAATTACCAACCAGTTTTTTAGAGAAATTATGCCCAATATGCTCCATATTAACACCAATAAGCAAATCAATAACCGATTTCCCTTTACACCATGGGTCCCATAAAAAAAGCAAGGGAAGAATCTCCCTGGATAGTGAGATTAATAGCACTTATCTTAATAGCTACCTCACAAAGAAATTTCTAATAAGCCTATTTCCTGTTGGTATCTGTGTTCCATAGGGACATATATTTAAGCTTCCACCAGTGAGACAGTAAACTATTAGAAGTAAAAAATCTCCAAATCAGGGAACGCCCAAAAGCATGATAGAGAGACTCAACACTAGGTATCCCAGGGCCACCAAATGGTTTGGGCTTGCAGGTTTCTTTCCATGAAAGTAAATGGAATTTTTTCTTGTGAACGCTTCCAAAAAGTAAGAACCTGGAGCATAAGCTATTGATGATTTTACAACACGATTTGGGGATTATAGCTCCTCTAATATAATAAACCAAAGTATTGGAGATAGTAAAATTAATGAATTGTATTCTACCAGCTAAAGAGAGGGTCTTAGCTTTCCATCCATCTAGATGATAGTACAATTTTTGCATCAAGCTCTGAAAATCATTCTTATGGATCTTTTTAGTGAAAATAGGAAGTCCCAGATGCCTAAAGGGAGCATTGGTGGTAGGAACATTGAGAACACAGCAGATAGAGTCCTCCTCATGAACATTATTATAGAACAAGATGGAGCTTTTGGCATAGTTAATATGAAGTCCAGAATAGGACCCAAAAGAGTTAAGAATCTTTCTCAGTTTGATGGCATTCTTGGAGTTGGCTTTCCCAAAATCGAGCAGATCGTCAGCATAAAGCAAGTGGGAGATAGTAAGTTCCTCATTGGAAATTCCCAAAAATTGATTATTTAAAGAGCTTCCTCAAATAGAGAGGAAAGCCCATCCATAGCTATACTAAATAAGTAGGGTGACAAGGGGCAGCCCTGCCTAATTCCAGATTTGGAGTTGAAGAAACATTCTAAGGCTTCATTGATAGAAATTGAGAAGAAAATATCCATGATGCAACTTTTAATCCACTTAACAAATTGAGCAAGAAATCCTTTTTGTAGTAACCGATTGAGGATAAATTCTCTAGAAATCGAATCAAAAGCTTTGTGTATGTCAAATTTGGCACAGAAGAATTTATCAGTCCTCTTAAGATTAAATTCCCCAAGGATTTCAGAAGCAAGCAAAATGTTATCAGAAATAGATCTATTATGGATAAATCCAGACTAAATGGGATGAATGATAAAAGGCATAATCCCTTTCATTATATTAGCAAGGATTTTGGCAATAATTTTATAGAAGGTGTTGCATAAAGAAATCGGCCTATAATCCGAGATGTTGTCGGCATGGGGCTTTTTTGGGATAAGCACTAAGGCAGTAGCTTTAACCTGCTTGGGAAGAGAGGCATTAGTAAAAATGAGATCACAACTTCACAAAGATGCTTACCAATGATATTCCATGTAGCTTTATAAAAGTCATAGGTAAAGCCATCCCGTCCAGGAGCCTTGGAAGAAGAGGAGGAAAAGATAACAGCCTTTATTTCCTCTACAGTAACAGGGATGATCAGAGAGGACTGGAGTTGAGGAGGAATGATGTCACCCGTTGGGATGAGGTTGTTGTGAGCAGTAGGATGAAAATCAGGATTGTAAAGCCTCTTGAAATGTTGAATAATAACTTCACAAATATCATTAGGTTCCCAAAAAATACCATCAGAAGTGCTAATATATTTGATAGAATTAATATTGTGTCTAGCATTGATTTTGGAATAAAGGAATTTTAGATCATCTTAGCCGCTAGTGAGCCAGTGTGCTTTACCTCTTTGGGTAATCCAGTTTCCCCAATCTGCATTCTTCTTAGCAAGTTTGATGTTAATGTCCTTGAGGGATTTATTTAATCCAGGATCCAATGGATGATGTTGGATAGAAGATAGATAAAACTCTTGAGCAGCAGAGAGAGAATCAATCTCTCTTTTAAGAAAATTGGAAGAAGCCCAGGAATTAAATTTAATACTATTATTTAAAGCTTTGAGCTTATAATAAAAGGAGTAGATAGGGCTTCTATTCGAATGAAGGGAGAAAGCTTCAATAAGGTAGTCCCAAAATTCCGGCAAATTACCCCAATATTTTTTATAGAGAAATCTGTGCTTTTTAGCTGAAATCTTCTGGCTAAAAATAGTGATAGGAGCATGATCCAAGATGTGAATGGGGATTTCCACTTGTTGATTGAATCAGGTAAAGTAGTGTCCCACCGAGGATAATTCATGAAGCCCAATATCAAAAATCATATTATTGAAGTCAGTAAGTCTAGGTTGAGTAAGAGGGACCCCCCAGCCTTCTCGTGGGGAAACCTACAACAATTGAAATCCCCCAGGATAATCCAGGGGGAGGAGATGTTGCTAGCAACATCAGCAATTTACTTCCAAAGTAAGTGTCTATCCTCCAAAGAGTTAGAGGCATAAATAGCAGAGACAATACACGAAGGAGAGATACCCGAAAACAGAGTACCATGGATCATTTGGCTAGAAGTAAACAAAGGCTTGGAATCAACCTTATTAGTATTCCACTTGATCCAGATCCGACCAGGGCTTGAGCAAGCAAAATTATAATAAGAGGCTTCATTATTGAAAATGGAATGAGTGGCATTAAACCAGGGATTTGCAACAGACAGTCTAGCAATTTTGGCTTCAAGGATAAAAAAGATATCTAGGCTATGTTTATTAACTAAATCTTTGCAACAACAAATTTTGTCTGGGTGATTAAACCCTTGGACATTCCAAGCTCTCATAGATGGGGGGTTCATTGGCATTTAGAGGAAGGGGTGGATGTCTTCTTGGAATTTTTGGCTCTTGTGGATTTGCTTCCTGCAGGAGGACCTTTTCGGTTCGAAATAGGAAACTGGTCCTTATTGTGCTGGCTAGGAGGGAGAGATGAAGAACCCTCATTTTGAAGGTTGGGATTTAGGTTTGTAGGTATTGAAGTGGTTTGTTGGTTATCATTAGGAGATGAGGGGGTTGTGATATCCTGGGCCATAGGCGAAGTTGAACTAGTAGGTGGAGGTTTTGAGTGATCTGTGAGGGCGGCAAATTTGTTTTTGGTGGCCAAATCAGGAGACTTAGTGAAGTGGTTGAGGGAAGCAGAAGTAAGGTTCTCATGGGGGAAATCTGTGGGTAGTAATTCCTTAGATGGGGAATTTAGGTTGGGAATGTTGGAAATAGGAGCAGCTGTGGGAAGAGAGGGAAGAGGAGGGGGCAGTCCTGCACAGAAGGGGAAAAAACTGTGGTATGGGGTAGAGGAGGTTTCAAAATCATAAGTCTTTATGGGGGAGTGAAACAGGGCTTGCGACTGGTACTGCTTCCGCATGGTTTCAGAGGTGGCTGGACATTAGGGGTTGGGTTTCTTAAGCAGGCAGCAAGAGAATGATTAATGGATCCACAATGGTTGCAAGGAACAGGTTTCCAATCATAGAGAACCGCCAGTGGGGTTATCTTTCCATCAACATTGATATAAATATCATCAGGTAAAGGGGAAGAAGCGTTTACCTGAACGCAAACCCTGGTAAAGGTAAGCCTAGTTTTAGCTGCCGTTAAAGCATCCACTGCTAGAGGAATACCACACAGCTAGCGAGTTTCAAAATCCCTTCTAGAGTTCAGCATGAAAGGGCAAGTTCTTTATCTTGATCCAGATCGTGATGTTGGGAAACTCCTCGCGAATAGGGATGAAATCGGGGGACCATTATTTCTGGAGAATGAACGGCTTAAGGAAGAAGAACCAAGGTCCTCCTGACCATGCCATTTCATAGTCCTCCATATTTGTGAACTTAAGAAGAAAGAAGTCATCGTCTAGTGTAAGGAGGACAAACCCTTGAGATCCCAAGTACGTTTGATGGTGGAAATAAGGGACTCGTAATATGGTCGACGGATGATAAAATAGCCGATAAGGGATAGAGACCACTCAGGAGCTCCATCTTTGAACTGTGCTTGAGTGAAATGGGCAGTAGCATTTGCGGTGGGTACATGCAGTAACGAAGAAGTGAAGCCGTTGGAAACCTGATCATGGGTGGACAAGGTTCTTCCAGTCGAGATGAGAAGAGGAGGAAGGTAAAGAGGAGGTGATGAGAGGTGGAAAGCCTAAGGAGGACATCCCGAGCGGAGTCCTCCTCCGGAGAAGAAAGAAACGGCAGCAAGGAATAGCGGGAGAGAGCAAACCCTAGCAGAGCATATTAGTGCCACAGTTGATGTTTACATAAAATGTTATTTCACAGTGTTATTTTTTTATTTTCTTTTTTGAAAATGACTTAGGAGTTAGATGAAAAGAAATGTGGAAAACAAATACTTAGACAATTGAGATAATATGTTCTTTGTTATTTTTATTAATGTATTGATATTTCTATTTTTAACTGGGTCCCTAATATCCTATGGTGCAGCATCCTCCATCCATCACCTCCAACGCCCGATTTAGTACTTCTCACTGATCTCTGCTGTTTGTCGAAATTTCTCTTGCTTAACCCAACATTCAAGGTAAATTTATTATTATAAACTATTTTTCATTTGCTAAATCATATAATTACTTACGATTGATTTATTAAACATCATTAATTTATTTTAAATGGACTTTAAAACTTATATCACAAATGATGCATTCTGAACATAGGAATGAAACAATCGTTGTAAAAATTTTTATATTTATGGAGTCAAATGATTTACCACTTATATTTCAGCTTCGATAGAACATAATATCTATATGATTATTTTAGTATCATCACATTTCACTACCCAAGAGAGCTTGCATGGGAATGGTGGCAGTAATAAGAAATAAAAATTACTACATAGATTTAACTAATCATTGTATTGTGCACTTTGAAAAGGTTTTCTTTTCGTCTTTTCCATTTCTTCATTGCTATTCAAGTTCATTTCTCCTTGTCCCTTCGCCTTTGTCTTCTTCAGCTTTTTCGGCATTGTAAAGATAAACTTATTAGGTAAAAAAAAGAATACATTTGTTATAATTTCAAAAGATAAAATAACATTTTATGGATATATACATATGAAATATATAAACTATTTTTGAAAATATAAAATCATGAAAGTAATTAAATGTTTATAGAAACGCATTACTGATATCACTTGTTACATTTTTAAAGGACATTTTAGCATAATTTTTTTTCACTTCAACTCCTACTTGACATAGACCATTCCAATGGTAATCTTAAAAGTTAAAAGCTTGTTATATTATGCTTGTAATACTAATTGCACTCTCTCGCATTTGGCTATATTGTTCACTTATATGGTATACAATTTCCAATTTAGCATAGTTGTGTGGTTGGAGCTTGAGCTCTTTGATTACCTTTACAGGTTCAAACATGGGAGTATTTGTAGGCTTTGAGTCATGGAGCTTTCCATGTTGCTAAATTGAGCATCTATGATTCCATTGATGTTAGGATGAAAGGTGGAATTATCTAAACTGACAAGCCAAGCTACTTGGATTAATTGCTCTGACCCTCCATCAGGGCTTAACACATGGATGGTTGAGGAGTTTCAAAATTTGAGGGTTTTTTTTTATCCATCATATTGAACCCTATAAATTGGCATTCAAAATGGCAATCAATGGCTATTAGAGTACCTTTTTCTGTGGAGAGATGTTTAGGATGATTAGGTGGGAGAGCAAAAGAGGAAGCTTGAGCTTGATCATCAAGTGGTGACTTTCGCAGTGGTGGCAGCATTAGAGAAATGGAGATGATGAGCTCTTGCTCTTTAAAGATACTCTTATACAAAGATGTGAAGGGAGCCTCTGAGGTCATATAATCATCATAGGTTGTAATTGTGAGAACCAAAAGAGATCAGGTATTTATCTAAATATCAGTTAATTTATTTTCTTGTTTAAATAAATAGATTTAGTTTATGGATAATTATTAGAATATTTTAAATCAAAATAATAATTCTGAAGGGATGTATTAAAAGAGGCTTTTGGTGAGTAGTTAGAAGGCGGGACCCACTTCTAAGTATTCTTATCATCATAACCTTCAGAGAAAAGGCTTGACTAGGTTCGGTTGAGTGAAGAGAAAAGTCGTGAGATTTCTTTTGCCAGGAATCCTGAAATTTCTGTTTCGGACAGAAGATTTCAGATGACGACTTCTCCCGGGACTGTAGCAAGAGTCGCAAAACTGTAAAAGAAATTCGCAGGAAGTCCTGCCCGGGACTGTAGCAAGAGTCGCAGAACTGCAAAGGAAATTCGCAGGAAGTCCTGTAGCAAAAGGGCGGAAGTTCTGGGCAGCGGCAGCAGGTCTTCGGGTGGAGAAATTCAACATTTTGGTGAGAAATTTTGGCACGGTTAGTAAGAAATTGATGCAGGTATTACTATAATATTACTATAGTATTAAATAGAAATTAGTAAAAGTTTTAATCCAGATTTAAATAGAATTAATATGAAAGTTTGTGATAATCTGTAGTTGATTTAAAGACGAGTAAATTGAGGACATGGTAAAGGAAGCTTAAGAGAGGAGAAGGATAGAAGATTTGAAATAAAGTCTTATGCAAAGAGGAAATTTCATAGCGACTTACAATCGTAGAAGGGTGCGAAATAGAGAATTGGAAGAAACGATTCGTCAAGAAAGTAAGTTATGTAAAGTTAATTCCTGATATTTTTAGTATATGTATTATGTCTTTTCAATGATCTGAGTAAGTCAATATGTTATGAATATTTATGTAGTAACCATGAGATTGTATTGAGATATTCATGTTAAACAAATGTCTTTTATGTGGAAAAGTGAAATTAATATTTGATCAAGTATGATGTTTCAATCTTTTTGATAATATGTTAAAGAAAGAAGTTGCATTTGTTAGATAATGCATGTTAAACTCTTCTTGCAACACTTGTACTATTCTATAAGTGTTAAGAATATGAATTATGAATATGAGAGTTTTTGAATATTTAATTAATAAAGATTGGCTAGTTTATGTTAAGATATCTATATTTTCAGGTGGGCAAAAGGGACCCAATATGAAACCTGAATTATAGATGGGGCAAAAGGGACCCCAAGGAAATGGATACCTGTATAGCAGGTGGGGCAAAAGGGACCCCTAAAGAGGCAAAAGGGACCTCTATGAAATTCAATGGTGATAATGCCAGATTTATCTGAACTCCATTGAAAATGTTAAAGTATAGCCAAATCTTTTAAAAGATTAAATATTCAATATATATCTCTAATAACATAACGGATGATATTCAATATGATGTTTTTGATGCTTTTCATATAATGATAAGTTGGTGAAATGATTAGCTCAATATTGTATTTCTTTTTATCATTTTTATTGTTATTTAATTTTGCATAGCTTATGTGAGCCTCATAGCTCACCAGAACTTTCTTCTGGCTGTTTTTACAGGTAAAGGAAAAGATAAAGTTGTTGCTGATTAGATTTCAAGTACCTCAATATTATGTGTTATTTCTATATTTGTTAGTAAGGATTATCTAGGGGTATGTAAACACTCATTTGAAGTATTTTGTTTGGATGTTCCTTAGTGGCTCTGTAACTATGTTGTGGAAGTTTAAAAAAAAAAAAAAAAAGTGAAGTACTTCAGTTAATGTATCCATGAAGGTTTATGAGATATGTCGTATAATTATGCAAGTGGTTAACTATTTTCAAAAACTTTATGGAAGGAAAAAAAAATAATATGTTTTAGTTGTTACACTCTACAGTACTAGTCAAGGGTAATGTGGGGTGTTACAGTAATAGTGATGACAACAACCTCCATAGTAGATGTGAACTTAAGTGGCGCAGATTGATGCTTAGGAATTCAAAAATGCTAAGAATATAAACATGCATGAGAGAATGTTATAAACATGCATGAGAGAAGATTATGCAGAATGCGGTTGGATGTATCAGACTTCGTTTGATTTTTACTCTCCTTATATAAAAAAAATAGTTTTAGAAACAATGGTTAAGGGAATAAGGTTTTCTAACGGAGAAGCAAATATCAAAAAGCTTCTCAAAACAGTAAAAAAAGATGTTAACTAAAAAAATATTTCTATAGAAGCGTCGCATCAAAACAACGACCAAAAAATAATTTCGCCGTTAGTAAACATAAAAAAGAAAAAAAAGGCCAAAACAAACGAGGCCTCAATTACCTGCCTTCTCCTGAAGTGTGTATCAAAATGCTTTCCTTAAAAAGTAATACACATAAAGCCCGTATAATCAAGGCAACAACATCAACATTGCTCTATAATCCTCTATTAACAGGACACATGAAGATGGAAAATTATCACTTGAAACATTTGTTCTGTATGGAATTATTATTTGGGTTTAGAAGCTGAAAATTAGAAAGAAAAAATAGCATATAAGTGAGAAGGGAAAAACATTGCCCGTATAATCCTTGCCCAGGGGATGAGAGCTAGCACTAGCATCTAGAATTCAACAAGTTAGTATTCAGTGATAGCATTTTCTTTAATAATTGCTAGATGCAAGATAAAATAATGGGATAATTACATACATAACTGATAGCGAGCATGGTCTGAATCCAGAGATATTATGCAATATAAAAGAATGGGATAATTACAACAAGATTGTTGTTTTGGTAAACAATCTTCTTGTTCTTTGTTTACATATATGATGTGAATTATGCCACATTTTACAATCTTGTTGATCTTTGTTTATTATGTTAAACCTTTTGTTACGTGATATATGTAGTTATTGTAATAGGGGTGTCAATTTCGGGTCACGGGTCGGGTTCGGGTCAAACCCGAAATTGACACGGCACTGTTCGGGTTCGGGTCGACCCGACCCGTTTTTACAAACGGGTCAATTTCCTGGACCCGAACCCGACCCGCTTCTGGTTCGGGTCGGGTTCAGGTTGACCCGAACCCTCTTGTTTCCAGGCGCGGGGCGAGCCAGGCGACGGGGCTGGCATGATGCGACGCAGGGCGGGGCTAACGCGACGCGGGGCGGTGCGACTCGGGGCGGTGCGACGCGGGGCGGGTGCGATGCGAGGCTGGCGTGACGCGACGCGGGGCGGGGCTAACGCGACCCGGGGCGGTGCCGCGGTGCGACACGGGGCGGGCCTGGTGCGACACGGGGAGGGGCTAACGCCGGGCGACGCGAGGAGGGGCTGACGCGGGACTGCTCCGGGTCAAATCGGGTCATTCCCGGGTTTCCGGGTCAACCCGAACCCGACCCGGTTTTGCAAACGGGTCAAATTTTCAGACATGAACCCGACCCGTTTCGGATTCGGGTCAACCCTAACCCGAAATTTTCGGGTCGGGTTCGGGTCGGGTTTTCGGGTCGGGTCCATTATTGACAGCTCTATATTGTAAGAAGGTAAAAGGACGATATATACATGTTACTATCACATTATTCAGAAACTTTGATTTCTCTATTTATAATGGATTTTTTGACACGCTTACTGCAAATTAGTGATGTTGTTGGTAATTAAAACTACTACAAATTAGATTTCAATTATAGTAGTTTTGATTCCACTGAAACTCCTAATATCATTCAAAATTTTTGATGTTGTTTATATTTTGACACTTTATATATATAGTGATGGCAAGGCTTCTTACTGCTTGAGTATGACTCGAAATTTTTTTTTCATCAGTTTCAAAATGTGAAAGTTGCTTTCTGTATTTTTAAAAACATTAGTGTCATTAATCCCGATATTCTATCCTTATATCGCATTATACCTCCTATCATATAAACTCATTTTTTTATTCAATTCGTGATGACAAAAATTTATTTTATTTCTTACTAATGCATGAATTGTTCCTGCAGATGTTTTTTTTTAATCTAATAGTTAGAGTTAGTTTCTTTAATACAATCATTCTACTTATACATTTATAAAAAAAGCCTAATTAAACCGGCCTTATATAATTCTGATATTATCTCCTATCATATAAAATCATTTTTTTTATTTAATTCATGATGACAGAAATTTATTTTCTTTCTTACTAATGCATTAATTGTTGATGATACAGATTGAATACGTCTGTGTTTGAACAAGACAAACGATTATTAACGTCTGTGAGTTTGTCTTCTATTCAAAGAATTTTACTTATTAAAAAAAGATCTTATTAGGTGGAATCATTTTGCATGAAAAGTAATGAGGGATTTGTTGTGATTTAACCGTTGTAATTATTGTTTCACTATCTCTATATGATGTGGTAAATTTAAATCCTATTTGCCGAAGATATTATGTAATTTATGTTGGTGTTGGAATTGACATGAAATTAGTGAATATTTATTCCACAAAATGTTTAATAGGAAATGCTTAACATGGCCTCCTAGAAAAATTAAAGAATGATAGATGACTTACTGTGTATCTATGAAACATTAAAGAATGATAGATTATCAAATTTCCTTGAAATAGCTGTTGCCATAAGCTCATGGCATTGCAGCTTTGTTGGAAAAGGAAAATTTGAAACTAAAAAAGGACGCATTTGTAGGAAAAAAGAGGCTAAATCTAATGAGAATGATTTTTGACTTCTCTAGCTTTCTGTTGAAAGAAGTTAAATGATCTTATATTAATAGCTAGATATCATAAATTGTGCTATTCACATATTTGATAATACTTTTAGTTTAATTATGAATAAATGAAAAGTTAATATAATTTTGCAAAAGTTTTATTACACAAGGGCTTCGTATTTAGTGAATAGTCTACTTAATAATGGTTAAGAATTATCTGACACTTAGCTGTGACACATTTATTTTGAGAATTATGATATATTGACAATATTTACCAGAGTCAATATTCGTTATCATTTCATCAAATTTGTTAGCACATATGTAAATGCTCTCGAACCTCAACCTTTGAGCACCAATGTGAATGCAAACTGGCATACATCAACCTTCTGAATGTCTCCAGCTTCCCTTGTTATCTGCAGTGTAAGCAAGCACTTAAACAATTTTGAAACACTTAAGATGTGTTTATATGGTGGGAATTTAAGTGAAATAAAATTAATTTGGTTTAATTTCCTTTGATTTTCATCAATCTAAACAAATACTTTAAAAAAAAGTTAGCATTAGTTACTTGAACTAAATTTACTAAAACTGCAGGCTCTATTGGTGGAGATTGTGCGAACTTTGGTATCTGCATATGAAATTTTTCATCATCACCATCTTTGTCCATAAATCGTAATGAAAATTCACTTGGTAGAGGTGATGCCAGTGGCTCAAATCATCCAATATAATTTTTCTTCTCTTTAATTATGATAATTTTATATTGACCTGATTGGCATTTTCATACTTATTACTTGCATAACTCTCTGCTCTGAATAGCTTCATGTGGTAGTTCATGTTCCTTACTTATCTGGTGATGATCTGAATTAGAATGACTTCCAATTTTCAAGACGATTTGCCATGCTCAAAACAGTTTGATACTTACATACCACATAGATGTTGAATGCAGAACATGAGCCACATTAACGATAAAGTCATTTAACTTGAAAATGATTGCAATATTTGAACTGCTAGAAAAACAATCCATCTCATTTCTAAGCTCAAAAAGAAAAGAAAAAAAAAAGAAAGAAATAAGTGGAATGTCAAAATATTTTAAACTTTAAGCATTTGACATTAAATGGGAAGGCAACGGAGGATGAAATTTTAATGAAATGCAAAGATTGTATGGATTTATTGGTATCTTGCTCCACTTAACATTAGGGAAAAAATGTTTATTTTAATGATTGCAGAATACTTGATCTCGATCATTCTTGTTCTACATGAATGATATTGTGTGTGCTGATGATGTAGGGAATCGACAGTTATGAAGGAGAACTCTTCAATCTTTTACGTTCAAGGTTGCATAATGCTATAAAAAGACCTATTCATGTTCAACAATTTCTTTATTGTTAATCAATAATCCATGTCCATCGTAAAGAGCGTAAGTTACCAGTATTTATAGCTTTTAATGTTTCTAACTTCACTTTCTTCGTTGCAATATTTTCATTAAGTAGTTTTAATGATTTTTTTCTGAAATGAAAAATCATTTTACTTGACCGCGTTTGGAGATATCGTAGCTGTTATGTTTGTTGGGAATTTCATTAGAATAATTTGTGCTAGCTCTCTTCACTATCAGTTTTATTCCTGTTGAGTACTAAGAAACACTAAATTTACATGTTTTATTGTAAATCCACATTTATACAAAACCTAGATAGTATGAGAATATTTCTCTTACTTGTAGGATGAGTTGCTTACATGCCATTTTGTAGAGTTGTATGCTTTGCTTCTAGATTTGATCAAGAAATAAAACATATACACATGTAATGAAAATTATTCCCAAAAAGATGTTTTTTATCAAGTGTTATCAACATGATTTTGATCATTCATGAATAACATGCTTACGTAAACATGCTGAATTGCTCGATATAACTTTTTTTTTTTCCCCGCTAGGAATGTTTTAGAAACCTCTTTATTCTCTCCCCTTGTTGTATTTTATAATCATCATGATTAGCTTAATCTTATTTAAAAAACACTCATTGATGTTCCAAAAATGCAAAGTATATCCATGCAAGACTATCTCTAAGAAAAATGAGGTGATTATCTATCATAAATATAATTGCCACCTAGACAAGCAATCAAAATCCTTGCTGAAACTGCATATCAATAACATTATTCATTGTGGGGACTATTTCCTTGACCTTCAGCATTAAGGCAGAGGAATAATTTTCTGAAGGAAACTATAATTGCTTAAGCAAAGCAACAACAATTCCCTAAACTCAATGCAAATTTGTTATATCTATTTTTAAGCCATTATTACTTTTACACTTCTACTTAAAAAAATGTATTTTTTTTACAAAATATAAATTCTTCTTATTTGAGTGATGCTTTTGAATCATATCATATACATAAAAAAAATGTTTTTATAGGGTGATAATATCTTATCTTTTTTCTCTCTATAATGTTTCCAATTACATATAGATATTTCCAATGCAAATACTGAATTTTTCCTTTAAGCTTCACTAACAACTATTATATTTCGTGACTGGTTGGTAGAGTTATGGTTGTTGTGATAATCAAGTTGTTTTAATTATATAAATTTTTATATACTTTTGCATAGCATATATAATTTAATGAAGATCATCAATGACGTTGTTATTCATTATGATATTTGCATTGTAAGTTCTTTTAAATCACAACTTCTTTCTTTAAAAGGAAATTTATTAGCTTTTTTCAACAAAGATAAATGAAATAAATCTAAATTTTATTATAAACCTAAATTGGATTTTATGTAATATCTTATTTCAATTTATCTTAATTCAAGTTTAATAAAAATATAAATAATCTATTTTCATACAAATTTAATATTTCATATTGATATATAATTTTATATCTTTGATATTGCATTTCATAAATTTTTTCTAATTTTGTTATATATTTTTTATTTTTAAAATGGTGCACGTGCATTTAAAACTAGTTTTTCACATCAAATAAAAAATAAATTTTATTTCATAAATCTAAAATTACATATAGTATTTACTACACCACATCATAAAGAAAACACATAAAAAATGAGTATTATGAAAGCATAATTGAAATACATAAAAATAGAATGCCATAAAATTAAATGCAAGTATATAAAATTTCATATACTAAATTCATTCATAAATATATGATCAACAAAACAAAGAGTACTAAGTATCACCTTCCACTACTAGAAGCCCAACAAAAGCTAAAGATTATGAGTAAGTATTCTTATTTTGTTTCATAAAACTACAGAAGCAATAAAAACAATTCAAAAAAAAAAAAAAAACATTACACAAACAAATCTATGAACATCTAAAAAAACAAATTATTTCATAATGGTAAGCATGTACAAATGTACATGAACTCCACAAATTTGCACTTAATGTTGTTTATCAATCTTCTTCGCGAACAACCTGAATAAAATTAACAATAAAAATAAGTAATTTGATTATTTAAATAATATATAATCAACATGAAATGATATTTTAAAAAAATTAATAAAGCTCGATGTTATGCAATAGAAGTTCCAATTGATTATACCATTATTATTATAGTATTGTACGATATAATTAGGGGTGTAAGTGAGCCGATTCGGCTCGAGCTCGACTCGTTTATGGGCTCGCGAGCTGAGCTTATCGAGCTCACGAGTCGAGCTTGAGCTTGTGTTCAAGCTCGTTTAGTTAACGAGCTCAAGTTCGAGCTTGACGAAGCTCGGCTCATGAGCTCGCGAGCTGGCTCAATCCAGTGTTTAATTTTTTAAAAATCAAATATTCTAAAAAAATAAATCAAATATTCAACATCAGCTTATTAAAAATATTTTAAAACATCAATATCAATAAATGTTAATAAATGAAAAGCAGCTTTTGAATTATAAAATAATAAAAAAATTTTAATATATATATAATCTAAAAGCTGTGAAGAAAAGTAGCTTTTTTTCTTTTCTAATAAATGCTAAAGGTATTGCTCACGCCAAGTCTTTTACTCCACCTGTTTGAAACAGGCGGATTTCCCAAAAAAGAAGAAGAAGAAGAAGAAACAAGCGTTAAAATCAAATGTAGGTAGGAAAGTGACGAACGAACGAGCGGCTCGATAAGCTCTATAAGCTCGACATAGTGTCGCGAGTCGAGCTCGAGCTCGACTTTTGAGCTCGAGCTCGAGCTCGACTTTTGAGCTCGAGCTCGACTTTGAGTTGGGTATTTGACTTGCGAGTCGAGCTCGAACACCTCCTGACTAGAGCTCGACTCGACTCATTTACACCCCTAGGTATAATCAAATGCTCCTCCCAATTTACAAGATTGTTTATATTTATTGAACACAAGTTTAGACCTAATGAATAGTTTACAACTCTATATGTTGGATCCAAGATATGAGTATATCCAATCACCACGACTTTAGTGAAGTCAAGAATACTTTTAACTGCAACTTTAGCTCCAACCTATACAAACATATATTATAAGATGCTACATATTCTCATAAAAAATTTGAAAGAGTTGTTATACAACTTGTTGACTAATAACTTAGATTACCTAAATAAGAGCACCTTTGTTGACTGAGTTTGATGTACCATCATGAGAACATTGATCACATCTTAACGGCATGTTGTGAATCATTTGTTGCTTACTTTGCATCTCTATCTTAAGTTGTGCAATAATCTCACCCTCCATATGAACTTATTTTTCATTTTTTGAAAGCTTCCTTGTAACCTACTGCGAAAAGGTATATATGCACTACTAGTTGGTATTTCTCCCCATGCTGCATAAAAAGTTACACCCAATTCATAAATGTGCGCTCTTCCAATCTTATCATTTCCAAGAAGTTTTGAAAAAATATCATCTCTTACAAAATCTTCTGATTGAGATGCTTGATTATGTATTTACTTCATGTTTTTCTAATTTATTAATATGGATTACTTTACATACATATATATATATTTGCATATTCTATAGTTAATATATGAAATAGTTAGTTTCAATACTTACCAAAGCATCTCTCACCTCAATACTATTTGGAATACCATATTTTGTGTAACACTTTTCGAACATTTCAACTCATGTAGGGGAATGACTTAGGATTTTCTCCTACAAGATATAATAAATAACATAAATAATATTATGTATAAAAACATTAAAAGTCAAAACTTCTCTTTCGAGTTGTGTGCATTAAAATTTTCTTAGATCGACTTTTTTTTTCCTCACTTACATGCTCTACACAAGTTTAAATTATATATATAAAAAAAACATGAAACATACATATATAATACTAAATTTGAAGATATTATAATTTATCTTTGCTTCTTCTAAATTCCAATAACATACATGATTTTTTTAGTGTTCTTTAAGTACTCCTCCTAGCACATTACGTATTTGTTCTTCAATAAACATATTTGGATCATAAGATGTAGATTTACCATTTGCTTTCAAATTCCGCAATTTTCTCCCAATTAATGAATATTAGGCAACTATGATGAAGATAACTAAAAAATATTAAACATTGTATCTTCAAATGACACAATTAGTTAATCATAAGATGTAATGACTAGTTGAAGTAGAAGGTTGCATGACTAAACAACAACACTCGTAATATGCTTGACATACAAAGTCGCAGCTGGGTCAATTAGCTTGTAATTTTGCAAAAATTTAATAAGGATATGAAAAATGAAACAAGTAAAAATATTATATAAAAATGAAATATGTATACTAACCTAATGCGTTGGCGAGATGTATAGAAAGTTATGATACTTGTAAGGACTGAGTTTATTCTTCTTGTCTAATGATAAGACGAAGGCTTCTATATGATTATTATCAAGGTATTTATCTAATATTATTTCATCGAGGTTAGCTCTAGTAATTGTGATGTTCCTAAATAAAAATATCATATTAAATCTGCAATAAAGAAAATATGCATTTAATACATTAAAAAAATGCATAAAATACATAGTGAAAGTGCAATAAAAAATACAATAAATACACAGTAAAAATACAATACATACTCCAAAAATACACAACAAATATTGAATAAAAGCATAACAAATATGTAGTATATACTCAATAAATATGTTGTAAAAAATTAAAAATACATAATAAAAATGCAATACACACTTAGTAAATACGTAATAAGTACGGAGTAAAAATGCAACCAAAATACAGTAAATACATAACAAAAACTTAGCAAAAATGGAGTAAATAACATAGTGTTGCAGAGTTAACTTACTTGTTAGTGAACTTTTTGAAACATTCATCAAGAAATAGTTTCTTCTCATTACTCAACATCTCCTTGCCCTTGTATTCTATTATTATACTTGTAGGTTGAGGCAATATTTGAACGTCTTCAATGCTAATTAGTTCACTTGTAGCAGGGATCACTATTTTCTGCTTCTTCCCATCCCTCCTCTTAAATACTAATCATTCCTATTTTGGCTCATCAGTAACTTTTTCTTTGCTGATGATAGGAAGCAAGATTGGTTCGTCTGAGGCTTCCGGCTTGATTTGGATTAGAGGAAGTATCCTCCCTTCATTTGGATGTGGTGCAGGCAGGATGAGGAGGAGGGAGCAGACTGTTGCTCATGATCAAATTTATAGTGAGCAATATGGTGGTTGAGTTTGTCATCAATTGATTATACTCTTTCAGCTAGATGCTCAAATCTCCTGCTCAACCTACCTTCAAGTTCAAGGAAGAACTTTGTGCAAGTATCCTAGATTGATTTCATTATTTTCTCTTGGAGAATGTCCAATGCCTAAGTTGAAGTTGGAAAGTGTGCTTGCTAATGAGATGAGGGGGTTTGTTGAGGAGGAGGGGATATGATGGGGAGAATGATATGTGTAGGTGGGGAATTCTATTCTTACTGTTGTGTAGGGTATTTCTTGAGGGGAAGGAGGTTGTTGACCTTACTTTTCACTCAACCCTAGATCAAGGGGGGTTGACTTGGTCAAATAGAGCAAGCTAGACCGCAATACCCCTTCCATTGGGTCAGTGGGTCAAACCAGGTTTGTGGAGCCCAGACTCAGGTCTTGGATCAATCTGGTTGACCAGATTAGCCCAAATCACATCCCTTTTGATTTAAATCAATTTTAAGCCCCCTTGGCTCAATCTCTCACCCACTTGGGTTTGAATAACCATGTTGACTAGGTCAACTCATGGCTGGTTAACCTAATCTTTATTTGGTCAAATTTGACATATTTAGGTCAAATTTACGCCCCTTTATTGCATTTAAACCCTTCCTAATCCTCCTTTGACCCAAACCACGGCCAAGGAGGATTATTTCCCTCCTAATTAGCCCTAGAAGTGATCTTGGCAATCCATCATAGGCCTAGGGCTATAAATAGGAGTATTAGGGCATCATGTAGAGGATTTTTGCATTATCACTCTCCCTAAATCCTCTAAGATCAAAATATTTTGTGTGCGAGCTCTCCAAACCTCCCTTCACATCTCCCAACTCAAATCCAGCGTTAGAACCTCACCGTTAATGGGATTCCAGTAAATCAAGTCTAGATCCAACCAAGACTTCCTCAACTCAATCCGTAGCTTACCAAGCCTCAAGTTCAATAGGAAAAATATTTTTGGACAGTCAGCAAGCTTAGAGAACTAAAGATCTCATGAATCCACTGGTTGGATTGAGTTAAAAGCCTAACCCTAGCTTAGGACACATAGGATTTGAGAAATTTGTAGATATCCCACAGTCTGAGTAGCTCGTAAATCTGTAGGATGTTCTGCTCGAGAGTAGAGAATTTGAGAAATTTTTAGATATTTAATCTCTTCAAGGTTTCCTCCACATCAGGGTACATTTTCTCCGCAAAAGAATAGCAGATTATTCAGAAGATTAAACTATAGCATCAAAAAGTAAGAGGCAGAATATAGACCTGAAAAATTAAATAAATAAAATAAACAAATAATAATAGAAGATACCTAAAAAATATGCAAAAAATATATAAAAGATACATAGAAAAAATGTAGAAAATATGCAACAAATATGCAGAAGATACACAAAAAATACTCAGTAAATATGCATCAAATACACAAAAAATACTCATTAAGTACGCTATAAATATGCAAGATTTATGGTTTATGTTTTAGGATTACGGTTTAAGGCTTAGAGTTTAGGGTTTAGTATTTTTAGTGTTTATGATTTGAGGGTTTAGGGTTTAGTGTTTAGGGTTTTATTGTTTAGGGTTGGAGTTTAGGGTTTAGGGTTTTAGGTTTAGGAATTAGGGATCGTGTTTGGGTTTTTTAGAGTTTAGGGTTTAGAATTTTTAGTGTTTAGGATTTTTAGGGTTGTTTAGTGTTTATAGTCTTTAGGATTTATGGACAAGTTTAGGTTTCTATGTTAAGGATTTAGGAATAGTGTTTAGGATTTTTAGGGTTTAGGGATTACAAAAATATAAAGTAAACATGTAGAAAATACACAGCAAATATGTAGAAAAGATTCATAAAATACACATAACCCTAACAAGCAACAACCATCATGTTGTTATAAAACCCTAAACACTAAAATGATTCGAAAAAGAACAAGCTAAACATACAATTTTATTATGCAATTAATAAAAAACTAGAAAATACGCAGATAATACCCAAAATCCTAACTAGCAACAGCCAACATGCATTTTTAAAGAAGACAAACCCTAAACCCTAAAAAAAGTCGAAATGGAAAAAGCTAAACACAAAGAGTTTTTAAGTACGCAATAAAAACACATTTCAAACGTAGAAATTACACAGTTATCACAACAAGAAAATAATGAACTAATTTTTTTGATGGTGAAGCCACTTGCATAGATGAAAACTGATCGAATGCTGAAAGTTGTAAGGAGAATAATGAATGCCAGTGTTGCAAGGAGAAAATGAACGACGAAAAAGAAAATTGAATAGGAGCTTGAAAAGTAATTTTTTTTTTCCATTTTCACTTTTTTAGGTGGACTCTGGGCTGGTCGGTCGAGTTGACAGGACAGAAAAAAGTCGGGTCAATCAGGGTTGACAAGACAACTGCAACCTCTCTTCCTCGACGCGGGCAATCTATGCGTCATGATATTATTGGCGTCCGGACGCAGAGCTACTTCCGAACTCTGCATAAAATAATTTCTCCGCCCTCACAAAATGCTTGAACTACAGAGGTCTAAATGGCAGACTCTCAAATGCTAATTAAAGTAATAAAGTATTTAATTTTAAAAAAAATTTACTAAATTTTTTTTTGAAAAAAAAAATTGTCCCAAATGAAACCTTAGTTGCATATATTCTATTATAAGTTTAGGTGTACTTTCATATCCAATAATAATTAGTTGTACAATTATTTTATAATTGTAAACATTATTAACATCTAATTCATCTTTTTTTTTATAAATTAATATTGAATTAAACAAAATCATTTACTCATTCCTTTAACAAAATGTAAAAGAGAGCATAAAAAGAAAAATAATTCTTACTTAATAAAAACTTGATCCTTAATGTCGAATGAATTGTACATCAAACAATAAATTTTAGGTGCATTTACATACATATTATTTTATATAATACTATTTGCATATCTAACACCTACAACTTCAATATTTCATACCTATAACCCATAGAACATATTAAAATTTATATGGTGATATGGATGGTAGGAATGAAATATAGGAGTGTCATATTTGATATTAAAGTTGTCTATAGATAGTAGTTATACAATAATAAAATTTTGGATATTAGATATATAAATAGCATGATATGCATTCCTCATACACGTTATTATGTTTATAGGTTGATTGTTCCATCTATTACATAGTGCTAATAAATCTTAGGAATCAGTCGTAATTGAACTATATACATTGATATAGTCCTAATTTTGATTTTTTTACTTATATATGTTTTAATGCCAAAGTCACCATCAAGATTAGTGCTATGCATCTTGTCTATGCTTTATGCTCAACTTTAGTTGTGTTATGCATTTCACTACAATTTTATATGAATTTTATGCATTTCACTACAAACTGTGGTATATAATATAGATTAGGTCATGAATAGATTTATATTTTTTAATGAAAATTAATTACATCTTATTTTATAACTATAATTATTTTCAAATTTATTCATTTTTAAAAATTTGAACTAAATGAAATAATTAGAAAAAATATTGCTAAATATATTAATACAAATTATATTAAAATGAGCTTGAGAATTATTAAATAGATTTTGAGATTACTATTATATATAAAATATTTTAATTTTTGAAAGGACGCTGATGAAATTTTTTTAAAGAGAGTAAAAGAGAAATATAGACCTTCAAACTAATTTAATCATAGCTGAGTTAATCACAGCCGTCCATCAGGTGAAAGGATTTCCCACAAGCTGCCCGTCCTTTAAATAAGGCATACTGGCTATTTCGCTCAGTCCCGCTTCGTCTTCTTCATCTCTTCTCACCGTTCTCGCTATTCTCTCGCTCTTAAAACTGCGGGCTGTCTCTGACGGAACAGAAGTCTTACTAGGTTTTTGTTGATAAAGAAGATACTATCTTTTCTCTCACACAATGTCCGAATCGGAATCGGAAGCTATGTTACCGGACGGGTTCCCAGCCGGATTGCGAGTTTTCGTGGTCGACGAGGACTCCGTCGCTCTTAGGATGCTTCAGAAAATGCTTCTCCAGTGCGGCTATGAAGGTGTGTTTTTCTTAATCAGTTCTGGAGATTTTTCAGTGCGTATCTAGGATTCTAGGGTTTTTTTTTTTCATGAAAATTTCTAGGGTTTTGACAATGCCTTTTCCTTTGTTCTTTACAGGCTCTGTTTCTTCTCAGCAAAGTTGTTTTGAATGGTATTATTTGAAAATTTCTGATTTCAATTTAAAATTATTTAATTGCATTTCTTAGAGAATCATATTAAGGAATACCGATTGAAATTGTTGGCCTCTTTGATTGAGTATATATTGTTATGGTGCACTAAAGAAAAAAACATTTTTCCTTTCAGTTCTCAGTTTAGCAGTTTATGATTTACAAAACTTTTAGGATTTCGACTTTGTAGCTTTTTTATTTCTAAGTAACATAATTCATAATCAAATTATTTGAAAAATCATTTAGAAGATCATATCAAAGAAAAAAATAAAATCAGAATAGTTTAAAAATTAATAAATTTTTAGGGTTTTGATAACGCCTTTTCCTTTGTTCTTTTCAGGCTCTGTTTCTTCTCAGCAGCGTTGTTTTCAATGGTATTATTTGAAAATTTATGATTTCAATTCAAAATTATTTTAATGTCATTTCTTAGAGAATCATATTAAGAAATGCGGATGGAAATTGTTGACCTCTTTGATGAGTATATATTGTTATGTGCACCGAAGAAAAAAAATTGTTTTTTTTTCCTTTCAGTTGTTTATTCAGCTGTTTTTGATTTACAAATAATAAATTTTTAATTCAATTTTAGTCAAAATGAATTGAATTGACTAATTAAGATGAAAAACAAATGAAATCTAAATAATTAATTTTTCTGCTTCTATTTAGTTCTGTAATTTTTTCTTCTGATGTAACTTATCAAGAAGCATGGATGCTAAAAAAATAAATGGAACCCTGACTAATTTTTTGAAATTTAAAGGGCGGTTTTCGAACCAGATATAAATTATATGGTTTTATTTTCTGTGCAGTTATTCTTTTTTATTAAGAGAGTTAATCTTAAAAATTTATTTGAGATTGTTATTAGTGTTTTTTTCTGTTGAGTAAATTGAGAAGGAAAGGAATTATAATGTAAAGGTTTTTAGTTTGTAGTGCATATTGGTAAATATTTATAAAAATTTATTATTTATTGCTTAGTTATTATATTTTTCATGTGAATTATTTTATTTGTTATTATTTTACAGTCACTACAACTGATTTTCCACTTCAAGCTTTGGAGCTATTGAGAGCAAATATAGGAAATTACGACATAGTGCTCATTGATGCTAATTTGACATGCATGGATGGATTTGAATTAGTAGAGAATGTCTGCCGTGAAATAAGTTTGCCTGTAATTGGTATGTTAAAGTTTTCTAAAGAAATATTAAATTATTTTATTTATCAATTACTTTTTTTAACATGGTTAAATTTATATGCAGTGTTGTCAACTGATTCTGAATTTAAAAATGTCATGAAAGGAATAAAATATGGTGCAATTGACTATCTTGTAAAACCTTTGCGTCTTGAAGAATTGAAACTTATTTGGAAGCATGCTGTAAAAAAATATCTTAATGAAATGAAGAACATTAATGAATCAAGTTCAATGGATGTTAACATTTCACATCTAACAAAAAAATCCAAAGATCTTGTGAGGAAAAGAGATGCATATGATGATATTGCTTTAAAAGACAATTTGACTTCACAAAAAAGAGCTAGAGTTTCTTGGACCCCAGAGCTCCATGCAAAATTTATCAATGCTGTTAATCAGTTAGGCATAAATAGTAAGTGTCTTTACTTAATAACTCTTTTTTTATAGTTTTCACTTTTAATTTTCTTGATCTTAAAATAAGAATATTTTTCAGAGGCAGTTCCAATAAAAATACTTGATATCATGGACATACCAGGACTGACGAGAGAAAATGTCGCCAGCCATTTACAGGTTTGCTCATTAAACTAGCCTTAATATTTTTGAATTATATGTTTTCATTTTTTTTTTCATTGTTGAATGATTTTTATTTCAAATTATTTGGTTATCATTAATGAACTTTTTTGTAAAGATTATTTACTCATTCATAATCTGATATAAATAAATAAAATTATTTTCTTTTGTGTGATACAGAAGTACAGAAAAGGTTTGAAAAGAAATACAATTGAGCTTAATCCACAAACTTTTGATAATGCTAATAAAACAAGAAGAGAAAGTGAAAATCAGTTCGAATCTCAACAATTCGCTTTAAACAATGATCTTAATGATAACAATAATTTTGATGAGCTTGCAACATTATTAGCACGTAAGTATTTGAAGATTTAATGTTTACTTCTTATTATTGATTTTTATTTAATTTGTGATATTGTCATAATCAATTGTTTATGACAATGAATTCATGCAGTTGAACAAAAACAACCGCAAAATAGCTCCGACTCAAGTGCACAAATAAACATGGATTCAGTTGATGTTCAAAGTTATAGTTTGGAAGATCATTGGGGAAGCAATGCTTCGAATTTGGCAATCCTATCTGAGTTTGAGAATATGGATGACACAGATGAGCTTTATGTAGCACTTAGCTCGGTAAATAATTTTTCTTATGAAGTAGGTAGGTGAAATATGTATACATATTTTGACATTTTTTTAACTGTTAAACTTTTCAGTTTCAATACTAAAATTGCTGCAAGGGCTCCTGAAGGTACTTCTATTTGTTGAGGTACCTTTCTTTTTGTCTCAAAATGATCTTAATTTGAATTTAGTTTTAGATTTTAAAACATTTTAAGTTTACCATATTCTAATATATTTTTCGTTTTTACATTCTGAACAGAAAACCTCGATTCCTTCCTAGCTCAAAGCTTTGTAGATTGTGTTGTTCTCTGCATCTTTGTCCAGATCATGCAATTATGATCAGAATGGTCAAACTTATTGGAGTCATTTCAAAAGTTAAAGCTTGTGGAGTCAATTCATAGTTTGTTTCTTAGTTACCAATTCAATTCTGTAATTTTGCTTCTTTCATTGCATGTTATTGTTGTTTAGAGGTTATGTAAAAAAAAATTATGATGTACATCTCAATGTCAGTTTTTTTAATAAATAAATGAAATCATAAGCCATGCATATGCATGTTTGTTTGCATAACTTTGTACTGTGTTGTTTTTAATGTTGTATTACTTAAATTGAACTTCTGCTCTTAATTCTCCCACGGTTTACTACCCATTTTGTAGAGAGAAAGAAAAAAAAAACCAGGACAAAGGATCCTCTGTTACTGTATGAATAAAAACTGTAGTGCTCAAACAAATTAATAGAGTAAAATTCTATACTGTGTTGCTGTTCTATGATAGTCTAATGTTGTTGCTAATGTGTTGCAATTATTACGTCTGCTGCTTTGAATGAAGTTTTTAATTTTTTATCCATGATGATAGATTTCCCTAATCACATTTTGCATTCAATTGATAATGACCCTTCCACAGCACAGTTTCAAGCATTTTAGCTGTTTCGAATGTTCAGATTCTACAAGGAGTGTTTTTGTTCTTGATTCTCTGCAACAGACAGATAAAATGCGTTTGGTATAGGGAATGCCAAAATGGGCTGTTTGGCTGGGCATAATGGCTTAATCCGACTTAGCAAAATACCCAATCAAACATCAACATCTAGAATCCGAGGTATACAAGGCTACCAAAAAAAAAATTGGATGAAAAGTAAGCTTGCTGGGATCACTCTGTTCACTTACCAGGGAAGCCTCTATTTTCTGTAACCTTGTACAGAGCAAGTCCTATCTGCATACTTTTAATTTACTACTTTAGCACTTCATTGAATTTCTTGGAGCTCTCGTCCATATTCAATCTTTTCATTTGTGCTTCACTCACCTTGACTGTTAGTGACGTTATTGTTGTTGTTGTTATTGCTGCAGCATAGATACATTTGTCCAACCTCAAAGCATTTGTACAACACGGAAGCTTCGTTTGAGATAATATTCTCACTGCTTCTTAAAATAGTTTTTAATAATTGTGCTAGAAAGTTGCTTTAAGAAACAAGAGGAAAATTGTCCCAAATAAAACCGTAGTCTTTGTAGTCTCACAGCATGATTCAAGCTTTAATATAAATCTATTTAAAACTGTTAAAAGCAATGATAAAGTTTACTTCTTATTATTGTTTTTTTTTTTTTGGTGTGATATTGTGAACAAATACAATTGCAAAATAGCTCCGACTTAGGTATACAAAGATTTTTCATAAATATTATATAAACTGCAATGGTCCTAATAAGATGATAATAAGATGAATGGCTTTTAAAGCAACTTCATTAAAGCTGTCCCAAACGAAGTCTTGATTTTATTATTTCATAAATTTTTGCCCATAATCTTAAATGAAATAGATATTAATGGCATAATAATCTCTATACAAAATGATATATTATTACAATATTTTCAAAAATGTAGATAATTACATTGTTAAAACTTTTGAATGTGATCTCCTTATCACAAATAAAATTTGCAAGATCAAATTAAAGTATTATATTGTGAAGGACACTTTGATTGTGAATTTGCATAAATTTAGGCTTCATTTGAGATAGTTTTTTCATTATTTTAAAGTTTTTTGTTTAGTACAAAAAATGTTTGAATTAAAAATATTTGTAGGATAAAACTGTTTTAGAAACCAGCAAACAAATCTATTTTAAGAAAATAATAATTTGCAAAGTCACCAAACTATAATTAGAAGTTTGTTATGAAAATTGCAGAGGTAGCCGACCAAAAGCTCAGAGAAATGCTAGCGATATATATATATATATATATTATATATATATATATATATATATATATATATATATATATATATATATATATATATATATATATATATATATATATATATATAATTTTCTGAAACAATTAAAAAAAATGCCTAACGAGTCATCTGTTACTCTATGAATAAAAAAGGAAGTGTTTAAACAAATTAATAGAGTAAAATAATGCTAAATTAAAATGATTTCTCAAAAGTGTGAGAAAGTTGTGGAAAAGTAGATAGAACAAAATCTCTTAGTTCTTTAAAAGTTTAAGAATGTTTAAGGTTTCGTTAGGGACGGCTTTCTTATAATGACTTGCATTTGGGGATTTACATACATACCACTTTATATTATGCTATTTACATAACTAATCCTACAAACTTTAATATTTCATGCCTACCACCCATAGACAACTTTAATATAAAATATGTCACTTGTATATTACATTCGTACCAGTCATACCACACTATAAACTTTAAGATTTCATTTATTACACCAATATTTAATTTATGGGTGGTAGGCATGGAATCCCACCATTTACGGGATCGAACAGGTTTAGGTATATCTTTCTTACAGAGGCCTTAAATCTTAAAACAAATAGACAAATGGCTTATTTGAATTTAGAAAGAGTAAACATTTTTCATGTCAAGCAGTCTCAAGGTTTTAATCCTCTAAAGATTAAGTAAATCCTACTTATAGTCAAATGATATAATTCAGTAGCTCGAGATATGAAACACTCCTTCATCTTGCCATCACAAAATTTATAGATAGCTAAATTCAAAATCCCGATCAAAAACACAAAATAATCGTAAGCAAGCACCTTTCCATCATAATAATCAATGCCGTCGAGTAAGCAACGACTTATGATGCATTCTCCACAAAACCATCTAAGCCAGATCGAACCTTCTCTGCTTACCCAATACCCAGATCATCAAATGTCATGCCCATGGAGATTCAAGAACACAATTGTCAGCCTACCTAAAATCCAGGAAGGCAGATTCCCAATAATGCCTGAGCTCCCAAAGCATTGAGCAAATAAGACACGTCGTGGGTTTGGTTATATGTGAGGATCTTAGAAAGCCCAATGCCTCCTCTTGCGCTGAGAAGTTCGATTTTGCTTGTGAGAGATGTTGAAGGATGATGGGAAGGCCCGGGCTGTGGAAATTAGAGATGGGTTTGGAGGAATCAGAGTCAGAATTGCTATCCTCAACTGAGGGAGAGAGGAGAAATGGGTAGAGAGGGATTTTTTGTAGAAATGGGCATTGGAGAATCAAGAGAGAGATGGGGAGGAGAGAAAAGAATGGTGGGAGGCGAAGCGGAGGCAGTGAGAGGGGAAGAATAGCGGGATAAGAAGAGGCAAAGGAGAGGAACTCGACATATTCGACACAGGGTAGTGATCTGCTTTATGGTGTTCGAATATAGGTAACACAATATGATAATGGAAATGATCATCATAAACATGTAGGAATTCCTTAAAAAAACAATTGGAAAATTTATGCAAGAATTCCTCTCACATTGCATCAGGTAGAACATGCTAGAAGAGTCACTTTCAATGTTAATAAACATCTCATATTTGCTTTCGACAAGTGGGGTCATAATTTCTCTCACATCTACATCAGACATATTAGGCCAACAAAAGTACATGGATGGCCTTTACAATATAATAGAGAGTGAACTTTTTCTTATTTTAGAACATAACATTACCAATGCCACATACTGCAACATTACATTCAATGCAATATTAAGATGATGCAGAAATTACCATTAAAAGCCTCAATACTGTAAAATATGATACTCACTTAACTTTCTTGTTTTAATTTCTAATTTCAAAGGAATATTAACATGAATATTTTAACTCTCTTATATAATTATTGTATTTACCAGAAAAGCCTCCATTTGATAGTATACTAAAAAATTTGTATGAAAAAACCAACAATTGAAAATTCAAATTTATACAGTCCAAATGTTCATTAGGAGGAACACAATAACATACTAAAAATCACATGAAGAAAACTTAGTAAAATTTGATAAAAATATATTTTTGTTCATATTTTTTATGAACTTACTAGAAATGAAATCTAAGATAGGGTTTTAGGAGTCTACCTCAAGCTCTACAATTTTCTTAATTATCCTAACAAATGAATCCCAGACTTTAATCTCTGAATCTCTTCCCTTCTCTTTCTTGTTTCTCTTTTCCCCTTCCTCCTCTCTTCTCTGACTTGCCTGGTGGTGGAATAAATTTGGTTAAATGGGTTTAGATATTTTAATATTTAAAATCTAGTAACTTAACCCAGCACTATGATGTCAAATTCCAGTGTCGCAGCGCTCTCAAAAAGTCATGTAAATGCTAACTAAATATTCTCACCTGAAACCTTGCACCACGACTATGCTTCCCAGCTTCGTAGCATTAACCTATTTTGCTCCACAGCTTAGTATCAGGGTGTCGTATTACCCAGGCGCCAGCACACCCACAGAACAAAATCAAAATCTTGAATTTTCATATTTTATACACAAAACATTGGCTATTATCTATCCCATTTAAAATTATAATACTCATAAGTACATATTAACTTAAAAGTGAAGATTAATTACATAAAATTACTTGACTTTGATCATAGATTTTATATTCTCCCATCCTTACAAAAATGTTATTTATATTATACATCATATATATTCAGAAACTCAGTCATAACAAGTCAGGATACAACTTCCTCATCTCAAATACTTTCTCCTAGGTTACTTCTTGCTCTAATCGGTGCTTCTGAATCCTAATTATTAGAAACAATTTGTTCCTTAAATGCATTACATTAATATCCAGAAAACTTTTATGTTCTTTCTTGTAAGTTAGATTGGGTTGTACCTCTACATTGGCTTTTAGGACTCTCTAATTCATATCTGGCACCCATTTCCTCAATACAGACAAATGAAACACGTTGTGAATGTTAGACATATGGTCTGATATAAACAACATGTAAGTGAAATTTTCATCCTTCTCAATTACTTCAAATGGTCCAATATATGGAGGGATTAATTTTATATCTTCTCTAAATATGTTGACACCCTTTATTGGCCTGACTTTTATATACATAAAATCACCTAGCTACTTGAAATTATACAGACTTGTACTTAGGGTCAAACTAATTTCTTTGGTTGTTTTGAGCTACTCTTAATCTTTTTCTAATCAATATGATTTTCTTAGTAGCTCTATCCACTAGCTCAAAACCCATCAATCTTCTTTCTCCTACCTTAACCGATAACGCCGTCCCGCATCATTTTCCATACAAAGCTTTATAAGGAGCCACATTTGCTTGGAAATTATTATTATAAGAAACGTAAATCATAGGTATATCTCAAAGCTTTCAACAAAGTATCACTATATAACTGAAATCCTTCTATATCCGATGGAATAATCAATACAAGGGATTACACCAGACATTCCTTTAGTTTTTAAAACCTTTCTTCACACTCTGATGTCCAATCAGATTGAGCAACCATATGTGTCAACCTTGTTAGAGGGATAACAATCTATGAGATGCCTCTAACAAACTTCTGATAATATCCTACCATGCCGAGAAAATAATGGACCTCAGTCACAAATGTGGGCCTCGGCCAATCAATTATATCATGTATTTTCTAGGGATCCATAGTATGTTACAACCCAACCTGATAAGACCCATAGACTGAATAAGTCCTATCTTGTTAGCTTGTAACTAGTAAACCCCAAGATACAAGTTTTGAATTTTTTTTAAAATTTTCTTCCAATATAAACTTTAAAATGAACAATAGACCGTAGAGCTATTAATAAAATGAAGTATTATAAATAATCTCATTCATAACTTTTTCTATTTTATTATCAAAAATATATATAATAATTATATTACAGTATATGGCTACAAACTAGAGTATAAAATAAAATACAATAGATTTGTCATGATTGTATTAAAATATTAAAAGAAAATACTTATACATTCTCAGATCAGATCCTCAAATTTCTACTCAACTGGCTCCTTCCCTTTCCCAAACCCTAAAAATAAAAGATAAAATATCTACGAGCTAACACAGCTCAGTATACCACATTTATACCAATATGAATTCCCAAACATTCCTTTATTATGTATTTAACAAAATAGTAAACACAATAAAATAAATCATTGTGAAGAGCAGAATAACAATCACAGTTATAAAAATATTAACTAAGAGCATTGGGAAAGTAAACAAACAAACACTTCATATTTTAGAGCGACAAATCACAGAATTCCTTCTTATAACTCCCAATGCCAATCATAGAATAGAATGAGCTTATAGCACCAAAATGTGTCTTGTAGGCACAAGAATATGACTTATAATCACCAGAACATGTCTTATATGCATCATAATATGTCTTATAACTACCATAACATGCTTGTAGGCACGAAATAAACTTTCACATTTTCTAACACATTTCCTCATAACTTTTGATTTTTAAATAGTAAATTAGATAATTTATTTCATTGCGGTAATTAAAACAAAAATAGGCATATTCCAAAATTTCACAAAATGACATGATGTTAGATAGTATAAATCATACTGAACAGAAATGTACTATTTTAGAATTTGACTAAATTACTAGGGATTGTGTAAAAGACTATTTTGAGACTTTAATTATACTAAAATAAAACTTTTGAGTTTAGATTTATTTTCTAATAAATTAAAATAACATATATTTCAAAATAAATTGTGTAAAATTTTTCAAAAAATCCCTAAAAATTCAAAATTGATGCCTCTACAACCTACAAAAAGTTACATGGTGAAAGTTTTACCGATGTAAAATTTTCTTCATTTTTTTATTATGAAAGTACAAATTTAATCAAAAAATCTAAAAATTAAGATAGGTTAAATGTCACCTAGCTCGATCCAGATAACTTTTAAAATTGGGCTATAAGCAGAAAATAAATCGTAGCTACCTGAAATGGTTTTTCTCTAACTAAAAACATTCTCCTTCTCTCTCTAATTATTAGCTTCCAAAATAATTACATAAAATGAAATAGTAGATTCAAATATTTTAATATAAAAATTTATTATAGTTTCACAGGAGTAATAACCGATCCAGCCGGCTGTTGGACCAGTTCAATTGAACTGGCTTTATTTATCAAATGGGTGTAGCGAGATGAATAGGTACGATCTAGTAAGCGAAGTGAGTGGGTTGATCTTAAGCAGGAGCGTGCTTGGACGATCGGATTATGTGAATGAAAGATGAAATGCATAAATGAGTGGAAAATAGCGACTCCTCGTGGAGAATACCTATGATTGGCTCCCTCCTTTTGAACTGAAGAGGCTTTGAATGAGAGGAAGTTGTGCCAAGAGGAAGAAGAAGAAGAAGGGAAGAAATAGAGAGATAGAGAAGGAAAAGGGACGAAGAAGGAAGACATGTGCGTGCAAATTGGTGTTCAAAATTGATCAGCAAGCAAGAGAGATTGAGAGAAAGAGAGAGGGAAGGAAGTGAACTTGATAGATAGGGAAAATGAGATTCTCATGTAAGGAAATAAGATAAGAATTTTTTTTAATATTTAATAAATTTAATTTATAAACTAAGAGAGTTAATTTAGAAAATATTTTTATGAAAGAAAGTCTAATTTTTTTTTAGAAAATTTTAAGTTCAATTGATAGAGATAATTGATATTTTCTAGGTATATAGGTTATTAGAAAGAAAATGAATGTGTTTATATTTAGAAAGAAAATAAACTTAATATTCATCGAAAATTTTTATTTATAATTAATAAGTTAATTATTATGAATCTAATTAGCAAGAATAGATAAGTTATGAGAAAATATAATTATTTTGAAACGAAGAAATTTATATTTTGTTATATTAAATTTAAAATATCTTAATATAAGAATTTGTTTAGAAAATAATAATCAAATTTAAATTTATGATTTTAAAAATAAATAATTAGAGGGAGAGCGTATGTTTGAGAGATTATGATATTTATATAAAATATGGATTTTAATTTAAAATGCTAATTAGGAAAATTAATTTTACAAATAAGGAATTGAATGATTAGTAATAAATGACATATTAATAATATAAAAAAATATTAATTAAATAAAAATATAGAATTTGAGAGAGAAAGTATGTGTGTAAATTTTAATATATGAGATTTTAGTTGTTATAAATATTTCATAAATCAATTAAATTTAAAAGAAATTAGAGGCTTTAATTAGCTACTTTCAGAAAAAGAAAGAGAGAGTAAACAACATGTATTTTAAATTGTAATAATAAAAGAGATCTTAATTAGTGAAATACTCTATGCTTATTTTTGAGAATTAAAATATATTCAAAAAGAGAAGAAGTTTTAAAATATTAATTTAGGGAAATTAAGAGCAAATAATTAATTAAATTTAATGAAGTAATCTTTTGTAGGTTTTAAATCTATCGTCATTGGAATAAAGAGTAAAAGTGAAATAGTGTATTTTCTAAGTTCAAGGTGACTACTCATGTCTTTCAATTATAATAATGATATTTGTTTCTCCTACATATGATGCAATAAATATTGTTATTAATTGATTGCTTATTATTATAATTTTATGAATTAATGATATATGAATTTTTCTTTACCAAAGGCTATTGGTCATGTTGAACTGGAAGACTTAAATTTAATATTATAGAGATATCATCCATCCTATGTCATGATATTTATTATATAGATTAATATGAAATGATTTGAAGAAGATAAATGATATGATTAATATATAAAGATTGCATGTGAATGTTGATTGATAGAGCACACCCCCTTATGATACTTGCGAGGGACACAATGTACTCTTGCACGTTAATGGAAAAGATTATGAAAAAGGAAAAGAAAATGAAAAAGGAGTACCCTCATTAGTACTATTTTAGACGGTGGCTCATATGATGATTATATTATTTATGAGAAAAGATAATGATATGGCTAAAGATATGGATAATGATATATGGATAATATTAAAAGTTTTGAAATAAAATTATTTTATGTTTGGAAATTATCATGCATATTATTCAAAATATCTTGAGTTATTGTAGTTTAGAAGCAAGAATTACTTGTGGAGTTCTTTATGACTCACTCTTCCTATTGAAAAATAATTATAAATATAATTCAATTAATTAAAAAGAGCAAAAGAGGAAAAAAATTGTATTATAGGCACAACACGCTGTAAGAAAGATATTTAAATTTAGACAATTGTCCGGCCGTCTGTTCTCGTCTTCGAGCCTAGTCTTGATAACAGGCTTTATATGGAACCCTGCGGCACTGGCCACAATGCTGCCCTACAAGCCATAACATAGTCAAATCAATATTAGCTAACTACACTGACAGCCATTAGCTTTATTGTCTATAATCACCAATAAAGTTGACACACGCTATTATCTATGAGGTTGATGCACATCGTCAACACCAACACCAATAACCCACTAACTTTTTCACTCTTCATAGCCACCAAAATCAATAAACATTTTTATAAAATTATTGCATACCATCAACACTAACACTAATGCTTAGAGATTTTATCGCCCGCGTTTAACACTAACACTGATTCACACCACCACTTATAAGGTCAATGCACATGTGATGCCCCAGAATCTAAATTGAAATAGTTATTTTTTATCCTTTAAATAAATAACATCCAAGGCTATCTAAATATCTTCTATCAGTAATAAACAACAAAGCTAATTCTATAATTTAAAGCATCAATATACACATCTATATTAATTCTCAAAAATTATATACACAACTCAGGATTATAATAAAAAGAAATAAAACATGAAGAATCCTGACTAGCCTCACACTCTTGCTCCCCTGCCCTAACTTGAAATCATTTAACTATATATAATAAGCTTAAAAAGCCTAGTAGGTCACCAAAACTTATAACTAGATTCAAAGCACGGTAAAGAAACAATATGCATGTCAACATGAAATCATAACCGTTGTATCCATATGATCATTGAATTAATACAAAAAATAATAAAATTTATATGCAGTAGTGGTTGAATCTATAGTTAGTAAAATACTACAATATGAAAGCCAATAAAGCAGTAAATCAACATGAGTGAAAAATCTATAAAGCAATCGTCATAGTAATATTAATCAATACAAAAATCATATAAAAATATCAAATCAAAATATCAGTAAAGACTATCAAATTTAAATCAATGCAATAAAATTAAATAGGAATGTACACATGTTATTCAGTTATTTTATATCAACATTAAATCAGTATCCCAATCTGAAGCTCAATATCTCAATCACATGCTCAAAAAATTCTATATATCACGTGCTTAGTATATCACATACTAAGTATCAGTGTAGTGAATCAATAGTATCAAATAATATCAGTATCTGTATCAATAACAGTAACAATTCAGTGGCAGTAGTAGTAGAATAATGTAATAATAGTAAATTCGTTCAATAATAATAAATTCATATAAAAATAAGAATAATACCTCAAAAATATGTATTTCAATAGTCACACTAAACAAGTGAGAAGTCCTAGCTATCACGATATTTTTTAGTGTAAGTATAGTGTTAGTAAACTGTTGGCTCAAATAGAGTTGTCACACTTTGCTTGTCAGCACAGTAATAATCTTTTTTTAACTCCTAATTAGTGTATCCATGAATTAGTCGATGATAACACTAAACCACAATATTTAAAGGAAAGCCCCTCAGCCCACCATCTTATACAGGTCAATTATTTTTTAACCAACAGGTCAACCAGTCTTTACTTATTTGTTTCACACATATATATTATTATCATAATACTATAATAGTAATAGCAACCAGTTCTTACTCAAGCACATAGCCACATCCATTTTCAATACATTGCAGTAAATAATGCATAATTGAGCTTAATTAAGATGATGCCAAAATGATATAATTGTTGACAACAAAGAATCATATTAGGCAAAAATATATATTTTCAAAAAATTACCAAATTACTAGAAATTATATAAAATGATGTTTTAAGACTTTTATTATACTACACTACTATTTTTAGACGCCAAAATAAATTTTTAGAAAGACAAAATCACTTTTTTTTCCAAATCATCAAGTGAAAAATTTCAAATAAATACTCAAAATGCTCATAATCATGATCTCTATAACATATAAAAAGTTACGCAGTAAAAATTTTGTCAATATAAAGTTATTCATATTTTTGGTAACAAAAATACAAATTTGAGAGGAAAAATATCAAAAACACAAAATCTTTGAAATCAAAAATAGGATATGAATTCCGTACAATGAGCTGAGCAAATCTTTCAACTGGCTCGAAAATTGCACCGCAACCTCCAAATTTGAGTTTTCTTTTCTCTCCTCTCATTTCTCTCTTATTTTCTTATGCCATATCTATGTTGCCGTAGTAATGAGGAGAAAAAGGGATATTATAAAATCCCAGTTGTTGACCTCATTTTTGTATGAGGTCACCTTATGCTATAATCATTCGAGTCTACAATCAATCTTGCAATCGACCTCTCTTCGACTCATTTTTCAATTTGATTCTCCTCGACGTTGCATGTCGATTGTGAATTTGAGCCGACCAATTCGTAGTCAATTTAAAGCTCCATGGCTTTAATCGACTCAATTTAATGTCTCTCGAGCCAAATAAATTTTGATTATTACAAACTAGCTTGGCCCATTTAAATCAAAATGTTACATCATTAATTTAATTTTTTATAATTCTACCCTTTTTCTCTCATTTAACTCTTAAAATCTCTTTGATTTTAGCATTTGATATTAATCCTCGGATTATCTTTTAAAGGGATGATGGTCTCTTGATTTTTATAATAGCATTAGGGCGTTGGTTTTTGGGAGGATTCCACAATCAATCAATTCTCAGAAGCAGCCGCCCCTTTGGAGAGACCTCCTACCCATTTCGGAGCTGCTAGGGCCGGGCAAGCTCTCCTCATGATTCCAGCTGCTACCTCCTCGTCTCAAGTCGTCCAAGCAAGAGGAAGAAGAAGAAGGTCTGTTAATAGATTCGGCCATCATTTTTCTTGTACAGCAGATTTCAACCAGCTTCTTTAGCAAATTTCAGCTGTCCACCTCCAATGTCCTTGCCCTGCCGTGAAACCTCTCCAACAAACAGACTAAGCAGCTCCTCTTTCTAATAGCCAGAGCTGCTGTTCATTAACCAAGAGAGAAAGAAGGCTTGCTTGCTGTTCGTTTCTTTTGGAAGAAGACATGAAGGAAGTTGACGTTTTCTTTCTCACGATCACAGCAACTCAAGGCAACTCATTCTATTCATTTTCTCTAAGCTCAAGCAAAGGAGAGGAAGGGACCAGCAGGCCGGCCATACATGTAGCAGGATATTCCCTTCTTTCCACGATCTATCCTCCTAAATTTGGAAGAAGGTTTGCTTGATTTCTCTTGAAAGTTAAATAGCATGTACAGATTTTTATCATGTAATTACTATAGGATTAAACAAGTTTTCTCACTGTTTTTGTGAGGATTTTGTACAGATTTTTATCATTTAAATACTCTTGGATTGTATAAGTTTTATCACTGTTTTTTTTGTGTAAAAATCTCTACAGATTTTGGACGATTTCTCACTATTTTTGTGAGGTTTTAATATAGATTTTTTTTTATCATGTAAATGCTCTAGGATTAAATAAGGTTTTCTCATTATTTTTGTGAAGATTTAGCATATATATATATATATAAATGCACAAAGAATAGTGATAGGACTATCCTATATTTTTGTTAAACATGCTTTAGAGATGATATTGAAAGTATGTTGGAGTTAATAAATAAAATAGTCATTTTCACTCTTGATTTATTTTTCTGGACGTCTGTTGAAAGTTAAGCATTAATGTTGATGTTTCTAGTCTATCCAATCAAGCAACGGAGTGCAGTAATTTTCTTTGGTCATTATTCTCTTGAATTGTCGTTTGTAAATTTTTTTCCTCGAGTTCAAGAAGACTTTCTGAATTGATTTTTTTTTTTTTCATTTAGAGCTGAAATGAGTAAGGTTTTATTAGACTTACTTTTAATCCTGCTATGAATTTAATGAACAAACTACCCAAACGAACCCAGATTATGTGCTTAATCTAATTAATAGAATTTCATATGATGTTGGGCTTTATTAATAATCATTACGATAGCATTGGTTCACCCCTTCCCTAACGTGAAGTAATTCCTGTACCATTTGAATGAAAATAATATGCATGTTCACTACGTTTTATTGCTTTGTTTCCATCATGTGGGATAGACCAAATAAGTAGAGACGGTGATGATGTGATATTTTAAGATAATCTGTATCCATTTAAGCAACCATAGATTCTATTACTAAGTGATTGTTTACTGTTACGAGTTTAAACTTATTACATGTGTCATTTTAAGAATTTAACTTTTATCAGAGCCACATCCTCTTATGATTTTATTTCATTTTTTATTTTTCACCTTTCTGTTGCAATACCTTCTGTTCATAATAACTATTCTAGATCTCTGATTGTACTTTTGGGTTTAACCATGTGATTTCTTGACTAAACATAAGTAAATTTTAATTATAGCTGTTGTGCTTCTTTTCTCACTCTTTTTGTAAATATAAGTATGAAAATTTTTGTTATATAAATTTGCTCTCCTTAGATGAGATTCTCTCATCATCTCATTATTTTTTTAAGATTTATATACAAATTTTTGTAAGAAATATGCCATGTTCTATAATCTTTCCTAACTATTTTTGTAAAATTTAGTATATAATTTTTTGTAATATAAAAGTCTTGCTTTATAATCTCTTTCTCTCTATGTATATATATATATATTATAAATATAAATGTAGGTACCTTTTTCGTGCAAATATGATCATATTTTCTAATTGTTTTATGAAGGATCAATGTATTACCTCATGGTACATATTTTCATTGTGTAAATTCAGTTCTTAGCTGTATCATTTGAGTGGTTAAGCTAACTTATATAGAAGTCCATATACTTCTCCAAAGCTTTTAATTGTTTACATTTATTTGGCTTGGATTATGATTATGTTCATCAAAAGGTTTATATAACTGTGATACTTTGCACGTATTTTTACTTTCATATGATACCCATGTATATAATTTTATAAATCATCCTATATATATACTTCTCTCAACTAAATTTGTAAATAAAATTTTCTATTAATATAAGCAAGTGAATTGTTGCATTCGACACTATTTTCATTAGTAAAATTATTATGATTATTTATTTGTTATTATGAGTTGGGTTTTAAATAAAGTTGAGATAATTGTAAAAAATCTCATTTCATATACTCATGTTATAAATAATTGCAATGAAAATTTGTAAATAGAGAGGTTGTCTCCTACAACTTCACTTACTTCATGTTTCAGTCATACTACAGTCATGAGAGTTAGAGGTCTTGATTTGTTTTATTGATATGATTTCTCGATATGATTATTGTTGCAAAATTATAAATATCTAATTGTCCATTCACATTCTTTTATGATCAAGCTTTAAAAAATCATTTTTTATATGTATATAAGATATCATTATATCATGCACATTGGCCATAAGATTTTGTCACTATATATATCATATCCATTTCTTTCATTACGCCACATATTTACTTTGATAGTCACTTATGCTTATTATTGATATAATTTCTTACACATGAGTTATGCTTTAGATAAATTTTAAAATTTATAAATCTTAATTGTTTTAAATTGATTCTTAATTGTCTAATTATATTTTTGCTTGAATAGTGCCTACTCTCATTTCTACCTCTTTCTCTCTTTGCCTTTGCTTGCGAGGTATATTGGAGCTATTCGGACAACAATTTAGAGAATATTCAGTCGCCTTCATTTCTTCCAAATGGGGGTGCTACGGGCGGAACCACTGGGTCATAGCCCCCGGTGTAGTAAGTTCTTCTTATACACATCTTTTCTATCACTCCTAAATTCAAAAATCTAATTTCAACATGGAGATTTATAATCTAAAGCTTCTACATCGAAATTTTCATAACCCAAGCATTCTATTAAATTTATATGTATCTTTTAGAATTCTTTAACCTTCACTTTAATCGAGAGTATTCTCTTAGGAGATGTAATTAACTAAAGGGGCATTCCCCTATAGGGAGTCTAGATCCCAAATTAAAATAAACCTTACCTTAGTTCCTTTCTATAGTAGGGGGAAAATTTGTGAACGCAGATATCGCTTTATCTATATTTAAAATTTAATTTCATAATCAAAGGATAGGTGGATGTCTGATTTGCTCTTACAGGCGAATCAAATATCCTTTATATTTGATTATGGAGATAAATATGTAATTTATTTTTCTAATTAGATAGATAGGAGAAGATATTCATCATCCATCAGGATGATTTATATCTTCCCTATACTATTTCTAATTAGAGAAATAAATTATAAATTTCTTCATTTCAAATCGATAGTAAAACATTAATCTATCCTTGAGGCGGTATAATGTTAAACTATTCTGATTTGTCTTAAAGAAATCTATTTAAATACAAATAAAGTAAATCACGTGAGAAATAAAAGTATTTTTAAATTTAAATATTTAAAAATATTTAAATGATTTTCTCACACCAGTGCTTAAAGATATTTTTGAATAAAATATAATAAATAATTTAATATAAAAATATAATTTAATCAATTTGTTTAATATAAAATATAAATAAATAATTTTAGGACTTAGCAAATTACAAAAAAATATTCATAAAATAAATCATTATATCTAAACAAATATTAGTGAAATAAGTTTGTTAAATGGACACCTAACGATTCCGAAATCCTCACTTGTACCAGCATGTAAAAATTCTTTAAAAATTTTTTAAGGTTGTGAAAATCGGATCGAAAAATAAACCGGAAGAAGAAAAGGTTCATGGTTCAACCAGTTCTACCGGTCGAACTAGGGTAGAACCGGATGATGTAATAAATAATAATATTATTAAAAATTAATAACATTAATAGAATAATTAAGGATATCTAACCTTAAACCATATAATTCTAAGAATTTAAACTATATAATTTTAATATATTATTTCTCAATATAATTAAATTAAATTGAAAAGATGAGTATATTATAATATAATTATAATTTATAAAATATATAGTTTAATTATATTATATTTATTAATATCTAATAATTTAATGATATTTAATTTTTATATTTAATTATAATTATAATAAATGAATTTCTTATAATATACATTATAACAAATTAAGAATTTTAATATAATATATAAATTTATAATATTAAATTTACAAATATGTAATAAAAATAATATTTAATATAATGTATAAATTTATATTATTAATTTATGTAATATATATTATAATAAATTTATAATATATAAATTAAAAATTTTTGTACCCAACTAGCCCAAATTTATGGCCTAACCACCCCAAATTTGTGACCCAACAAACTCAAATTAATGGCCCAATAAAGCCCAAACTAACATTCAAGCTCATATAACATTCATGTAACTTTTTTAATCCCACATTATGAAAGAATTTGAGATGGTTTTCTTTTAGCTCTTTATATAATTCCCTCTTTTCTAATAAAACTTATTTTATGAGAAGACATCCATATATTATGGTACTAGAAATCTCATTATTTAATAAAAAAATTATATCAAAAAAATGTAATAAAATAAAATATATTATTTATATTTTATTTAAAATAAAAAAAAAACAGCAGGTTCTTTCGAAGCTTGATCAGTTCGTCGGTTCTCTACGAAGCTAGTTTTTAAACTAGACCGGATCAGATAATTGGCTGGTTCACGATTGAACTGGTTGAATCGGCTAGTCCGATCCATATTTTAAAACTTCAGGATTTTCACCAGTATCCAAAAATTACAAAAAAATTTATGTAAGTAAAAACTTCAATCAAAATACTATGGCCAACATAGATTATGAATTGGAGTTATAATGACTCCAAAAAAAAAGGGCAAAGTCAAAATATAGGCTATTACAATATATACACCTTAAAAAAATATCGTCCCTGATATTTCTCTTAATGATTCGGGCACAAAATTGATATAAACCAAATCCGTACAATCAAAACTAAAATTAAATCAAAATCATACATTCATGCAATTCATTCTATCGCATGTTATTCAATTATGCATGCAAACTAATGCACCTTAATCTACCGAATCTACCTTACTCATAATCAAATCTTACAGCTCTTGTAACAAGTAATTCTTCCAACAATTATGCTCTGATACCAATTGTGATTCCCTAGAATCTAAATTGGAAGAATTATTATTTTATCTTTTTAATAAATAATAACCAGAGCTATCTAATATCATCTATTAGAAATAAACAACAAAGTTGATTCCAAAATTAAAAAAATTAATATAAACATCTATATTCATTCCCAAAAATCATATACACTACTCAAGATTATAAAAAAAAAAAAGAAATATAACTTGAAGAATCCTGACCAGCCTCATACTTTTGCTCCCCTACCCAAACTTGAAATTATTTAACCATATATAATGAGCTTAAAAAGCCCAATAAGTCACTAAAACCTATAACTGAACTCAAAGTATGGTAAAGAAATAATATGCATATCAACAGTCAAATCATAGCAGTTGTATTCATATGATCATTGAATAAAAACAAAAAATAATAAAATTTATATGCAGTAGTAGTCAACTTTATAATGAGTAAAACATTATAATATGAAAGCTAATAAAGCAGTAAACTAGTATGAGTGTAAATCTATAAAGCAATCATCGTAGTTATTTAATTAGTAAAAAAATTATATAAATTATCAAATCAAAATATCAGTAAAGATTATTAAAATTAAATTAATGTAATAAAATTAAATATTAATGCACACATGCTATTCAGTTATTCTATATCAACATTAAATCAGTATCTCAATCTGAAGCTGAATATCTTAATCACATGCTCAATAAATTCTATATATTATGTGCTTAGTATATTACATGCTCCGTATCCGTACAGTGAATCAATAATATCAAATAACATCAGTATTTATATCAGTAACAGTAACAATCTACTGGCAAGAGTAGTAGAAAAATATAATAACAATAAATTCATGCAGTAATAATAAATTCATATAAAAATAAGAATAATGTCTAAAAAATTTATATTTCAGTAGTCACATTAAACAAGTAAGAAGTCCTGACCATCTCTGTGTTTTTTCAGTATTAGTATCAGTGTTAGTAAATCGTTGGCTCAGTAAATAGAGTTATCATCCTTTGTCCGTCGGCACAGTAATAACATCCTTATAATTCTCAATTAGTGTATCACGTGAATTAGTCAAGGATAATACCAAAACACAGTATTTGAAGGAAAGCTCATTAGCCCACCATCCTATACAAGCCAATCAGTCTCCAACCAATGAGTCAACTAGTGTTTACTTGCTTGTTTCACACAAATATATTATTATCACAATATTATAATAATAATAACAACTAGCTATTACTCAAGTACATAACCACATCCATTTTTAATGCATTACAATAAATAATATATAATTAAACTTAATTAAGAAGATACTAAAATGACATAATGGAAGATAACAAAGAATCATATTAGGCAAAAATACATATTTTTAAAAAATTATCAAATTATTAGGAATTATATAAAATGATATTTTAAGACTTTTATTATACTACACTATTATTTTTAGACGTCAAAATAAATTTTGAGATAAACAAAAAGATCTGTATTTTCAAAATCACCAGGTAAAATATTTTAAATAAATACTCAAAATGCTCATAATCATGATCTCTATAATATAAAAAAAGTTATGCGATGAATATTTTGTCAATACAAAGTTATTCATATCTTTCAGTAATGGAAACATAAATTTGAGAGAAAAAAAAATCAAAAACACAAAATCTTTGAAATAAAAAATAGGATATGGATTCCTTAAGATGAGCAAATCTTTCAACTGGCCAGACGGACGAAAATCGCACTGCGGCCTCCAAATTTGAGTTTTCTTTCTCTCTCCCCTTATTTCTCTCTCATTTTCTTATTCCGTATCTCTATTGCCGAAGTAATGAGGAGAAAAAGGGATTTTATAAAATTCAAGTGCTTTAAGATATTTTTGAATAACATATAATATAATTATTTAACATAAAAATATAATGTAATCAGTTTCTTTAATATAAAATTAAAAAAAAATCATTTTAGGACTAAAAAATTTATAGAAAAATATTCATAAAATAAATCATAATATATAAAAAAATATTGGTTAAATCAATTTGTAAAACGAACACTGGACAATCCCGAAATCCTCATTTGTACCGTCATGTACAAATTCCTTAAGGATTTTCACCAGAGTCCAAAAATTACGAAAAAATTCATGTAAGTAAACTACTTTGATCAAAATACTATAGCAAAGACGAATTGTGAATTAGAGTTGTGATGACTCCAGAAAAAATTGGCAAAGTCAAAATACATGCTATTACAACAGGTGTCATCATCAACACCAATACACGCTAATTCATTGTTCATCATCACCATCAAAATTAACACATTCCATTGCATATAAGCTGATGCATGGCTTCAACACCAACCCCAATGATAGTTAACTTTATTGGATGTTGTTATTATTAATGTTGACATATATCATTACCTATAAGATCAATGCAGACCATCGACACTAAATACTATTCTCGTTGACTTTTTTGCTTTCCTTTGTCAGTAACATTACTATATGATATTATCTATAAAGACAATGCTTGATTTCAACACCAATATTGGTGCTCATTAACTTATTCGTCGATGTCGCCACCAATATTGATGCATGCTATTGTCTAAAAAAATGATGAATGTCGTTGACACCAACTCTATCTCCATTATAAAAATTGATATTTAAACTAAGCTTTATAATATTTAATATTATTTTCTAGAAAGAGAACTATCAAGCATATCATGAATGATCTCCTGAGGGAAATTCAGTGCTTCAACACTATTTATATAAATTTTCAACATAAAGTTTATTTTCTATTTTTTATGACGACTACTTTATATCAGTGTATTCCCCAAATATAGGAAAGCTTATCATCGACAACATACACTAATATAATTATTCAATTTGATGAGACTCTATGGTTTTTCTCTTTTACGTAAAAATATGGGCGTCTCTAACAACTCATTTTATTTGTGTCGAATCTTTTTATAAAGTCAAGACCTTAAATGCTCTCTGTGCCATCATAAATGTTTTAGAACATTACACCACAATAAAGCAAAAATTTTTATATATATTCAATGATTTTTTTTTCTTCTTATTCTAATTTTTGCATGAAAATTCTTTAAAAACTTTAACCCCTATATATTTTATTATCCTTTCTTACATAAATTTTCACATGAAATTTCTTCATAGAATTTTGTCCCTATTTATAGGAGTGATACTAAATAACACCACACATAACCAAAAACTTCTTCATGCCTTAGTACCTTAGTTAGTATGGATAAGTAGTAGTGTAATACTTAGGCTTCATTTGTGACAACATTCATAACGCTTTCTAAAGCATCTTTTAATACAAAAAGTTTTAAAACTATTACTTTTTTTTATTAGAAAGCTGATTTAAAAAACAGTAAGAAAACTGTCCAAAATGAAGTCATAGCAACATAAGATTTTTTTTCCTTCTATCTACATTAGAATTTTTTGAGTTATAAGGGAGGCAACATGACATTCTTGAATTTATAGACTATCAAATAATATCAATATATTCATACGCCAATTATTAAACTCTAATAAGAGAGTTTTTGCCCCGCCCCCCAACCCCCCCCCCCCCCCCCCCCCCCCCCAAAAAAAAAAACTCATTATCAAAACAATAATAAAATAAAAGGAGCATTATTTTAAAATGAAATTTGTGTTAGCTTGCATGAGAGGGAAAAGCAAAATGGAGGAAGGAGTGGATATATATTTGTGTATGTGAACGTGTGTGTGTGTGTGTGCATGTGTGAAATTTGTGATGGCTTGAGTAGGTGAAGTAATTTGTTTTGAGATTAATATTTTATATGATATATTGAATTGCACTAAGCTCAATGCAAATTGAATGCTTATAAAAATTATTATGATGTATTTTACATAAAGACACGCCAACATGATTTTTTATTTTATAAATAATTCCTTTTTATGCAATAACTTTGACTCCTGCCTCACTAATATTAATTTTGTACAGCTTTATTATTATTATTATTATTATTATTATCATCATCATCATCATCATCATCATCATCATTATCATCATCATTAATATTAATACTCTAATCTCTTATTCCATTAATTTAACAATATTTAATTGCTATTAAAATAAATAAATAAATAAACACAATGTTTGGAACGCAAACTGGAACTAAATTCCACACTTTTTGGGGCAAGTTACAATTTAGAACAGGTTCCATCAAATTTTAGGCATCATTTGGGTAGCTTTTTTATTATTTTCTAAAGCAGTTTTTTAGTACAAAAAGTTTAGTTCAAAAAATTTTTGTAGTTATAAACCAACTTTAGAAAGCAGCAAGTAAGCTACCCCAAACAAATGCTCCTAACTCATTTCTGAAAAAAGAGATGCACTTATTTTTTTAACACTTCATATTACTTTATTTCACTATTAGTATTTAAATCTCAATTACAAGATTGTTTCAACATTTTCCAATAAAAATTCTCATATGACATTCAATAGCAAAATAGATATCACAAATTAAGCCAACAACAAAAGAAATTTTCACTCTTAGCATAAATCATATGTAATTGTCATAGAATAGAATCCAAAACTTTCACAATTGCAAACACAATATATGCAATATATCAACATTATTAGAAGTTTCAGCAATTGAGTCCACACTGCTTGACATTTGGTCCTATGGCTCAAGCCACAAATGAATATATCCTCACCCAAGAAAATTTATCCAAGAGAATCGACCAGATAACGACAATTGTTAGAGTTTGATTTCGCCTTCGCATAAGCCCCTTGAGGAATGGATAGAGATGAAAAAATAACCTAGAATGAAAAAACAGCTTCTGAAATAGAGGTCCCCATGACTGATATCCATTGCTTATGGCATTTGATATCCCAACCACAGCTCCAACAAAGTTTACGATGAGAATGGTGGTTGGGGGAATGAGCAAAGTGGTCCATTTGAAAGTGTAGAGTTCTCCAAATTCTTCATCATCAGAGGCCTTCGAAGTAACTTTTAAGTTGGTGTCAATTCCTATAAGGATTTTGAAAATGCCTTACACAACTGCGAAGAGGTGTGCCAAAATGCGGTCAATGACCCAGAACTACTCATTTCTCCACCACTCTTCAATGCTCACTCCGCTCCACCGTAATTCCATTATCCCTGTGGCAAAAATGGAGATGAAGAGTGCAATGAAGAAGAGGCTTAAAAATATGTTAATCTGCAACAAGGAAATCTTTTTGAGATAGAGAATTGAGTAAATGATAAAAAAAAAATCTTTTAGATTTTTACATATATTTGTTTTTGTCTCAGACTTTTGTAAATGCTCAATATAATTCTTCAATGCATCAAATTTGAATTAATTGTAGCTCATGATCAACATTGATGTTTCTTTGGACAAAAAATTGGTGGAAAGGAGCATTCGTTGAATAATATAAACTTTTAGGGTCCATCTTACTAGTTAATATTAATTGACAATAATGGATTAACTTTAAAAAGTCCAAACTACTTTCATGCAAAACTTCATTCCAAAAAACTTCAATCCAAATAAATGACAGTTTATGGTAGGATAAAATTAGTTCAAATTTAGTTTTTTTAGGCACTAAATTGAACACCTACAAAAGTCTTGGATTCAAATGGACGCACCTAAAAAGTTGAATAACCATTTTAATCATCTATTCAATATAGTTTTGTTAAAAATGACCATAATTGCTAAAAAACTTACCGATTGCATAATAAATTTTCCTATGAGGAGGCAGATAACAGGCAGTGTACAATAGACAGGAAGAGGGAGTCAGGTGAAAGTGTAAATTGTGGTGTTTATATATGAAAAGTGTTCAAGCCATTTGAGATGGCCATTCTTGTAGCCATACCAAACAGGGTTGTGTCTGATGAAGAATATTTCAACTGTACCAAGACCCCAATGTAAAACCTGGCTAAGCCTAGTAGAGAGATTTATAGGAGCTGACCCTTTGAATGTTGGCCTTTCTGGCATACAGTATACAGAGCTCCATCCACTACTAATAAATTAAGCTTTTACATCACATTTTCTAACCTACAGTAGCGGTTTAAACCGCTGCACATCCGCCGCATCTGCTTTCGCTGGTAAGGTTTTAGTGGCGGTTTTATAAGCGCTGCTGTAGAAAGGCTATAACAGTGGTTTGGAAGCACTGTTGTAGATATGCTATAATAGCGGTTTGGAAGCATAGCTATAGAGATGCTACAGCATCTATTTGAAAGCGCTGCTGTAGGAAAGCTATAGCATCATTTTTAACAGGTGTTAAAACCGCTGCTAAAGGGTAGGAGCGATTAAAAAAAATTTAATGCAAAAAAAATTATTTTTTTATGATTAAATAATACATAAACAATGTCAAAATTGATGCTTCAACATGTATAGAGTTAATTGAATACAACCAGTTCTCAGTGGCTAATACAAAGACTTAAAATATACAGCAGTGAATAAAAAAAAAATTCTCCAAAAAGCTCAAACTATTAAAACAAGACATTAATTTGGAGAAATATTAAAACAAAAATGGAAATAATAGACGTGAACTAAGTAGCTAATAAATTCCCAATTCTGAAAAATAACTTCATCATGAGCATCTCCAATCATAAATGTGAACTCCTGCTTGTGGCCTTCCAAGGATTTGTGAACCTCACTAGCAACCACAGCAGCTCATGTGATCCAGCTCTCTTCGTCAGTCCCTCGACTAGCACTAAACCCTTGCTTGATTAACCTGAAAAGAAGAGAAATATAAGCTTATATTAACTACTAAGTATATTATAATTTTATAAGAATATATAATATCATAAAATTTATACTTGCTTCAAACACCTTGAGGCATAAACCTCTACGCGTGTGAGGTAAGAAAAAGTTGCAAGCAAAGAAATGTTAAGCCTCACATCCCCACGGACCACGATAGATTTTTGAAATCTGTTGTTAGGAGATGCCTGCAGCCATCAAAAATACCTGCAGCCATCACACAACTGCATTCAGTTGGACCTCCCACGCCAGCATCAGTACACATCACAGTTGGTTTAGCAGTAAAAAAGTAGTATCAGATAAAAGAAATATCAGCCAACAATTTCGAGAAGCTTAAGAATACAAACAATCATTGCTTTTTCCATTTTACCTCTGACTGGTAATTTATCGCTAAAACAACTTCAGTTACCCCTACCTCCTTCAGAGCTTCAATCTGGAGATGGCCAAATTTGTTGAGTAGTCAAAGGCAAAGTGTGTATGCGCCTTTCTGCAGGAGTTGAATGATGTTGTTAAAGCCAAATTTGTTGAGGAGTCTTCTGAAGCTCTGATAGAAAGAAATCCTTCGTTCTTTTCTCCGTTTACTCTAGTAATAGCGACTCAAGTATGCTGTGTAGTTTCTTCCATTGTCTTCTTGTTGAATTTGATTTTTTTTTTTTAACATTTCCGTTTCTTTTTTATTTTTTTAATTGATTTTATTCATTTTAGTACGGATGCACTGTTGGATATTATCAAACCAAAACGACGCGTTGGTTGCTTTAATTTTTCGTTTGGTTTTATTTTATTTACTTTATTAAACAGTTTTAAAAACTGTTTTACAGTTTTTGTTTTAGTGTGTGAAGGGCCGTGAAAGACTTAAGAGTCTTTATTGCTCTCAGTTGTTTGTTTTGGTGTGAGAGAAGTTATCCCGTGAAAGAGAGTTTTTGCTCTCTGTTTTTCGTTTTTTGTTCCGTGAGGTCCAGTGAAAGAAAAAGTTCTGTTTCTCTTCCAAAATTTCTTTGTTCTATTTTGTTGCTTCCATCATTGGTATCAGAGCCTGGTTGGAGAATGGCAGCGAGTTCAAGCAGTAACAATTTGCAACCTCAGTTGCCCAAGTTCACGGGGAAGAACTACAATCAATGGAGTATTCAAATGCGGGTGTTGTATCAATCTCAAGAGTTGTGGGAGATTGTAGAGAACGGTTTTCAGGAGCCCGAAGTTGAGAGAGATATTGAATCAGAGACTTCTTCAAGAGTTGAAAGAAAATCGGAAGAATGATCGGAAGGCTCTTTTCTTCATCTATCAAGCGGTAAATGAAATTATTTTTGAGCGGATCTCTACGGCGAAGACCGCGAAGGAGGCTTGGGATACACTGCATGCTTCTTACAAAGGAGATGATAAAGTAAAAATGGTACGTTTACAAACCCTTCGAAGCCAGTTTGATATGTTAAAGATGAAGGAGTCAGAAAGTGTGGAAGAATATTTCAATCGGATAATCACCATTGTTAACCAATTGAAATTGAATGGAGAACTTGTAGAAGATAAAAGAGTTATTGAGAAGATTTTGCGAAGTTTGACAAGAAAATTTGAAGCCACGGTGGTAGCCATAGAAGAAGCGAAGAACATAGAGCAAATGTCTATTGAAGGTTTGCTTGGATCTCTACAATCCCATGAATTAAGAATGAAGCAATATGATTCGACACCACTTGAGAAAGCATTCCAAACTCAAGTGGCATTGCGTGGGAATTTCAAAGGTGGCCGTGGAAGAGGTTTTGGTAGAGGAAGAGGCTCTTTTGGTAGAGGAAGAGGCTCTTATGGTACTCGTGGAAGAGGCCGTGCTGGCAGAGGAGAATTTACACAAAGTGATGGAGGTGAAGTTCAAGGTGGAACTCATGGTGATGGAGAAGGTGCACGTGGTCGTGGACATGGTTTCAGAGGAAGAGGAAGAAGCAACCTTGCCAATATCAAATGTCACTTTTGCAAAAGGTATGGGCACACTTATCGTTTTTGTTGGAAGAGGCAGGAGAGTGAAGAGGCAAATGCAGATTTGGTGCAAGAAAAGGAAGTGGAGAAAAGTGAAGACATAATGTTTCTTACACATAGTAAGGAATATGGTGATTCAGGAGATGTATGGTTTATTGATAGTGGTTGTAGTAATCACATGACTGGCAATAGAAGATTGTTTGTTACTTTGGATAACTCAATCCAAAGTGAAGTACGTACGGGAGATGACAATAAACTATTTGTGGAAGGAAAAGGTGACATTTGGTGCAAACAAGGAAGGGAGAAAAGAAGATATCAGATGTCTTCTATGTTCCAAATCTTAAGCATAATTTGCTTAGTGTTGGACAACTAAATCAAAAGGGATATGTGTTGACATTTTCTTTTGACACTTGTACCATTAAAGACAAGTATGGATTCTTGATTGCCAAGGTGAAGGTGACTCCAAATAAAATGTATCCCATGAAGATGATTTGTAGTTTAAATGGTTGTTTGAAAACTTCCATAGAAAATCATTCAAGATTATGGCATTGTAGATTTGGTATGACTTGAGTTCCAAGACACTTTCTTATATGAGCCAGAAGAATATAGTTGATGGGCTTCCACATATTGAAGTTCAAGACAAGATCTGTGAAGCATGTGTTGCAAGAAAGCAGAGCAGAGCACCATTTTCAGTTGAAAAATCATGGAGAGCCTTGAAGCCATTGGAGCTTATTCATTCAGATTTATGTGGACCGATGCACACTACTTCTATTGGAGGTAATTATTATTTTCTCACATTTATTGATGATTATAGCAGAAAAGTCTGGGTATATTTTCTAAAAGAGAAGTCACAAGTATTTGAATACTTAAAATTATTCAAAGCACTTGTGGAGAAGGAGAGTGGCCATTTTATTAAGATGTTGAGGAGTGATAGAGATGGAGAGTATGTTAGTCATGAGATGCAAATTATTTGAAGGAGAATGGAATACGCCTTCAATTGACAATTAGATACACACCACAACAAAATGGGGTAGCAGGAGATTGAATAGAACCATTATGGGATTGGCTAGGAGTATGTTGAAGGAGAGGCAAGTACCCAATTTGCTTTAGGCTGAAGCTGTGTCTTGTGCTGTGTACTCGTTGAATAGGGTGACATCAAAAAGTATTCCATCTCAAACCCCTTTTGAAATTTGGAGTGGTCATAAGCCTGTTGTTGATCACTTGAGAGTTTTTGGGAGCATTTCTTATGTTCATGTACTTGATCAAAAGAGAAGGAAGTTGGATGAAAAATCTGAGAAGTGTGTGTTTGTAGGATACAGTGAAAGGTCCAAAGCCTATAAACTGTATAATCCTACAACGAAGAAAGTGGTAGTGAGCAGGGATGTGAGATTTGAGGAGAGCTTATCTTGGGATTGGCTTGAAAATGGCAACAAGGAAGATGTCACAGTTGGGGGAAATTCAGAAAAAATTATTGATGATGTAGAGCAACAAACACCACCACACACTACAGCAAGATTGGGAGAATCATCTAGTAGTGGTATTGAAAAGGTGAAGACAAGAAGCTTGCAGGAGATATATGACACCACAAACTTTAATGAAGAGTTATCTCAATTTGCTTTATATGTAGATGAAGAGCCCTTAACTTTTAATGAAGCAGTTGCAGATAAGAGATGGATTGATGCCATGAAAGAGGAGATTGATGCTATTGAGAGAAATGACACATGGAGTTTTGATCTCACTTCCTAAAGGTCAAAAATCCATTGGTGTCAAGTGGGTGTACAAAGTGAAGAAAAATGTTGAAGGAGGTGTAAACAAATTCAAGGCTAGACTTGTAGTCAAAGGGTACAAGCAGAAGCAAGGGATAGATTATGAAGAGGTTTTGCACCAGTTGCCAGATTTGATACAATCAGATTAATTTTTTCTATTGCTGCTATGAATAAATGAAAGATTCATCAATTAGATGTGAAGTCGGCTTTCTTGAATGGTGTTTTGGAGGAAGAAGTTTATGTAGATCAGCCTGAAGGTTTTATTGTGAAGGGAAAAGAGCATATGGTGTATAGTTTGAAAAAGGCTTTGTATGGCTTGAAGCAAGCCCCGAGGGCTTGGAACCTATGCATTGATAAGCATTTTGGTGAAGAAGGGTTCACTAAATGCCCTTATGAACATGGTGTGTATATGAAGACAAACTCAAATGGCAACAGGTTGATTATATGCTTATATGTGGATGATTTGCTTATAACAGGTGATGATGAGAAGATGATTGCAGACTTTAAATCAACTATGTTCAGAAGATTTGATATGACAGATGTTGGCCTTATGTCATTATTTTTGTGGTATAGAGTTCATCAGAAAGATGATGGCATTTGGATATGTCAGAAGAGGTATGCTAAAGAGTTGCTTGAGAGTTCAGAATGAATCATTGCAATAGTGTCTCAACACCAATGCAAACTGGAATTCATTTCACCAAAGAAGGAGAAGGAAAATTTGTTGATTCAACATTGTACAAATGTTTGATTGGGAGCCTCAGATACTTGACAGTGACAAGACCAGAATATGTGTATAGTGTGGGCATCTTGAGCAGATTCATGGAGAATCCAAGGGAGTCTCATTGTCCGATCATTATCGTCATTTTCGAACAATCCATAATGATTAATATCTTCTTTCTTCGGAGAGATATATCAATTATTATCGTGGCTTCGATTATGAAATTTAACGATCTTTTATCCGAATTAGAATATCAATCAATTGGTTAAATTTCATTTTGATCCTCCGGGGTCGAATGTAATTTTCCCTTTGAGTTTGACTACGATAACTCGGGATATAGATTAGAATTCTGAAATTTGAACCGTCAGGGAAAGATGCGTTCGTCTTTCGAGGCGATATATTGTTCATAACGACGTGTTCTTGTTGACCTCATTTTTGTATGAGGTCACTAGGGACCCATCCAGACCCATATCAATCCTGCCCCTACATCAACCCAGACCAATCTAGACCCTAGGATCTACTCTAGACCTAGGATTCTTCCAACATCTAGATACTAGGATCTATTCTAGACCTAAGACTCTCCTAGATTCAAACCTACTATATCTTCTTAGGACCCTAGGAGCTTCCTAGACCTTAATTCAACTCAAACTTCAAATCAAATCAGACTTTACAACATTCAGATTTATCTCCAGTTCAATCTAGATCTTACTTTGATCTTAGCCTTAAAACTATCCAATCATTTATATATTCCTAAATGATTATACAATTGTGAGGTTAATTCAAACTTATTTCAAACTCTAAATCAGATCTAATAACAAAATCCTGACCAAATCACAATGTTAAAAGGCCAAGTCCTAAAAGCCTTTTTCAGCCATTTTCAAATACTTCAAAAACCAATCAAATAACTCCGATTCAAGAGTCTGTCAGTTGCATATGATGGGAATGTCTCTGGAGGTAACCTTCAAATTTGAGCACAGTATGAGGTCTCTGACCTCAGAACTTAATTAAAATCCATAGGCTGTAAAACTTTTAAATATTACGGCTATGCCACTGGACCGTCACTTTGGAGATTCTGACCTTAGAGCCTTCACCAAAGCCTATAGTTCACTTCCAGAACCTTTAATCATGTTATGTTGAGCATTTAAACTGTATTTTTCTAGCACCTAGTTTGACCCTAGTTGCTAGGGGTCAATATGACCAAAATACCCCTATGGGGTTCAAATGGTGATTTCAAAACCAAATGAAACTCCGAATTGAATGGCAATCACCTCGAGTGAGTTTCAATGTTCATTTCCAAACATGTCGGACCCATTCACAATCCCTGGGTCAACTTTAGTTGACCAAGTCAACAGTTTTGACCAAGAGATTGTAAGGGTCCAAACAGTGTTTTGAACCAATTGATCTCCCCAGACCCTGGAACCAACACCCAATATATTCAAATGTTATTTCAAATTGATTGAACCCATTTCTAGACCTTGACCCACCGATTGATCAAATCACCCATAATTGATTTAAGGCCCATTAGAGGCCAATAGGCATAATTTGAACCAAATGGCCTATTCAAATCCCTGAAACCACCTCTACAGACTTCAAAATATCATTTCAAACTGCCCAGCTAGACCACACCTTTGGTCAATCTAGTTGACCAGTCAACCTAGGTTGACTCAAAATTCCTTAGGCTTTAATGGTTATTTTTACCACATTACAACCCATTGAATCCATTCGAAGCTCCAAAAAAGGAAAAAAAAACTGACTCAACCATGGCCCAACCATGCTTTTAGCTTGGCCAATTCAAAACATTTAGAGTTGACCAAGTCGACTCTATGAGTTGGGTCAAATCCAATTCCAAGCCAATATAAAACCCAAACCTTGAATCCCTCATTTGGTTTGGTTTGATTTAATCTAAAACAAATCCTTGAGGCCATTTAGCTTCCACCTCAAACAGTCAAAATGTTTAGTTGACCAGTCAATGCTGTGGTCAAAAATCCTCCAATATCTAAGATGGCTTGGCTCAAAGCTAGTAAGCACTCTTTAAGGCCTCAACTAAACATTAACCTTCCCATCTGCCACCTCAGCATGCATTGACCATTGATGGTCAAAAGACAATGGGTGGTCAAAGAAAGCTTCCTAATGGCTAAAATCCTCTATAATTTGTTAAAACTTAACCCAAATCAATTCAGCAGATTATGTTAAGGTCTAGAACCTTCCTAAGCTCATCATGACCCTTGGATCTAGATCCAAAGGTGCCCTATCTCTCCATGTGTCTCAAATAGACAAAAGCCCTTACACATAGGATGTACCCTTGTCCTAGATTCCTTCTGCTCCCACAACTCCCTGGACAGGTGGCAATCATCTAGAAGCTCTTTCAAGCATCTCAGCACCCATTCAAATGGAGGGGTTTGAATAGGGTAATGAATGAAAGGAGCAGCAAACATTCGAATCTCCACCTCTCTCACTTGCCCCATGCCTCCCGAACGAACTCTCTATTCGTTTTAGCTCTCCAGGGCTCTTCTATCTTTTCACTATAAAACCCAGGTGGTTTGCACGTCTACGGCGGCGATCTTCCGACGAGCTCACACCAAATTCATCCCAGCTTCGTAGCAGTCGTATCCAGGTGTTTTCGGGCCCAATTTTGTGTTAGGGATCTTCCTTGGACGTCTACAAGCTCATCCATCCAGAAACTTTGAAGATCCAACATTATAATCTTCAAACACTTAGTGTAGTTCTCTTAGATCAATCTATTTAACTTCGTGTATAGTCGTTTTATGCCAACGAATGCTCCCAGAAATTTTGTTCATATCTTAACCTCTATTAAAATTTCATTGAAATAGTTGATCCGATCGAGAGAACGAGCCCAAAAAACGCTTCCTAGGGCGTTTTTTTCGTATTAGGGTTCAGGTGTACATTTTCTGGACCGTTGATCGCTCGATCAACGGTCCAGATCGAGTCATTCCGCCGTTTGATTCGGCCGTTGTATTTGATCCTTCGTTCGGTCACCGTCGATGAGATCTAAAACCGCGTTCCGAATAGCGCGATGAATTCCCCCCGGATCTCGTCCGTTGGATCGAACGGGGGGATTTCGATCTCGTCCGTTGGATCGAATCAGCGGAATATCACGGCGCCGCTGATCGCTGCGTGGTTAAGTGAAACGCGTGAAGCATTTTGCGGCTAACGCTGTGGCCGACCGCCGCCGCCAATCATTGGCGCGTGCGTATTGATCCTGCGGCCGTTGTGCCACGTCGCCCCCGCCGTTTTCTGGTTCGATCGAATGGTTCCGTTAAGCCAGTGTCCCGCGCGCCGCAGAGCTGTTATTAAATAAAAATTTGTTTTTAATTAGTTTTAAATCCAGAAGTTTTAAAAAATTATATAAAATTAAATATTAACAGAAAAATTAATATATATATAAAAGTTTTCAGAAAAATAAGATCTTTAATTTAAAATTAAATTCATTTGAAATAATAATACATTTTGTTTTTAAAAATATTTTGGATTATTAAATATTTTATGTTTTTAATTGATAAAAAAATTGTTGATTAAATATTACAAAGTTAATATTCAAATTCTATTTTAAAATAATTTTGAAATTTCAGAAACATATCTATTCTAATTGAATCTTAAAAAAAGGGAAATGGAGTTATTTTTAGTATTATTATTTTCAAACACTTTCAATTTCTAATTAACTCAAATTCAAAAATTTCAAATATATTTTAATTTAATCAGAAATATTTAAGTAATACATAAAAATTCTTGAAATTTTAAGTACTTTTTTTAAAGTTAATTTTAATATTTTAATATCAACTTATTTGAATAATTTAAATTATTTTAATCATCTTTAATTTTAATTGATATTTAATTAAATATAGTCTAATTATTTCAAAATTAAAAATTTATTTTTATATACTTTAAATTTAGTGGACCTCTTAACTATTTTAAAATTCTTTTAATATATTTATAAAATATTTTTCTATTTTTAAGTTTATATATGTTTATTATGTATTTATATATATATATATTTTCAAAAATAGTTTAAAATTTATTGCTTATTTAAATCTTAAGTGTTAAGAGGCCCCTGAAATTTTAAGCATAAATTTAAACTTATGTGAATGTAATTATGGGGAGGATTAGTGGGTATTTATTTTTTCATTATCCTCTACAATTTAATATTCATGGTGATTCTCTTAGCTTTTGTATGTGTAGGGCACACACACACTTAGGATCTCCTAGATTTAGGTGTTGAATGTGTTTATGTATTCATGCATGCTTTATATGTTAAGTCAGGGTTAGCAGATTTTGATTTGAACCTAATTAACTTTGTGAACCATTAAGGACAATTTTAAGGATCTTGCTAGAAAACTTAGAACTTTCCATCATTAGGATACATCTTTTGACTCAAAACTTTGAACACTTGAACTTAGTGACTATATGACCCATAGAAAACTTTGCTGGTTTTAGAATCATTAAGCCCCTTAATCAAATTTTCTAAGTTTAAGCCTTAATTAACCCTCAAACTTCTAAAAATTGTAATAAATCCAATTTTAATCCAAAAAATATGTATAAACCCTCTAACTGACCAGTTTTGTATTCCAAACCAATGAAAGTTAAAACCAAAATTATTTGACAGCAAATTAAACTTTAATTAATTTTAAGAGAAATTGAATTTAATTAATATAATTAATTACTAATAATTAAAAATTCCAAAAATTTCTCAAACTTGGGAATCTTCCTTGGGTCATTCCTGACCTTTGGAGCTGATTTTCAAGGATTGGGACCTCATTTGGAGCAAAAGTATATATAAAAGGGCCCTCTAATAAGATATTTAAATTTCATTAATACCTCAAATTCAAACCTTCTAACTAATTCAAGAAAAATCTTAAATCAGTCAAACTACTGCATTCAAAATATAATAGGGTCTAAAATTTACTAAATATTAAATTCCAGGAATCGTAAAATTCAAAAAGTCAACTTTTTGGTCAACCATAGGTCAAAACTAGTTCAAAACTTCAAACCCTCGTAATAAAAAGTAGAAAAATCCGATTTCAACGTACTTACCTTCTAACTGATCGTAGTAAGGTCTAGTATTTTAATAAATACAGCATTCAGAAAATACCTTAATCAAAAATCAACTTTTCAACCTTTAATTAAATGATTATAAATTCATAAAATTCATAAAAAACTCAAAATTGCTTTAAAACTCAAAAGTGTTAGTTTATGTTTAAAACATTCAACAAACCTTTTAAAACACACAACTATCCTAAGATGAAGTTTATTGGCTGGTCTACTCGGG